>CAOKZL010001511.1:0-336741 GCA_948472985.1 Iguana delicatissima | reverse complement strand
TCCATGCTGCAAGCAGAAGGAAGCTAGCAGGAGACTTTCTCATACCCTCCTTCGACTATACTTCATAGCATGCTCTCTAAAGCATTTCCAAAGGGTAAAGGAGCTGCAGTGGGAAGGAGGAACTGGTCAAAACTGGGCAGCAGATTATTGCACATGCAATGTTATTGCCTGATAGATAAGTGAACAGGGTGGGGTCACTATTGTCCCACCACAATGCTATACACATAACGTATGGTGTTCTAATAGTGTTGCTGGAAAATATCTCTACAAATATTTGGGATCAGGATGCTAGTTGACGATCCTTCCAAATTTGGAGACAGATTTTTAGGTGCATAAAAATATAGCAGAGAGCACGATACACAAAAGATGTCAACAAGAACAATGTATCTCTTGAAGATAAAGGCTCTGCCAACTTATTTATTGAGCCAAAGACATTCCAGGGAGTGTGAGAGAAAGCTTCTCACACATGCTGTATTCATGACTGACAGACTCTCACCAGCTGCATGCACACAGAGTCAGATTTCCTCCCTGAAAGCAGAACAACTTTCTCCTTGCCTTGAGTCACCCAAAGCCACTGACTTTTAATTATTTTTAGCCCTAGGATAAAATGGAAGAATGTGCATGAAAGTAAAGAGTCACAGTGAGTGGAAATGGATTATTCTGACTGAAAGATTTCTAGTGCTGGGGGGACCAAGTCATTTCCTCAGGAACACCCGGTAGATAGCCTGGTTACTTAGCAACTGGTCTCATCAGGCTCATTCAAAACTTTGCTTTCTGAAGTGGTACAGCCTTTCCATGGCAATATAATACTCCAATGGCTGGTTGCTTGTTTGAAAGCATTCTAGGTGAAAATCTCACTTCATGTCAAAATCTGACACCTGAAGAGTCCAACTATGTGCCATGGCAACTGCCATGTTCAGCTTTTCATTTGTTGTCCTGCTTCAAGTTTCAATGCAGAAACATGCATGTGTGGTGGTAGTAGAGAGACAAAAAATATTGATGATATTGAAAAATATTCCTCAGCTAAAAAGAATGGGTTGGCATCCTCTCAGGGACATGCCATTACACCTGTATATCTAACTTTTTTTTGGTTGCACTGGATGGAGGAATTCAGTACTTCCATCACCATGATTCCTTCCTCAAGTCACCTACTTGTTTTCTGGCTTAGCCACTGATGATATCTGGACTGCAGTTTTGCTTACAGTTTTGCTTTGACTTACAGTTAATGGAAAAGCTCGTGTGCTGCTTTTATAAGGAGCCAAAGGAATGGAGATGAGCAAAAAAGGCAAAAAGAAGATCCAGTAAACTACAGACCAGTCAGCCTGACATCAATACCAGGAAAAATATTAGAATGGATTATACAGGAGTCTGTTTCCATTATTTTGATGTCAATGCTGTAAAAAGTCAGCATGGGTTTGTCAAAAACAAATCCTTCAAACTAACCTTCTATCTTTCTTTGATCATGTCATTAGTTTAGTAGATGGTGGGAGTGCTGTGGATGTCATTTGTCTGGATTTCAGCAAAGCATTTGATAAGGTCCCCCATGACATTTTGATTAGCAAACTGACTAAATATGGAATAGATGGAAACAGTATTAGATGAATCAATAATTAATTGGAAAACTGTGCTCAAAAAATTATCATCAGTGGCTGTGTTTCAGACTAGAAGAAGATCTCAGGAGGAGCACAAAAAGGTTATGTCCTGGTGCTGATGTTCTTCAATATTTTATTCAGTGATTCAGATGAAGGGGTAGAGGAAATCCTGATCAAATTTGCAGGTGATACGAAATGGGAGATAGTTTAGCTAACACACTGGAAGATAGGAACAGCAGTCAAAAGGGTCCAAATAAGCTGGAAAATTGAGTAGAAATTAATAAAATGAAATTTAACAGAGACAAATGCAAAATTCTATGTTTAGGCCACAAAAATCAAATGGACAGGTATAGGATGAGAGATACTTGGTTCAGCAATACTACATGTGAAAAGAACCTTAAGATTATTGTTGATTGTAAGTTGAACATAAGCCAGCAGTGTGATGCTGTAGCAAAGAAGGAAAACACTATTGTAGTCTTAGCAATAGTTTCCCATCAAGGGAAGTAATTGTCCTGTTATATTCCATGTTGGTTGTACTTCATCTGGAGTACTGCATTATGTTCTGCGTGCCTCATTCTAAGAGACAAGTTGGAGAGAGTTCAGAGAACAACAACAGAGATGATAAGAGGTATTGAAAACAAAACATATGAAGAGAGGTTGAAAGAGCTGGGCACGTTCGACTTGATGAAGAGAAGATTGAGGTATGACATGATTGTATTCTTGAGATACTTCAAGAGCTACCACAGAGAGGTGGGTGCGGGCTTGTTCTCTGCTGCCTCAGAGGGTGGAACTGGGTCTAATGGTTTTATGTTACAAGAATGTTAATTTCAATTGAACATTAGAAGGAACTTCTTGGCAGTAAGAGTGGTTTGGCAATGGAGAGTTGGGAAGGTCTCCTCTGGATGTCTTCAAAAAGAGGGTGGACAGCTACTTGCTGGGGTCGTGCACTGAGTAGATGTTGGACCTGATGGCCCATAGGGCTCCTTTCAACTTTATGATTCTATGGTTCTTTTCTGACTTCTGAATGATCAGTGAGGACTAAGCTGCACAATACATTAAAGGGGTATCAGGCAGCCAAGTGTTTCTTTAACGTTCATTTAAAAGTAAGTGCAGGGGCTGGTAGCTAGATTGAAGACTATCATTTATAGAATGAAGATATTTAAACCCACAGCTGCTTCCACCATGTAAATTGTAGAGTGCCTCAAAAGAGAAAAAATCAATTGGCTATAGGGTGATGCTTAAACTTCCTCTGCTTTCACATACCCTTCAACATTTCACGGATGCAAACTGGGACACATGTGGCTAAGCAACATCCCTGTAGTCAAGATGATAAAAGTTATTGATGAGACAAGCTAGGAGAGGCTATAGCAGTTTAGTTTTGACTGAGTCTACTGAGAAAGGCAAGATTTTGCTCCCTCTTCTTCTCTTTGCCCTGGTGAGTTAATTAAGTGCAGCCAACTTTTGCAGTAACTGAAATAAATGGAGGACAAAGCAGAAAGTGGGAAGAGGAGAAAGAAATTGGGACATGTTAAAAATGACTGAAAAAGTGGGACAACAAAGGATTTATTGGGACAGTCCCTGCCACATCAAGACAGTTAGAGAGTAAGGCCATTTCCACGCTAGACTGTTATAGTGCAATTATTCCACTTTCAAACATCCTATGGAATCCCCTCCCTGCAAACCCCAGGATTCCATAGGATGTTTAAAGTGGACTAATTGCACTATAACAGTTTAGTGCGGAAATGGCCTATATTGTCAGGCAGGGGCCCAGATCTTGAATAGGTTCCTTCCTTCCAGTTTGTCGTGTGTCTCTTGCTGTTGCTTCATGTTCTGTGGTGCGAACTAAAGCAATGGGTGAGAGCAGAGTATGTTTTTGTACAATCGGTTAGAAGCTTGTATCATTCAGACTTTTTAAAAATCTAATTAAAATGTGTAGCTGTTTTAAATCCTTCTGAAAAACAATAAATGGCAACAATTTACTTCTAGAATCCCAGATCTACTTTGTTGGACCTTAGAATTACAATTGTAACGGATTACTTTTAAAGGTGATTTTAAACCAAGCTCTAGTTTATCTTCAGGACAGCATGGAATATGAAAACTGAGTTTTCCTCTGTTTTGTAGTTTGCTGTACTTACTAAACGGCTGGATCTTTCATGGGTACTTTAAATAAAGATTTCTCCCAAGTATGTTGCAATACTCCTCTCTCAATGCAGGAAAAATATTTGAATTTCATTGAGTTTAACTAGGCTGAATGTTCTTACTCTGTGGCATACTGAGCTAAACAAGTTTGCAATATGAAGTGGAATATAGAATTTGTTGTTCTTCTCTTCCCTCAGGTCATTTTCATTCTTGAAAACACTCATAAAGTTTTCATGGGGTTTTCTTGGCAAGATTTATTCATAGGTGTTTCCTATTGTCTTCTTAGATGGAGACACTGTGACTTGCCCAACATACCTAGTGAGTTTCAGTAGCTGAAAAGGGATTCAAAGCCCGAGCTATTTCCAAGTCTTCCAGAGTTCGCAATATCAGAGTAGAGAAACAGATTAATCTGTGGAGTTTCCAGTCTTTCTGCTGGAACCTTTCCATATAATTCAGCGCTCAGGTTTTACTCTTAGACCTATATATAGGTTGACTTAATTCCGTGCCAGTAATATGATATCCCATCTATCTGTAATGGATAGGGAGATGTCTCGCTACCAGGATGGTAGGGGTGGGGAGAGGAAAAGGCTTGCTTACTCTTTTAAACAAAAAAGGGGCACCAGAATAGATTTGCACTAGTAAGGAGTGCACATTGGCTTCCAGATGGCTTCCAGATGCAGTTTTCATTGTACAATTGCCCTGAATTTTACAAACAGTTCAGCTGACATCACCATTCAGTTCATAACTCCCCTTTACTTTCTCATAGCTACTTCTACCACGGGTGCCATCATGGTGTAGTGGCTTGAGCATTGGACTACAACCCTGGAGACCAGGGTTCAATTCCCTCCTTGGTCATGGAAATCCACTGGGTGACCTTGGGCTCTCAGCCTCAAAAAAACCCTGTGATAGGTTCAGCTTAGGGTCACCATAGGTAGGAAATAACATGAAGGTCCACAACAACAACACCAACAAGGCCCTTTTCGCACAGCATTTTCAATGCGAAAGGGCTCCTCTAGCATCGTGCAAATGTGAGCAGCCGTCCACATGACGCACTCACATTTGCATGATGCTCCAGAGCCTAGCAGGCACTGCTCATGCACTTTTTCATTTTCGGCTTTAAGCCGAAAATGGGGCATGGTCGTGCATCGCTCCGGGGCCCCACGTGCACTTGCCATGTGTGTGGACCCTTGGGAGCCAGGCCAGTCGCGCGCTTCCTGTCTCAGTGCAGCCTGGGAAGGCCCCAGGCTGCACTGCGAAAGGAAGAGGTCTCGTGCAAGCCGGCAGCTTGTGCAGAGCCGAAGGACCCCGGACACGAGACCCTCTTTCCGGAGGCTGCTCGCGCGAGCACTGCATCCCAGCACCAAGAAAAGGTGAGTTGCGGAAGGAGCCCAAATTTCTTCCATCTTCCAACCAGGTAAAAATATAAGATAGGGAATGAAAGACAGAACTGCTCCAGAATAGCTTTTGATTGGTAGGACTAGGACCCTTCTGTCAAAGCAACAAGAACCAGAGGGTGAATGAAATTTTGTGCCATTGCTGCAAGGCAGAGTTGTTTTGCTGAAAGTGGAGGCTGATGTTTTCAAGGCCATGAAGAGGTGAATCTGGTCTAGGATTTAGTCCAAACTTTAAAAGAGTTATTGAGGGTGCTGAACCCCTCCCCCGGTAGGTCAATCACCTCTGATAGCTCTCATTTAAAATGTAGACAAAAACTCAGAAAGGATTCAGTGACTGACTGGCAGGGAAGCTAACAGGTCACATGGCTTCTTGGTATTTACTGCTTCCTTTTATAAAGTCCTAAATGAGTATTCCCTCTCTCCCCATTTGATTATGAGGAGCAAAGGGGTATTCCAAAATACACAAATATTTTCCCAAATATACGCTAAATTTCACAGAAGTTGAAAAAAATAATAATACATGACTGTCTCACACATGTTTTGACACATGTTTTTCCTCTTCCAACTTTATGCAAGAAAGGGGAAGAGGGAAAAGAAGGAAGGAAAGAAGGAAAGAAAAAGGGAGTGAGGGAGGGGCAACATGTTGTCTATCCAGTATTTCTATCATACTGATCCAGTTGAACTTCATATATCTATTTAAGCCTGGCTATTAAAGACGAAGTTGCACAAGGATGTTACAGCTGTGCTTGGACAATTCAGCCTGGATAAAGAACAACAACAAATCTCAGACAAGTACTATAAGCACTTGTTCGCTATGCTGCTTTCTTTGCTCCTAGGTTTCCCAGAACTGCTAAAAGCAGGGTCATGTAAAATTATACCACTGATAAAAGACTGATATGATGGAGAAGCCACCCTGGTCTTATTCTTTCTAGGCTGCAAACTCCCTGGCACTGCAATTTTTAAGTTGAGGCAGGACCTCCATGCGTTATCAGTTGCAGCTTGAATCATAGATATTTGACATATGTCACAACATTTCTGATGAAAAGTAAATTCCTCAAAACTATTCTAGGCACACTAGCACAGTCAGGATGTAGATTTCAGCTGGTCTTCCCTCCTCTAAGCATACACTATTGACTCCAGTTTTTTTTTTTAAAAGAATAAAATGAAACAGAACTTTTCTGAGGCTTTTCAGAAGAGGCCCACAGGAATACAAACAGAATTTAACCAAGCACTGTTTTTAAATAGCACATATTAACTTTTTATTTAATAAGGTTAATATCACTGGCTGCTTGCCAGCAGGTGTCAGGTAGAACACAAACAGGCCAGCAGCTGCACCAAGGAATTGGCAGCACTGTCCTCAGTGTTACAGGAATGAAGAAAAGGTATGCAAAACAACAGTGTATCTAAAGTGGGAAGCTTGCATTTTAAGATCAACCCTCAGCACCTCTTCTCTTCCAAGTTAACTTAACTGTTCCAAGGCCTAATGTCCATGAAACAAGATCTAAATTTGATGAACAAATATTTCCTTCCCTATTATTGAACTGAATATCATTTCACATCATGAATTTTGATTAAAAGGTAGGGTTTGCCAATTCAAGATTGCCCCAGGCCCTGAGGTTTCCAGGCCAAAGTCAGAGACCTAGGGAAGGTCCCTGGTGACGTCATTAAGTGTTATGTTTTAAATACCAACCACAATTGCTCACAACTTGCTATTCAAACCACACCCAGACACACAAAATATTTTCCTTTTTGGGGAAATTAAGAAAGCAACCTTAGCTAAAGGGGCTGCTCCCAGATCAAGGTGAAATTAGAAGATTATTCCTTCTCACTTAGGAAGACAGGATGAGGAACACTTAATCTAGCCTACTTGCTTCTAGGCAGAAGGTGGATGCATAGTAGAGCAGAGGGTGAGCCCTGGTGCCTCAATAAGTGGGAAGAAAGGAGAAAGATACCTAAGGAAACACATGGACTTCTGGAGAGTCTTTGCAAGTTGCAGAAACCAATCAATGGTTGCAAATTGTAGCAAGCTGCTACACTACTATCTGAACTGGAGATCTGCACATCGTCTTTTCATCTTCCCTGAAGCTGAGCCCACCAAAGCTTAAAATTTGCACCTTCATTTCTTGCCTGGAGATGACCCATGAAAACTGAAAAGTTAGGGCCAGGCTCTGAGATTTGGCAACCCTATTAACAAGACCATATAATCCTCTCTCTTTTTCACCTAACCAAACTGAAGAGCTTAGGCCACAAGGCAGGGGTCATACCCCTGTCCCAGGACCCTTCCCAACAGTTTCACCTCAGAAACATGAGAGGAACAGTACTTATGGCAGCTAGTGTAGGTGGAAAAGGGAGAGGCTGGGAGTATGCAGTGTTTATATAAGAAGGACTTATTAATTAGGCCAACAGCTGGTTAAGACTCTGAGCCTATATAATAAGGGGACAAACAGGAAGAGTCCGTTGTAGCCAACCGATTCTATTGGTGAATGCAGCTCAGCTTATTCCTGAATTCCTTGCTAGCACTCCAGAACCTTTGATCTTCACCTCATCTATGGATCTTGCCATCAAACACACACACTCTCCCTCTGGACTTACAGTAAACTTGGACTTTCTCTCTAAAACTACTGTGAACTCAGACTGTAAAACAACTAAGACAAACTTTGCTTGCTAGCTCCTGATAATGGCTAATTAGACAGTTGGAAACCTTGAGTGGTTGCCAGCACAGGACAGCAGGGTAATTATTAACTAATTAATTAACTACATTTGTGTACTGCCCAGTGACAGACATTTCTTGATCAGTTTACATATTGAAGTTAAATACATAAAAATAAAAATGTATTTCATATGTAAAAATAAAAAATATATAACAATATAAAAATAAACAAGAGAAACACAAGACCTAAAGCAGATTGAAACAGCTACACACCGCTACAAATAACAAAGCTAGTGTAAGGCTGTCAAAATGTAGCACTAGGCAAGTGTTTGCTTCATAGATGAACAAAGTGTAGCCCATGTGGACCCCAAGGCTGTTTTCTAGGCTCTCAATCCCTCCAGACTCCCCAGATGGCTTCCATTTTTGTGCAGATACATGAAGGTGAATTGTCTCTCCTGGAAATCTTCAGTGCCTTTTAGATACTTGCACAGATGTTGGGAAGGTATGCAAATATTTGGAAGGTATGCAGAACCAGTGTGGTATAGTGGTTTGAGCTTTGGAATATGGACCCTAGAGACCAAGGTTCGATTCCTTGCTTGCCCATGGAAACCCCACTAGGTGACCTTGGGTGTGTCACACTCTTTCAGTCCAGAAAACCCTGTGAGAGGTTTGCCTTAGGGTCACCATAAGTCAAAAATGACTTAAAGGCACATAACAACAAAAACAATGCAAAATGGCAATGTATGTAAAATGTGAAACTAGCATTTTAAGACTAGGGATGTAATTCTGTACTGATTTAATTCTCAGAGGAAGCAACAAGTAATTTTAGCATTTTTCTTCTCACTAATGAGAAACTCTTTGAAAATCAAAGAGTTTTTGAAGTGCCTTTGCAATTCAGGACTCATCCCATGCAAAATTTGCATGCTGTTAATTTGTCTAGAAAACAGTATTTTCTGTGCAGCAAACAGTGTTTTCTGAACAACCCCCCCCCCGTATTTTATTTTATAGTCAAAATAGTGGACCTTGGATCAGTGACAGTCTGTAAACCATTGGCTACAGGTCAACAGAGTTTCCAGGAAAGAAATAGTTGTAGAGATTGGGTTCAAATAGATTACTTGTTCCTGGCATGTTAGGGAAAAAAAAACAAAGCCAGCCCCTGACACCAGACAGCTTGAGAAACACTGGTGTACTGGTTTAAATGTTGGACTGGGATTTGGGGAGACAGGGTAAGAATCCTTGCTTGGAACCTCGCTGGGGAAACTTGGGTCAAGTCATGCTCACTCAGGGCCTTTCTGTACTAGCCTGTTATAGCGCTATTATTCCACTTTCAACATCCTGTGGTATCCAGGGGTTTGCACTAACTGCAAATCCCTGGATTCCATAAGATGTTGAAAGTGGAATAATAGTGCTATAACAGGCTAGTGCAGAAATGGCCTTGGCCTCAGATGAAGGCAGAAAGAAACCTCCTTGGAATAAATCCTGCCAAGAAACCTCTATGATAAGATTTGTCATAAGTTGGAGATGACATGTAGGCACATGACTATAGCAAATATGAAACACACATTAGCTAGAATGGAGTGAACAGCTTCGGGAGGACAGTGTCAGGAGCTTCACTGGCACCCCAAGGACTCCCCAGGTGTAAAACCCCACTTGCCACTTACAGTTGTTTCTTTAGTTTTTTCTCCTTTTAAAACAAGACATTCTTATGGAGAAGAGGAATCCTGCTTCTGGGAGTGCAATGCTACTTTTAAACAAGGGAACACGTTCCTTGTCTTAGAGGGAAATGTGGCCTCTTCTTTTGCTTTTCTCACAGGAGCAAACTTAGCAGCAACAGCAGCATGGGGAGCTGTACAAAAACAACTGCAAACTTATGCAACCCACAGATCATATGCTCCCCTCCCCCTGGCCTAAAAATTGTCTAAGGGCTTGAATACATGTCCAATTCTTTAAATGTCTCCTTTTCACTTTCTAACCCATCTTAGCAATGTTTACAAGTGATGCATTCCAAACTCATATTCTTGCTGTCATATATGAAAATGTCCTTAAGTGTTGCCTGTCACAACCCAAGACTAACTGTGCAGGGACAAAAAAAATAATAATCCTCTAACAGTGCCTGAGACTCTGGTCCAACCCACATATAATTTGGGCTGATAGTAATTCTGCCAGAGGATAGCAAGGGGAAGCTGAAAAGAGAGACCCTGGAAGCATTGCTGTAATTTTGGGAACACTTTCTCATGACAGGTACAGGCGCAAGTGTCTAAAGCTTTGTGTAACTAAGTATGAAACATCAGATTCCCTTTGGTATTTGATTGCCTACATTAATAGCACAGCACAGTAAACATTAATAGCAGCTGAACTCTGGAGCTGCATAGTTTGTAGAGTAAGTATGATATTTATAATGCTAGCTCCTATATGAATCTAAGCCAGATTCAAGCCATACGTAAAGGAGCTATGCTTTAAATTCACATAAAGTCTATGGATGTATGGCAACTTTCCACTTTCATCCATTCAGATAAGCTAACCAGTCCATTGTCATATGAAGAAGCATTTTTCCAAAGGAGCACTGAGCACATAAACTGAGGAAAGCAGGATTGCACCCCTCTTTCTGACCACAATTTATTTGTTTAAATCAGAAATAGGTGATAGGGAAGGCCCATCTCCCCACCTTGGCCCTACTCCTGACATGATAAAAAATAATATTCCTTCCAGTTTTGTTTTCAGCCAGTTTTCAGCTTTTGGGGGCATTTTCCATTGTTTTAGGATCACTGGGTGGTCAGGGAGCAAAGACACTGGATTTTGAAGAAGTTGGGATATCTAGGGTAAAAAAAGGCACTGAAAAAATGAAACAGGGCAGTGTGAGGTCTGTGGGTATCTTCTCATATATATCTTTGGAGATATGTAAGCAACCATCCTAACATGGGCTACTATAGAGGGCATAAACCTAATATGTCAATACCGATTTCACAAAAATTAATTGATTGAGAAATTCTAATTAGTCCTTACTATATTACCACATTTCCCCATGCTCAGGTCCATCCTATATTTAAACTGGCAAGACCTTGGCTTCCAATACACTTCCAGTTAAATTCAAGCTGTTTGTGATGACATTGAAAGCCCTAAATGACTTGGGAACTTGTTGTTTGAAGAAATCCCCTCTCCCTATATATACCTGCCTGAGCAGGTCTGCTAAGGTGGTCCTGCTCTGTGTTCCACCGTTGAAGTCAATACACCATGTGAGACCATGGGAGTGGGCTTTGTCAGTTATAGTGCCCTGAATGTGGAATACTTCATTGAGCCACCAAGTAAATAAACAAGGCTGTTCACAAAGGGGCCTAAATGATTTCCTCAACTAATAAGAAAAATTAACAATTATTGGTTGTTTTAATTGCATTTTGTTTTGACTTATATAGTGGACCATGTTGGGTCTCCTACTGTAAGAAAGACAGAATATAAATGATGAATAAATAAATATGTGTACACACATTGGCAATTTGTTTAATATGTTTTTAGTCTATCTGAATTATTTTTACTGCTTTGAAATTGTTTTAATCAGTTCATAGCATTTTACTTACTTACTTTACATACTTTATTTACATTTTACTTTACTTACTGAGATCTCATGCTATAGGGTGGAATTTAAATACTTTAACAAGTAAATAAGATCAGTGTTTAAAATAAAATAAAATTTGTTCTCTGTATGTCACAAAAGCAAATTTTATATGAGCTCAGTTTATTAAAGAAAGAGCAGTGGGCTGGGGGAAATCATCATCCACTTTCCACACCATTGCTCCCCTTCCCCTACAAAAATCCACCACCTCTATTAATAGAAAATGTCACTCAGGCATGGTAGTGTATCAATTCCCATCCCACTCTGCAGAATCTGTTTCGTGGTGTACAGTTTGTGTCTTGCTGTAACAAACAGTTTCCCTCTAGTAGGGCTGCTGCTAGAGTGCTTATAAAAATGGGTACCATATCACTACTGATAGAAGGAATCAATAGACCATTTCTTGGTTAGTAAAAGAATGACAAGCTGTCTGCCAGCTGGTTTCTATTGCTGCTATCAGTTTGCCTTCTATTGCCTGATGATGCTTAAGTTAGTTATTTCCTATTTTCGCATAACTGATCTCAGACAAACCTCCAAAAACTGACCTATAAAATTTTACACAATGCACTTTAATCTTTAGAGTAGATTACTGAACGAAACAAAAATGAGAAAAAAGAAGCATAGTTTGAAAGAAAAGAGCTTTGCTTTGGATAAAAATATAACAGCTTGTGGCTTTGAGAACATATCCTGAACATCAAGCAGAACTGAAATCAAAGTTATGCTAGTCACATTTTTTTTATTTGCAATCATCAGAGAGTAGATGCTTAGCAAGTTCCACAAGTGGTTGGCTATGGGAGAATGAAGCCTAGTATAATACATCTCAGCTGTGCAAATTGGAATGACCTTTTAGCCAAGAAGGATGGGCACTTTTCCTCCATACAATACAATATATACCCATGGATGCTTTTATTTTATTTTATTTTTGAAAGAAACTCCTATTGGGGGCAGATTTTCAATAACAAAGGAGCCAGCAGTTACCTATATAGTAGGATGTGATTGAGATTTGGAGCAATATGAGTTTGCTCATACTCTTGAGATAAAATTTTTCAAACTTCTAATGCTCAACTTCTGATTTGAACCTGACTGTGCTATTTCTTCCCTCTATACCAGTGGTTCTCAACCTGTGGGTCCCCAGTGTTCGTGGACTTCAGCTCCCAGAAGCCCTGAGCATTGACCATAGTGGCTGGGGCTTCTGGGAGCTGAAGTCCATGAACATCTGGGGACCCACAGGTTGAGAACCACTGCTCTATACAATCCAGCAGCAGCCTTCTTTTTGATGTGTAGAAGCACAAAGGTCCTCAAGCCTGTGATAATTTTCTTGCCTGATTCCCCAATGTCGATGGAATGACATTCTACATACAAATATCTGTAACAAAATGCCAACAGCCCATTCTGTTAGGACAAAGGAGCACTGAAAGATGGCAGGTTGGTCAAAATAGGTGACAGATCAGACAATCTGTCCTAAGATTGTTGCAGCTGAAATTTCAGTTTCATACAGTTTCCAGCTTCCATGATCTTAAACTCATTGTGGTCCATTTTTCCTCATCATTTGTGGTCCATCTCTCCATTTTGCAAATTGGTAAACAAAAAAATGATTAGCAAAATTCATAGGTGTTATCTTCTCATTTTGTCTAATATACTGATTTTGCTTATTTTTATCCAAATGTGTGCACTTTCTGCAAGCAATCTTTCTCTAGTATTATGTGCTTTGTGTGTATTTTCCTGTAACATATGCATTTTGTGTGCACTTTTATTCATTTTGTAAAGTTGAGAACTGTGTTGCAAAAATTCTAAAAAGTGAAGAGTTCAGTACTAAATAGTAGATTCAGTTTTTCATTTCCAGTGCATTCACTGAACTTTGAACAGATAGGTTGTAGAAATTAAGAATTCTCTGACTTATGCTGCATTTTAGGATTAAGGCAAATTCCCATGTACAGTTTTAATGATGATGACAACATATGGAGTGCCTAGCTAGTTCAATATCACACAGTTTCTCACCATGATAATATGCTAATATTACCTACTAATTTCCATATCGGCTGGCAAAGAAATATATTTACTCATCCCACATCTTACTTTTTGGATGTTGGCTTGCATTCAGTTAGAAACATAAGCAGGATTAAGTTCAGTATATGACTGTGTATATCTTTGTTGGTCATTGTGGAGGTTGGTATTCTTTTCTTCCTTCTGTGATATCCAAAGCCCTTCCTCCTAGACTCACCATTTAGCCACTGCAAAGCCCCTCCCACAGCCATTCAGTGGCTGGTGGAAAATGGTGTGGGATTGGGGAAGCATCTGGCTATTTCCTTGTAGTTAGATGCAGAATGATGACATCATCCATTGGGACCTTTAGACGACCTTGGTGGATCTTGGTGGATGATGTTATCAGTCTACATCTGGATGTGGGGAAAGAGACAGACATTTTTCCAGTCTCCACCAGCCAATGAATAGACACGGTGGTGTGACTGCACCAACTAAATGGTGAGTCTGGAGGGGGTGTTGAGTGGAGAGACATAGTGTAGTTCCACCATCAGAATGTTTATGCTATGCTGTGCTTTACATGATCTCACCAGTTGACTCCCCAAATCCACCTCATAGACATGCTAGCTGGGAACAGTAGCCAAAAAGAGTAATGCTTTTCCAGTCTCTGTACATGACTTGACCAGTCTCCTTAGCTATTGCATTTTACTAGCTGGAAAAAAGGCAGGTCGGGTGGGGTGAGGAGGAAGCAGATCAGCCTAGGACTGATTTGTAATACATAAGCTAGGGTCTAGGAACCTATGATTTCAGAGAGATATTTTTTTTTGGAGGGGGGAGAGGGAGATGGTCCAGCCACTGTTTTCAGTATTTTGCCAAATTCTCTCTGCATGGAGGGAATCAAATCCACTGTTAGCAGCTGCAATTACTGAAAAACTTTTATATCTGTGCATATCTAGTTTTCACATGAATTGCAAACAGAATAATCTTATTAACCTTCATCTGACCTTTCTGAAACAAGTGCTTCTGTCTCTTTTTCTAGCCTAGGGTAGTATCATTTGTCTGAGCAATGGGGTCCGCTAGTTGACACATGCTTTGGATGGAAATGAATATATTAATGTAGAGTTGAGCCAAGAAAAAAAACATGAGATTAAAATGGGTTTGTGTGACACGCTCTGTGTGACAAGCTCAGCACCATATGAAATGAAGACAGGGTGGATGGATGCTTTAAAGTAGCAGTGACGAAGACTCTTTTATTGAGGTATATATTCTCTTGGGTGGTATTCATTCTCTTTATGTCAGTTCTTTCTCTCTCTCTCTCTGTTTTGTATGATGCTCCACTCAGCAATCTTACTGCTGTTTTTTGTATTTTTTTGCAGCCTTGAAGACAACTTCAGGGGCAGCCCTATCTAAAATGCATATCAGTCATCTAATGGGAAGTTCTCAGTGCATGTACTGTGGCTAGGTTATCTTTATCCAGAAATGGCTGTAGGTGGTGAACAAGTTGAAGAAGACCACAAGAACTCAGAGTCATGGATTCCACTTGGGTCTCCAGTGACAGAGATGGTACATACCTGATCTTTTAGGAAAGTGCAACAGTGTCTAGAGTGGGCCACTTACCCACTTCCCAGACCCAGGAACCACCAGCCATAGAACCGTTATCTAATCAGTATTCAGCTTGAGTTTATTAGCACTCATCTAACCCATTGCAGAATTTGGGTACTGGTCTGGCTCCTGTATAGGCCCAGCTGGCTCTGATGACAAGCAGAAGTTAAGATCCTATGGCTGCTTGCTTTGTCAATAGGATCTGATGGCTGCATAATCACATTAGTGCTTCCACAGGCAAAACAAGGGGAATCCAAGGATAAGCCCCACTTTGAACTTGGTGTCCTTCACCATCCCTGCTCAGTGTAAAAACATTGTAAAAGATGCATAAGGAAGTCATCTTTTTGAATGGATGAAGACAGAGTTTTGCCTTAAGCAGAAATATTTCCACCTTCATGCTTCCAGAAAAATTATATGACCAAGGAACACGACTTAAGTGGCTCAACAGGTGAGATGTCATTGGAAATCTCATGGTAGAGAATTATATACAGGGAGGACAAGACTAGTTGATCCTATATACTATACATTACTTTTTTAAGGACCAATTTCCAGTTCCAAACACAATGTCTTTCATTTTTGGACTGTTTTTTTCAGGGAATCCCTGACAATATAAGTGTGAAAGGTTGACTTAAGATAACTGCATAATTATGCTGCCCTCTTGACTACACTCTTCCTTCCTTTTTTACTTTATAGTCTTCTGGCTCATAATTGCCTGTATGCTCTGTATCGTGTGGGAATAGTAGTTGAGAAAGTATCATGTTAAACACTGGAATCAACACAAGCAACATTTCTATTTAGTACCCTAAGTCCACAAATGTCTGTGTTTCCCTGAACCGGTAGCAACAAATATTTGCTTGCCCTTGCTTGGCCATGTGGTCCTTCTAACTTCTGTTCCAAAGCACAATCTAGGTCTGCTACTAGGCCTCTACCATTGTACCTTTTAACCCCTTGGAAATCTAAAGCCTTCCCTAAACTCAGACATCCCAGGAGTCAAAAAAGAATCCACTTCAGAAAGCTACATCATACCCTTTGTGGTAATCTGGCAACGATTTAACACACTGTTGCTTTTAAAATGTTTCACTAACTCTCTCCTCCCACTTTCCCCTTCATCCTTGGCTTATTTCAGTTAATGCAAACTGGTTTCAAGAGTAGTTTGCACTCAGTTAACCCAGCAAAAAGGAGAAGAGAGGAGAATGTGGAATCTTACCATCCCAGCAGGCTCAGGCAAAGGCAAATTGCTGCAGGCTCTCCTAGCTTGTGCATTCTTCTTCATTAATAATTGTTGCCATCTTGACTCCACTGCCCTTCCTTTTTTTACCTTATACTCCAAAATCACCCCTCCACCACAATCTCTTTGTCCTTATATAAGCAAAACTTCAAGTTATATTTACAGTGGAGCAAAGGAAAATTATACTATAAATAAGAAAGTAAGATTCAGTAGACAGAATAAATTCAGGAAGAAATAAAGTCTAGACTACTGGTATTCTGCATCCTGACTGAGTAGGGAGGAGGACTATAATGTCATAGTCAAGGAGCTGGAGAAAACAAAAAAGCAGCGATGAGCAACAAGAGGTTGGGAAAGTAACTATTTGGGATTACAACAAGGTAGCTCTGCCAGCTAGTATTTCCACAGAAGGTTCATGACTGGATCAGGGAGGTACCATGCTCCTAATTTTGGTGGTGAGACACACCCCCTGCCTGGATCATGAGCTATCATTATAACATAGCTAATGGACATGCTAACGGGGGATTCTGGGAGTTATTGTGACAAAAACATTTACCAGTTTGTCCTAGTCTAGGTTTACATGTGACACTTGGCCTAATTTGAGAAGCCTGTGAAAAAGGACCAATAAGGATCATCTGCCCTTCACTGGATAGCGAAGGAGAGGCAGGAGGGGCTCTGGAAAGAGAAAGAGATCGGAATGAAAGTTTGCATGTGAGATTGAGCAGGGTTGGTAGAGAGAGTAAAGGGGAGACCCCATGCATCTTTACTTTGGGTCCTTACCCACTGCCATCATGCAGCCTTTGACAGATTAAAGGTCACCTCCTCACTTGTCACGATCCATCCCTATATCTTTGTATCCAAGTTGCAGTGCCTGAACTAGCTTCTTTAGGATACCTTGCACATGTGATAGTATATGAACAATGAGCTCTGCAGAAGAGTAGTGTTGGCACTGAGAATGCACAAGGCCTCTTCATCTTGCCCATGTCTTTCTAGGGATGGGTGAAATTACAATTTCAGTTGATTTTGGTACAAGAATTTAGCAGAATAAAAAAAAAAAGATTTAATTTTTAGGACAGAAAGAACACACACAGACAAAGGAGATTTTAATAGTAACCCCTCCCATATTGGAATGTGCCAGCTCTCATATTAGAAAAGATCCATTTGAGCCAGGCATTCTAAAAAGCAAACAAAAAACAAACAGATAGCTCTAACTACGGCTGCCTTTCATGTTGCCTTCTTCTCCTCCCCTGGAGGCTTGAGAGGGAAGTTGTCACTTGACTCTCTTCTCTTCCTCCTCTTCCAGAGGTACTGCTGCTGCTGCCACCCACCTTCTTCTTTGCATATGGAAATGCGGTCTAGCATATCCATCTCTGGCTATTTGAGGTGCATACTTTCTCCCCACATAATACAACCTGCTATGGTCCCCATGTAATATGGTGTGTGTGTAGAAATGGGGCTTTACTCCTCATCTCAGGAGGTGGTAGAACTTGGGCTGCCTCATAGTAGATTCTGCACTGAGCATGGGATAGGGCTTCATCACCCCCTTCATACTTCATGATCCTATGGCTATGTGGCAGGAATATTAATTTCCCTTTCTCCAACATGTGCTCCAGGAAGACAATAGTCCTGCATATTAAAATGCTATACTTTCATTGATTCTCATCATCCACAATGAAGGTGTAGTTTTGCAGCTTGGGGGTGCTTGAAAACAGGGAGGGTGTTAGGAAAAAATAAAAAGACACCAGGATGTCTGGGGTGCATTCCATTCTGAAGCTCTTAAGAATTTCAAGCAATGAGGTAATCCGTGCTAGATTAAGACCATTCGACCTTCTGACAAAACAGCAACACTTCACTGTAAATGGTTATCAAATCTGGACCTGACTGTCTTTGGAAGGCAATGGTTTAGTGCTAACTAAGATGGTCAAGTGTTTATGGAACCTCTCCCATGCCCTTCACACACCATTTAGGCTATTAAAGGAACATAGAAGCACCATTACTAAAAAGCTCTGTCCTGGATCCTTGGAAATGAATGATTGGCTGGTGCAGACGAAGAATCTTGGCAGGGATTAAAACCCAGTCAAGCGAGTGGAAACAAAATAGTCTTAATGAGAATGACTGCTCCTTCGAGTGGCATGAACCGTTCTTGGGTCAGTGCTATGATAAGTATTAATTTTATTGTCCTTATTAATTACTGTCAGATCATAACCTCGTCTGAGCAGGTTGGCATTCTCCCATCCTAAAAACAACATGGATATTTCTTATGCAGTGTAAGTTACGGCACAGGAAAGGCAAGGACAGTGCTAGGATTCAGCAGATGTCTGCAAATTATGTTTTTAAATGATTTTTTTTGTTTTGGAAGACATACTGTACAACAGAAATTTCTTTTGTTCACAGTCTAACAGTAATTAAAATCACTGAAATGAATTTCCACCAAGGTCAGGTTCTATTTTACTGCATTGTCCACCTTTCCCTCAAACTCAGAACTCCAAGTGGTTTAATGGATAAAGAGAACACAAGTGAAAATAGATATAAATAAAAATGTGGAGTTGTTGCCACAAAGAAGTTAGGTACTAATTGTAACCAATTCTGATTAACAATTTGGATGCAGCAGCTCAGGCTCGAAGTTTCTGAACATTCCAAATAGATGCTAAGCTAAACTTAACAGATCTTAATCTATTTCTCTATATATGCCAGGGGCACAGATATATCCATACTTGGATGGACTGGCAGCCAATGTCTTGCAGACCAGCAGCAGTCCATGGACCACCACAACTTTGAGTAGCATTGGGCTAGATTATTTATTTGACCTTGCAACATGAGATGTGAACTAGTTTTGTTATTTAGTGCTATTTGCCCTTCATGAACTGTTCTATAGTGTGCACACCATTGTCTCTTTTACTGCATGGTTTGATCCATTGAAGACTTGCTGAAAGTCCCTGTTTTGCCAAAGGACTAGATGAAGGGATTCCTGATCACTTCAGATTTAGGAGTCCACTTTGTTTCAGTTGATGTTTGTTATGCTTTTGCTGCTCAGCAGATTTTCCAAGCCAGAACATTTTGTGATTACCACTTTGGGTCCAAAGTCATTGGAATGCTGCAGCCAAAGGAGGATGAAGCCAGAGGTTATGATGTGAAGAATAGAGAAAAAAATGGGCAGTGGTAGAAATAAAAATGGTCACCTGCTTTCTCTGTGCCTTTTTCTGCCCCCTCTTTTTTGCCCCTACCCACCCATCCACCCACCCACAAAGTGTAAGAGGATGTAATTCCTGAAGAAGGTGTCCAGAGAGCCAGGGATGGATTCTGGTGCAATTGCTCCATATGCCCTCTGATTGAGACCTCACTGAAGGAAAAAGTTGTAGCTAGATTCCCCTTCTTCCCCAGTTGCTCCCCAAACCTCCTGATGTTTCTGTTACTGTGTATGGTTTGTGGGGCTACTGAGTAAAACACTGGAGTTTCAGAACTCTTTTTAAACAGCTATTAAAGACTATCTCACTTCTGGAACATTTGGGTGAGCCAAGAGTAAGGTAATCCTGAATAGATCTTTAGGCAGGTTTTGAAGCACATCCAGGTCATAATGAGTTGATGTGCACTCTTGATACTTGAGTACCAAGGTGTTAATTGTAAAGAGATCACATACTGAGCAACACTAGAAAGCATGTGCCACCTGAGGATGGAAAGTGAAAGGCTGCCTTCCTTAAAGCAAGGTGGCAACCATTTCTAGCAACCATTCTATCCATTTGCCACATCAACCTCACATGCTAACAATACATTTGATGTGGATCTGGGAGAGAAAAGATCTAAGTGAATCTGCAATATTTTCATCATATAGCAAACAGCCGCCAAAAATGTCACTCAAGGGCTCATATTGAATTTGACAGCAAAGTCACTGCTATATCCTCCTCAGCAAGAAAGAACATGTCCCTGCTGGGGCTTGAACCAAAGGCCTCCAATCCAAAAACAGCTGTTCAGACTTTTAAAATCCTGAATACCTCATGCAAAATGGTTCCCAATGCATTATATATAGGGAACATGTGGTGTAGTGCTTGAGGGCTCTTGGTCCCTTGGTAAAGACATGGAGAAAAAGACAAATGCTGAAACATGTTTCTATTTTTTGCCCATCATTTGCATGAAGTTGTCTCTTTTGGATAAAGTGATATTTCTTGGGGTTCTATATATTGAAGCAAAATAAAGGATGGAGCATGTTGATTCCTATAAAAGCCCAAGAAATCTGATTGCTGAGGAATTACATGCAGTTTGGCAAGGGACCTGGAAAAGGATGTGGAGGCATGTGGTTTTTAACTGAATGCTGACTGCATTGTAACTGACCCTACCTGGCCTAAGAGTGCTGCTGTAAATGAGTACGTTATTCCCACTGAACAAGACATAAAAGAGTAGCTAGCAAAAGAGCTGGCAGGGAGTAGCAATTCCAGAGTGTGAAGAAAAGAGCTTCCCTACCAGTTTGGAACAATGTTTCATTCCCGCTTATTCCTGATGCTAGCAGAGAAAATTGTGACGAGATGTTCCATGGTTAGTCAAGGCTTGGTTTCCTGGAAATGTTGGTGTACACATATACACAAAAAAGTAGTGTTTTCCTGATGTTTAGGCTGCAGTCCAGCGTACAGTTGCCAGAAACAGAGTAGTGATATATGCTTGGTTGAGGAGATGTATGGGCAGATAAACTACCACATCCAAAGTGAGAAAGAAATAACAATTTTTTCTTCTTTCCCCTACCTCATCATATTCTCCACTGCCCAATGTATCTTCCCCTGTTTCGCAAAGGGATTGAGGATGTATCTGTAGATCTGTGCAGATCCACGGCCTCTCCTGCTATGTCCCACAGAGCACTTTTTACAGAAGAACTAGTTAGGAAGGTTTCCACAGTGGCTGGGAGGGATCTTAAGAAACTGAATCTTCACTGGAAGCAAGGAGGATCTCTATCTCTCTGTCTTTATGTCTCTTTTGCTTCCCTTTCTGGGAAAGATCCAGCCATCCTACAGCTGCTGTCAACATAGGAACAGAGAACTTTGGATCCCAGAAACATCAGTTTTAAACCTAACACTTCATATGGTCAAAGTTTTGAATCTACCTGAGATCATGTAGTAAGGAATAGGGAGAGCCATCTAATGCCTGATGTCAGAGAATCAGACGAACTTAGGCTAAGATGAGCGGCCATCTGACAGGTTTGAGATGCCTGTATTCTGTATTTGGATCCACCTATCTAACCATTGAGTATGATGTGCCTTTTGTTTGAACGCACTGTTCTGCTTCTTCACTAACTTCTTTGTTCCTGCTTGTTGCTTTAGAAATAATTTTTTAAAAAACTGTATGGTTTCTTGTGATTCAATTTTGGGCAGATCTTCAAAGGCTGCATGAATAGACCACACATCTAAATGCGAAGTGAGCAACACTAATTATGTAAACAAGAAATATGAAGAGACAAGATGAAAGCTGCTACACAGGCACTTACTAAGTGCAGACCAAGACAAGTGCTAGAAACTAAAGGCCTGTGCTCCTGCTGTCTTTAGGAAATTCTACAGCACCTCTTAAGAAAGTTGTGGTATACTCTTCTGGTTTGTGAATCTGGTGAGCAGCAGTTGCCTTTTTAAAGCTATTTTCTTTCCTAAAATGCCATACAAAGCAAATGCCCCCTCCACTCTAGCACGTTCATGCATTGTAGAGAGTTCCAAAAGCAGTGGAGAAGAAAACTTTTCATAAATAGTGCTGTCTATGTACTACTGGGGATACGGTTCAGCACCTGGATAGTTCCCTTACAATGCAGACTAAAACCTAGACCAGATTCACATGGAAGACACAAGATACTACTGAACCTATGTTTATGATTAGTATAATTTAAATAGAAATACAGTGTATCTTACCATAGTGAGGAATGCAATAAGATGGTGATCAGGTTCTTGATCTCCTGATCCAGCTGCTAACTATGGCTGACAGCTACAATATCCTTGTTCTCCTTTCACATAGTTCTTTAGATTGGATTTAGACCAGACACCCCTTCAAAATGGGGGACTCCTCTCTGATAGTCCTTTAAGATGGTCAAATGGGACACATGGACATGCTGATCTGAAGACAAGCTGTATCTTATTGCATCCCTCAAACTATGAACCTAATCAGTTACAGAGGGTACAATCTCAACCCCAGCCCAAACACCAGTTCATCATTTCCCAGATTAGATGAATACCCAACTCCCCAGCCCTTGACTGGGTTGATCTTAAGACCCATGGGTGGCCCTCATGGTTTATTTCAGGTGTAGACTACATGTTGTTGTTGTTGTTGTTGTTTCTGTGTGTGCCTTCAAGTCACTTCCAACTTATGGTGACCCTAAGACAAATCTATCACAAAGTTTTCTTCACAGGATTTGTTCAGAGGGAGTTTGCATTGCTTTGCTCTGAGGTTATGAATTGCCCCAGGTCACACACTAGGTTTCCACGGCTGAGCAGCGATTTGAACTGTAGTCTCCCAGATTCATAGTCCAACACTCAAACCACTACATCACACTGGCTCTGGGCTGCATGTGTCCCTGTTCATTTTTGTGATTCAAACTCCAAGTTTTGTCTGTTCCCAATCCCATGAGAAAAGCATTTTCTTTGCCTTTCACATAAAGGCAAAAACAGAGCTTTTGTGTGGTGGGAGGAACAAAGGAATCCTGGAGTGGTAGCAGTGTGTGTGTGTGTGTTACATGTGTGTGCACTCCTGCAGGTTGAGGGACACTAATGCATTTCCTACCTACCAAATGTTGTGGACCCCGATCTACATTTTTATAAATTCCACACCTATTTTGCACTCCTCTTTTGTTGGAAAGATATTTTTTCTCTTTTCACAAGACAATCTGCTCAAGTAATAATTTTTTTTAAAAAAAATAGAACTAATAAGATCTATTCGAGGCCCCTGCAACCTATACCATAAGAAGAAATGAAGCCACTTTTTGCCCTTTCAGTTATGCAACTGCCCTTGGCTGTTCATTAGAAAAGTGCATGTGTGTGTTTGATTTCCATCTGAAACTATACAAATTTTAGACCCAAAAGACAAAAGTACTGCTAGTTTTAGGGAGAGCGTAGTTTTTCACAGATTCATTCTTTTTCCTTTTTGACAGAGAAAGACAAGTGGGGATTGCAAACAAAGCAAAACAATTTCTTTTACTTTATTAGCTGGGCAGTCTCCCTGAGGTACATTTTTTTTCAGCAGAATGTAAATACAACATGCTCATAAGCAGCAGTTAAAAAACAATTCCTATCTGGAAAAAATTTGAAACTCTTCTCTCTAATACAGTGGTTCTCAACCTGTGGGTCCCCAGATGTTTGTGGACTTCAGCTCCCAGAAGCCCTGAGCATTGACCATAGTGGCCGGGGCTTCTGGGAGCTGAAGTCCATGAACATCTGGGGACCCACAGGTTGAGAACCACTGCTCTAATATGTTTTTAAAATAACCCACATTATTTTATGTGCAACTATAGGGTTCCCAGATCTCAGGGCTCCTCTAAGGCATGACCTCACTGCATTCTGGTTCACTCCTGAATAGTCCTCTCTGAGCAATCAAGCAATGAGATGAAGAAGGAAAAGGAACAGTGACCAATTAATTATTTCTCTTGGTTTCTCTGGGAGATAGTAGGCTTCTCCAAGCCTCAAGGGGAGGAGAGGAATGTCAGGGTGAAAGCACTGCTCTCAAAAAGAAATACATTTTTTACACCTTTTTGTCACTTCTGTTTGACCTGGAGTTAAACAATATGTGGAGAACTGCAGATTCCTAAGCCATGGTTTGACAGTACAAACATATTACCAAATGCAAGGCTTTCCTCATGGAGAGAAAGATTGGCTCCCTTTCTTCCTCATTTACTGAAAGGCCATTTGGACATTGACCCTGAGTACTGAGGGAGAAGAGGAGAAAACTACACTCAGTTTGCACCTCCAGCCTACAGTTCCTGATGATCATTCACTGGTTTTTCCTTTTGGAATCAATCTCTACTGTCTCCTAGGGAAACCAAGATAAATAATTAATTGGTCACTGTTCCTTTTCCTTCTTCATCTCATTGCTTGATTGCTCAGAGAGGACTATTCAGGAGTGAGCCAGAATGCAGTGAGGTCAATGCCTTAGAGATTCCTGTTGGACTCCTACACTGGCATAGACTTCAGGAGGTACACAATGATGAAGATATCTGACACCAGTATTACCTTAAGAACATAAGATGAGCTCTTCTGGATCTGATCAAAATTATATTTAGGCACATTTACTACAGTGGTCAATCAGATGTTTATGGCAAACTCACAAACCAGATCTGAGTTCACACTTCAACTCACATTCCTCATCAACTGGTGTTTGGAGGCATACTGCCTCTGATACTGGAGGTCATAAATAGTTACCATGACAATCAGCTATTGAGAGATGGATTTATCTAATGCCTCTTTAAAGTCATCCAACTTAATGGTCATTCCATGGTTTAATTATACCCAAAGTCCTAAATCTAATTATTAATCACTACTAGAGTAGTTCCGTTGAATCTATGGGAACTTGGGTGGATGGATGGTAAATCAGCATTAACATCAAAAATAAATTCTAACACATTAAATCAACAATTGAACATCAAAAGTAAGGGCTTTTCCACTGTAGTGCTAGTTTTCAACTTTTCAACACTCTACAAAGACTTTAATGACTTGGGGCCAAAATGTCAAATAGACTGCCTCCTCTTACATGAGCCTGCCCAAAATTTGAGATCTTCAGAGGAGAGCCTGTTGTGTATCACAACACCTTGTGAAATTAGGTTGGTACACATAACAGGGCTTTCTCTGCAGCAGCACCACATCTGTGGAACTCCCTACCCAAGGAAGTTAAGCTGGCCCCATCTCTTTTAAGCTTCTGGGAAGCAGCCCAAACAATGCTATTCTATAGGGCATTCAATGTTTGAAATTGCTGTTTTACCTGTATCAAAACTTGATCTTTGGGTTGGTTTTGGATTACTTTGAGGAGTTTTAAAAGTGTATTTTAATGCATTTTAAAAATGTTTCTTTTTTTGTACTATGTTAATTGATTTTTACTTGTTTATTGCCTTGTGGGATGGTAGGTGATACAGAAATACTTTAAATAAATCAACAAACAAACCTGGCTGTGTCCCCGGTTTATCCCTGTCTTTTCTCCCATGGATTTAATTGTAGCTTTGAGAGAGCTTGGTGGGGAAGGGTTAAACATCCTCTCTTATTGGGCAACACTTCCTCCTGGAGCGGCTGGCTGAGAAAGCCAAACCCTGGAAGGTGCTATGAGTCACCAGGTTTACTTTTGCCCTTAGTCAGGTAGAAGTTGGAAGGAAGGAGAATAATAGTGGCAAGAGCAGGTTGCCTTATCTTCCTTGCAAACCTTGTATCATTCCTTGCTTTTCCATAAGCAAGTCATGTTTCTTCAGGGTTGCCTCTGGGGTGATGAAAAGCATACTACAAGGCCATGGTACAGGAAGGCAATGTTCTGCCTGAATTCTCTTCTTTCTTGGCTGTGATAACAAACTCCTGCGGTGAGCAAGGTTTCTCATATAAGAGCAGAAATACCAGCCAGTAAATTAAGGAAGTTTCTCTTCCTCTCCTTGCTGACTTGGTCAGTCTCCTGCATATGTGGTTAGAGTAGGGTTGCCAAGTGTCTTTTGTTGTATGGGATGTTTCTTATTTGAAGGCCAGCAGGTGTCCCTTATACTAAAAGGTGTTTCTATCTGAGGGTTGGGAAGCTTTTCCTTTTATATAGACTGATTAAGACCACCAAAGAATCTCATATTTTGAGGGGTGGGCTGTTCATAAAGATAGAAATGTGTAATTTATGAATATAGACAATATGCTAATTTTACAGAGAAATAGACTGGTAATTGAACTTAATACTTTCTTTTGGTATTTAGGTAGAACACGGACTTGTCAATAGCTACTTTCTGATTGTCAGCCTGATGTCCTTTATTGTTATTTTGAAAACTTGGCAACACTAACCTGAAGGGAAAGTTCTGTCTGGTTACTGCCTGGTAAACATAAAAGTAGATGTAAGGCAATGAAAATCAGAAGACATTGTTTGAGAGAGAAATCCTTGGCATGTTTACTCAGGAGAATGCTTCAGGTTATTCAATGGAACTCACTCCCAGTATTGCAGCTCTCAACAAGCTGGTACTCTCCAGATGCATGGGGGCACAAATTCCTTCATCCCCAGCCAAGGACAATGCTGGCTGGACTGATGGGGAATGTAGTTTTCAACATACCTAGGGAACACCTGGTTGAGAGAAGGTTTTCCTGCTCAGGGCTTCTCAGGCCATCTGATATATGGGACTGGCATTTTTTTTCCTAATGTGTGAGGGACTGATACTACATTTGTCCATTGGCTGCTTTTTCTTTCTTTCCTGTAAATTTTGTTGTAGAATAGTAGCGGATGGGTCACAGGCCAGCACTCGTTCATAAACCACTGCTCAGAGCAGCACTGCTGTACCTGGAACTTGATCTGTCAGAGCAAGCAAGTCAAAGGTAATTGCCCATGTTTGTGCTTCAGTCTAGAGTACTGAAGTGCTGGTGGGTATTAATAGCTTCAATTCAGACCGTTGGAAAATAACATAGGATAGACTTTGATTTTACCAACCGTAGAGACCAATAACAAAGATTATTATTATTATTTTACAGTGGAACACTTTCTTTCCATTAAGCTGCAAGGATAGAATAGAGGACACTACTTTTCCTCAGCATGTAGAACAACCAGTGCTTTCAGAAGCTGAATGAATTCACAGTATATATGCTACTATGGTTGATTTCCAGTCAAGGTATACATCTGTGAAACTACAACCTAGTTCCTTAATTATAACCCATTCTCTCTCTGGCAAGGTGATAGTAAGGACTAGAATGCACTTCCAGCACAAAAATATATGGCATTGCTCTTTTTAATTCATGCACTTCAGTAGATTATGAGATTTAATTTCAGCAAATGGATGAATGCATTTTAGACAGACTCACAGGCAGCAGTAACAGAAATTATATTGATGATAATCTTTTCAAAAATATGTGCAAAAGAGAGTCTATTATTCTGTAATGGGGTAAATTCAGGATCTTGTTACATTGTTCCAGCAGGCCCTTGGCAATAAAACATTGATTTGCAGAGATGGATAGCATGATGCTCACATACTCAGCAGATTCATGATAGTGGTAGGCTCCATGTAAACTACTCAGGAATGCCCAAGGCCATCATTATGCTCACAGCTAGGAGGAGCTATATCAGACAAATGTTGTCTCTTTCATGTGTGCCTTCTGGCTGTAAACATAGCAGTGGTCCTCTGACTTACCAATGCAAACTTCTGTGGTTTACTGACTAGTATGAAGGGAGACAAAATACCAGACAACATGTCCTTAGTGAAGCTAGATTCTGTTCTCACACATTTTGGTTTTCTCAGACTTCGGTCATCTGGATCTTTTGAACTTCACCCTCCAGAATACATGCCTGTTGGCCATAATGGTTGGGTTTCTGGGAATTGAAGTCTAAAATATCTGGAGAACAAACATATGTTGTAAAACATGTTTTGAATTGGATTTGCAAAATATGTGTCTGAGATTGCATGTCCTCCAGACTCCCTGAATTACCCCCCCTTTTTTTTGGCCAGTAAAAAGACAATATTTCATTTTTGACGCCTCCAGAAGGAACAATTTGGATTTTAAATAGGTGGTAGGGTTGCCTAGCTATGTTCATCATAAAAAGAAAACAAAAAAACAAAATCAAAAACACAAGCCAAACAAATACAAAAACTTTCAGTCACCTCTGTTTTTGTTTGTTTCTATCATTTAGGCAGTCTGTGCCTACAGGATTTCAGGAGCCAAAAATTGGTTCCATGATGCACCAGAGTTACCCACCTCTGCCCAAAATGGAGTGAGGCATTTGTGGCACAGCTAATATCATGAAGAAGCTGAAGTATTGGTGACAGAGTAAAAGTGATGACAATTAGTGGAAGTGAATTTACTAACTTCATGTACAACTTTATCCAGAAAATATTTTGAAGTTGTTTGCAATAGAAGAAAATCAAAACAATCCAAGGAAAACCTAACAATAAAAACAAATAGCACAATGGTCAAAGAACAATGGCAACAAAAGCAAAGGGAGCAGCTGATCAAACTAAGCAGCTGAGTTGGAAGTAGCAGCCAAAAGCACCCTAAAACAGAAAAAATAAATAAATGGAAAGTTCTTGTGCAATGCAGAAAGAATGGATGAAAACATATAGCCCAGAGAAGACCCTTCCAAAGCTACCAAGCAAAAATTGACAGCACAGTCACTGAGAGTGACTACAGAAGGGCTGGGGAGAATGTGGCCCTTGGGCCACATGTAACCTTGGCCCTGACTTTTGGAGGCCTCTGAATATATTAAAAATTGAGGCAGGATTTTTAGGTGAAAATCGTACACAAAGCCCCCCAAACTTATGAAATATACAAAAATGCCATCCATCACATCAGCCCCCTAGAACCTCCAAGATTCCCCCCCTTCTATATTCTGGCAAAGTAGCATCCACAAATGATTAATTTAATTTCTGGTAGACATTTTGGCTGGGAGATGAAAAAGAAATATTTGGTTGGGTTCCAGGGTCTCTCTCTCTCTCTCTCTCTCTCTCTCTGTGTGTGTGTGGTCTGTAGTGGGATTGGTGGGAGGTGGACTGGAAAATTGGCTTCCCACCTGTGCCATGCAGTTGTCTACCCATGGACTAGACCATTGTATTGCTTAGCTACTCCAAAAAGTGTGGATGGCATCTTCTGCATTGCACAAAAGAAGCCAACAGGGAAGAATCCTACAAAGTCCTTCATTGTTCTGTGGTACAGAACATTCGTTTAAAGGCAGAAAATAGAGGGGGAAAATATTCTCGGGCACCTGGTATATAGCCAAGGTAATAGTGACACTAGCTTCCAAACAAATAAAGTCCTGGACTCAAGACTGAGGTCTTGGAAATATATATATAACTCCTACAGTCCCTCAGCTAAAGCGGCTATACCAAGTGGGGGATTCTGGGACTTGTAAAAATATTACTTAATGGCCCCCACATCCAACATTGTCTCTTTCCTCCCACAAACTAATGGCATTGCTCTTGGTGCCTCAGCAAGAAATGCTATAGAAATTAATGTGTTTAAATTTAATGTGTAGAAACTTCATGTAAAGTAATTAGATACTGCAATCCCTTCCAAGGCCTCATAGAGCCATGCCTTTAAAATATTAACCTAATTATGAATTCTGTGTGATTAATTTTGTATTCATTGTATCCAGACAGAAAAGAATTTCTTGTCCTGGTTCAAGTTTATGATTCAGATCTCACAAGAAGCAATGTAGATGAACCATCCACTTTGATGTTCATTCACTTTATGATTTGGCAGCTCTTCTAAAGTCTTGTTAAGCTGGCTGTCCTTACAGAAGACTACTCAAGTACCAGATACTGAAGTAGTAAAATGGAAGTTTGAAGGGACAATCTCTTAGTCTGACAATTGATGCATATGAATGCCCAAATCCAGTAACTATTCAAAATGGTCAATTCCCTTCATAAACGATCTCAGAGGAAAGGACATTTTGAAGTTAGCAGAAAGATTTTCAGTTGGCCAATAAGCACGTAAATAGCCTGATAGCCCTAAATAAATCTATTTTTCCCCACTAAATACTACTTGGTGGACTAAATTAACTGCGTAAGTAGGCTCTAAATGCACCCTTCTGAAACTGATCTCATTGTGGCATATTCTTTTGTGGATTACAGCCCACTTCATCTTCAGCAGTGCTTCTTAAACTACCTGATACTGGGGACCAGCAGGGAATTTTTCCCAGTGTGCCAGGGAGTAGCACCATATATATGCCTATTGGCTACAGCTGTTTCTTTTTTTCCTGTAAACTCACTGTGGTCTGCAAACCTCCATTAGGGTAGCATGTTGAGTATCTCTCATGCATTAAATATTACCTCAGTTGGCACTGATAGATTTTTATGTTTTTGCTTAGGCAGGTGATAGAGGAGGTAGGGGATTGCTGGCCAGGGGCACACATTACATTGATGAACAGGTGTATGAACCCCATAATGTGATTGGCTTTGTTAAATCCTGTAATAATGCTGCCACATAGTGGGTAGTGGGACATAGCTGGCACCTGGATCAGCCACAGTGTTTTATTCTTGTGGCTGTATCTCTGTTGCAAGGTCTTTTGATGATGGCAAGAAACATTTTAAAGCATGTTTGTGTTACCACCCAACTATTGTTTGTGAGCAGCTACTGTTAACAATCACTGTTTGCACTTTTTGCATTTCATTTCTTTCTAACTTCATGTGTTGCAATCACCCACATATCTACCAGCTCACCTAAGTAATTTGTCAAATGAGGTAACCTTACATAGATCTGATGAAAAGGCTCATGAAAGGGTGTCGTTATGAGGAGGAGAGAAGAGGAGCAAAATAAGGAGGACCTAAATACCCTAAAGGCACCAGATCGAATCTGATTTTGGAAGCTTAAGCAGGGTCAGCCCTGGTTAGTACTTAAATGGGAGACTGCCAAAGAATACAAGGTGCTGTAAGCTATATTCCAGAGGAAGGAACTGGCAAAACTACTTCTGAGTATTCCTTGCCTAAGAGAACCCTATGAACATAATGATTCACCATAAGTAGACAAGCAAATTTAAGGCACGTATGTACTCAGCAAAATGAGGATGTCATTCCCCCAAATAAGAATGTTGCTACTCCAATGGAATTTTTCTTCAGTCCCCAAATTTCTACCACTGGAATAACTTAAAACCTCAGTCGAGCAATTAGAAATACGTCTAAGGCATCTAAAGGAAAAGTGGCAAGCAAAATTACCAAGGGAACATGAACAGAGCAAATACGAGACTACTAGGAGTGAACAATTTTCAGTGTCTCACTCTTTAAATTTTAGAAATTTGGGCACAGAAGGAAAATTCCATTGAGAATCAGAATTCTTATTTGCCCTTCTGCCATAATCAAATTTGTTAGACTTTAAGATACTCCTTGTTTTTTCCAGATAAGTCAGATTAACATAGCTACCCCCATAGGAAATTGTTTTAATTTGGCTGTGAGCTTAACCAAAGATGATGTTTTAGTGCCATTGAATTTCTATCACCCATTTCTGAATAGGTGCTGTTTATATTACGAGATGAAAGGGGCAGAACTACAGAGGACATGAAGGTTCTGGCATTCAACCAATGCCAGGAAAGAGAAAGGGATTCAAATGCAGACATTGTTGGAACTGCAGAGAAAAGCAGGTCCTTTGTATACCCACCTCTAAAGAGATAATGAGAAGAATGAACACAAATTAAAGTGTAGCTAATTCTGCTGGTTTATGGTGATTTCAGAGAATTACATCATCACACTGTTAATGCTCTTTAACTGGGAACATGGTATTGAGGCAAGTTTTGAGATCCTATTTTATCTCTCTTCCCTCAATTTTCTCTGCTGAGATGGAATCACTACAATTTTTTGTTATTTTTATTACATCCTTTTTTTAGAAGGTTGTGTTCCATCAGGCTATTTCTTCTTCTTCTTCTTTCTCTGTCACTTGTATTTTATTATGGCTTACTGAATCAGGTGCCAAAAATGCCTTTGGAGGCTTTAGCAGCTTATTACCGTAGGCCAGTAAACAGCCAACTGTCTTACCCAGGGTACAGATACAAGCTTTATGCTACTGGCAGCCTGGGACGCTTTACTGTGTTGTCATGGCAGGAATCTGCTGGGTTTTATTTCACTGTCCATTAGCTGAAGTATTGCCAGGGGAGGGCATACATGGCTGCGGAATGCGTTTCAGTCATGGAGAGGCTGAAACAGCCTGCAAGAATATGTCCATACAGTCTGATTTTTTATTTTTATTTTTTGCAAGCTTTCCACTTTCAAATAGGGCCAAGTAGCTGCAAATCCTTTCCTGCTTCAAAGTTTCCCCAAAGGCAAGAAGGGGAATTCCCAGAACTGGGGATCCCACACATTACTTTCTGTGCCACCAGCAATTTGTTGGGGATTGAGTGACTGAGCTCTGGGATAAAGATGTAAATCTTCACTAATTTCATTTTGGAGGAGTGCAGTGAGTAATTTTAGCAATTTTCTTCCTGCTGTGAGAATGTCCTCAAAAATCTCAGAGTTTTCTGAATATTTGCAAATTAGAGATTTCTGCACCCCTCCCCACCTGTATGTGCAGAAGACTGCTTCATCATCATCATCATCATCATCACTATTATCATCATTTATATCTTGTCTTTTTCCCAGTAATGGGGCTCAAGCAGCTTACAGCCCTGTACAGATTAAAGAAATACCAAATCAGAAACAATTAAACAATCTGTAGGATGCAATTTTGACTGACTGACTGACTGATTGATTGATTGACTTTACATCTCGCCTTTCTCCCAACCTGTACAATTTGAGTTATGTAGACCAACAGCCAGTGGAGCTGTTGCAATAAAGGAGTTATGAGGAGCTCCTCATAACCGCTTCCATTTAAGAATCTCACTGTAGTTCTTTGGACCAGCTGAAATCTGAGTACTTTTTTTTTTATGCAAGAAGCATGTAAAACCAGATTTCTATACACATAGTTTCCTGCACAAAAAATCCTCTCCAATGTGGAGGTACCTTGCACAGAAAAATCCACATCTGCAAAGATTCTTGGCACATGGAAATGCTCAGGAAATGACATTCAGGAAACTCCCTTTTCAATCATTGATTATTCTTTCCATCCCTACTCTGGGATAGAGAGGAATTATGGAATCTAGGCTGCAGTACCATTCTTTTCTGAACACACCAGCAGCTGACCCCACTCCCAAAAAGCCAATCTCAGATGGTGTGCCAGCACCCACAAAGTCCTGGTTCCAGACAGAGAGTCTCAGTTCTACAGACCAGATACTGAAAGCACTACTTTTTTGAACTACAGCTGTCAGAATCCCTCAATTAGTATGGCTATTGGCCATGACAACTGGGGGATTCTTGGAGTTGCAGTTCAAAAAATAATGTTTACAAGCATTGCCACAGGTATACTCTTCACCTCAGTTTTAACATCCTGTGGAATTCTGGGGTTTGTAGTTTACTGAGGCCAAAGAGCTCTCTGGCTGAGAATTCCAAATGCCTCTCCCTAAACTGCAAACCCCAGGATTCTGTAGGATGTGAAAGTGGAATAATAGCACTCTAACAATATAGTGTGGAAATGGCTTCTGTGTTTGATATCAGAGCCTTATGAAGACAAAAGGTATGGGCCTAGCCTTTTCTCTTCTCATCAATTCCTGTGGTAGTTTCTAGCTGCTAGTTCTACAGTAGGTTCTACAGCAGGTAATCTTCTGCTTGGTTCCGATGTGAGCTCCAGTAGTCTTAGAAGTAAGTAATGCTCAAACGTTAAACTAAATAAAAATTCAAAATTAATTTCAAATTTATTAATTTCCAATTAATTTACTGTCGGGGTCTGAATCCCCACCGTCATCTCAATTAGGTTTGAAGACTCCAAGCCTCCTGTATGCCTAGTAATGTCATTAGGGTACAACAGGGCTTAGCAGTCCTGAAATTTAGCTCCTGTTCTAACACAGATGGGACTTTTTGTGTTACCCCACATCTTGATTTATCATTTAGAGGGGACTCAGTGTATAAGGAGACCTTAGATGTTCAGAAGTATGCTTAGAGGTATCCAGAGCATGAACATTTGAGGTTATACGCAGCAAGAAATGAGGATGTACCTTTCACCCACCATCTCTGGCAGGTATAAAGTACAGAAGAAGCATGAAAGGCTGTATTTGCCATATGAAAATTACAGAAGTCCCAGGTAAAATGCTTTTCTGACTGAGTCAGACCTCAGATGGACAAGAGCTTGATTTAAAAATTAATACAGTACAGACACTTGCAATCCAAATTTTTGAACCCCCTTCCTTTAGTACTGAGATTAATTATACAGGAATCTCTTTGAGCAATTTAATAGAATGTAATGTGAAGGCTTAAGGACTGTTTCATCTTATCATTATATCTTTTAATTCTAGCCCATGTTGAAATACTAATGTTAGCAACTCCTTCCATCCTCACAGTTGCAATATTTTAAGTTGATATATTTGTGAAGTAGCCAAGCTCTGTTCTGATTTACTGGATGAAGTGAGGTCAGTTCTGTGTATGGAAATTGCTGTAAAGTACAGGAGGGAACAGTGCTTATCATGGTAGTAAAAATTAAGATAGACACTAAGGGCCACACAGACAGCAGTTTGATCCACTTTAATTGCCATGCCTTCATCCTGTGGAAATTTGAGGCGTTAGAGCTCTCTGGCTGAGAATTCTAAACACCCCTCCCTAAACTGAAAATCCCAAGATTCCCTAGGATGTTGCCATGGCAGTTAAAACACAATCACAGTGCAATAATTGTGTAGTATAAAATGGCTCTAAAAAATGACAAGATGTAATGACGAAAACAAAATTTGAACAGAGAGAAAAACAATTCTGGAGAGGAAAACTCAGCCATTAAAAAGGGAAAGAACTGAACTGTAGAGGAAAGACAGTTCAAAGAGGTTTAGCCCAAGACATTTTGCTGCTTGAGGTGAACATCATGCCACAGCTCAAAAATAACCAAACCAGCAACTGTATCATCCTTCAAAGTTGATGGATAAAGAGCATCCAACACTAGGGATGGCACAGATTTTCATAATTATTCATTCCTATGTTGAAAAATAAGTTTATTATCAATGTGAAAACCCTGTCAGGAAAAATAATTGACGAATGAGAATTTTGCACATTTTTCTCCTGGTATTCAATGAATTTGAGTGTTTTCTGCACAGAATCTGGGTTTTCTGCACAGAAAACGCTGGTCCCTGTGAAGGAAAGCTGTTTTCTGCCATAAGAGGTGGTGACGGGGTTTGCACAACCCCTAAATTTTTCTCTACAGAATAATTCCTTTTAAGAATCTCGAAAATGGTGAGAACACTGTGGAAGAATATTCATTCTCTGCAAGGGGAGAAAAATACTGTAACTACTTGTTCTCATATTTGAGGATGAAATAGTTGAGGATTTACATCTTTACTATGTGCCTGTCCATTTGAGCTAGTACCTTGAACTGTCATTGCATAGGCTCTGTTTTTCTGACAGTGGCCAGTGCAACAAAATTGGGTCATAGTCTGGAGCCCTAGCTCTGAGGCATGCTAGACATGTAAGGAGGAAATAGTTGAGGATTTACACAACATCTGAGAGCAGAAGGCTAGTTTAAAGGATGCTGAGCACCACATGGCACACATAGCTTTGTACTGCTATACCTTGTCATAATTCCTTGGCCCTCGGCATGTGCTGCCTGAGCTGGCTGCCTTGTTTTTCCTGATAGCAGAACTCATTTTGATAAAACATTTTTTAAAAATCATCCTTCTTGGTTAGGCATGTTTGACTCAAACACAGTCTACCCAGCATCTGTTTCAGTAGCTCAGGTGTCCTGTTTGTCTGTCCACAGAATGCTGTTTCTGGATGTTTTTTTTGTGCTAGAAGATTTTGGGTAGAAACTAATATGCAAAACAATAAACATCTTTCTACAAGTTGCACAAACAGAAAGTTATTTACAAACGTCTGCTTTCTCTCCCTTCTTTTCCATCTGTAGCTCTTTCACTCTCATTGATTACTCGTAGAAGTAATAAGACAATATTTTCCATAGGCATATATGTAAATACCTCCATGAATTTCAAGGGCAGAGGATCCTTCCCACCTAGCTGCAAATTCCATTGAGAAAAGGCATGGCAAAGATTCTACTGTTTGGAGTGAGGAAAATCTAGTACCAATAGATTCCTGGCAAATTTCACTGGAATCACTACTCATGCATGCACAGAACAACCCACATTCGCTGGGATGCTTGGAATATACGTGCTGGTAAAGGAAAAAGGTTGACTGAAAGCAACGCATTAGTACCAAGCTAGACAGAATGGTTTACCAAACCATTTTCCTTCACAATATCAGCGAGTTAGAGATTTGTAAGAAAAATGGCCTTGATGTGGCTGGCTTTTTTTGCAGCCTTGGAGCGGAGGAAGAGATTAACAACACAACAGGATAGGAAGGAAAGAAGGAAACCAGTCAGGTTTGACACAATCACATTCGACATACCACCTCAGGCTAGGCTCACTTGCCAAGAAAAGCTCAGTGCTCCTCCAAATACCAAATGAATTGAAATGTCTTTCCTGTTTGACCACTTCATGCCACAGGGCTTTTGCCCTGCCTTGACTCACTAGTGGCAGAATTTACCAAGGTGGAGAATATGATTCACATCTTCTCCATTTGCCACATGGCGTAAATGCCATCTGCCTCCACGTCATAATCATCTTTGCATTTTTTGCACTATGATTTCTCTGCTGTATTTGAATGAAAGGCAGAAAATAATACATGATGGTTCTCATGACAGGCATCCGTACCTTTCTTTCACACTAATGGAATTCAGGAGAGACTAGTGTACATCTTACCAGCCTTTCTTCCCTCTCTGTCTGCCTCCTCCCCCTGCTCTGTCAGTGGCAAAAAATAGCTGCTGTTAAGTAGCTTTGTGCTCTGCTCCAAGACATCCTGGTGGTAGGCCCATATTGATCATTTTCTAATTAAGCACTAAAATGCCTGGCGCTTCAACCATAAGGTCAACGGAAGACTGTCTCAGGGAGTGAATCCTTCCTGGCCACTTGCCAATCTTTCAAGTGTATCTGCAGACAGTGCAAAGGATTTATGCACTTCATTGCCTGTCATTTTCTACCCAGGAGGAAGCAAGCCTCTAAATTGAATTATCACAAAGAAATCAATTGCAGATCAAACCTCTGTGAAATTATAATTGCTTTAATGACCTGTGGGCTGAAAAGAAAGGAAGAGGGGACCTGGGCTGGCAGGAATTGGGGATCTGTGCAGTTAGTGTATCACATAAATAGCTCGTTTCAGGGTCATTCTTTGTTTGTGAAGAGAATCAGAGTCTTTTAATTATGCCTTAATTTAGTCTACTATTAATTCTCTCTCTCTCTCTCTCTCTCTCTCTCTGTGTGTGTGTGTCTCATATATGCTCATCTATATCTATATTTTATGGCCCCTTTTTCTTAGTTTGACTAATGTGACTACAGTGTAGGAATCTGTGTGGTTATCAAAGAAAACAGTTACACCAGAGCTGATTTTATTTAAGCCTAAGTAGCTGCCATTTTCGTGGAAACATTCTAGCGGGAAATAAAACGGGAGAAATACATGAGCCTTTATGACTCATCCAAAATGTTATCAGCAGCCTGCTTTAGCCTCTAGCCTTAAACCACTTAGGTACAGCGTGACTGCAGAGATTCTCATTACAGCTGACATTTTGACAAGTTTAAAGGAAAACCCAACAACTATAACATGAACAACACATCCTACAACAGCTTGAGTAATTTAAAAATAATCACTGGCAACAAAACAAAAGTAGAAAATGAAGAATTCAGGTGTAATAACCTATTTTGTCACTTTGCAAAATAGCTGTCATTTAAAAAATTAATAATAAAGACCCCACCAACAACAACTACAAGAGCACCTTGTCTTCTGCTTGTATCAAATGTATTTCTGCAGAAGGGCTCAGGATCTTCTGCATTCCATATAAGAGTGAACATAGTTAACCTACCTATATAATCAAAGTCATATGACTAGAGGAACTCAAAGAAATGTGAAAGGAGTTAATTCTTTTCTTCTATATGCCAAGGATCTAGTTGGGTTAGCCCTAACTAGAGCAGACCCATTGAAACAACTGCTGAATGTTGAGAAAACAGCTAAGTAAATCCCACTGATTCAAAGTGTATACTCTAGCCAGGACTAGACTTATGCTTCCTTATTTAATTTTCTTACTGACTGTGTAATTTTCCAGGCTGATGGACCTTTGTATTTGAGTTTGTTTTTGAGGGAACTTGTTCTGAAGTTAATCAAAATTATGAACTTCATTTTAAAATGCATGTGATGAGAATGTCATTAGCTTGCATTGTTGTGAGCCAGAGAAGTAAGCAACAAAGCTAGGATACAGCAGGTACAGTAACCTGCACAGTATTTTGCATAGATTCTGTATTTCATCAGTACTGCCATTCTGAATTCTAAGCCTTCACTAAATTTAATTACCCAGGTAAACAGAGCATCCAGCCATTCACTTGTTCTTACAAGACAGCTACCTATCTTACAACTAGGCTCTGCCCAGGAGCTGCTTCCAGTTCTTCTCATGACAGTTCTTCACTCTAGGTTCAAAGTCAAAGTGTTTTTTAATCAACTTACAAATTATAGCTGTAAACGAACACCAAGAGCTTTAGGAAAGTATGCCACCAAGAAATACAAAACATATCTCTGCCAATTTTTACCAGTCTTTTTTATTTAAAATGCCAGGGATGCCTCTGCCCTTTCTGGCAAGCAAGCAAGCAAGCAAGCAAGCAAGCAAGCAAGCAAGCAAGCAAGCAAGCAAGCAAGCAAGCAAGCAAGCTATGTAACATATTGACAATTATACAGCATGTAACATTTGACATGAAATAATTGCCAATGTAGGATATACCTGCATAACTAAGTAACATCTGCTGGCCCCACAAGCCTACTATAAAAGCTAGCAGCCAGATCAGGGGCTCTGCTCAGTTTTGGATGACGGTCCAAAGAGGATGAACTTTCTACCTCCTTCTGGCTGGCAAACCAGGCCGCAACGAAGACTTGTAACTGGGGGTCTTGCTTCTGATTGTCACATGTTTGCTCACTCTCTGGCAGGAGGAAGAGGTGGAAACATCATTAATTGGAAGCTGAATGGACCTCCTGTGCCCAATTTGGCTGTTGATGTTTAAGGTGGTCTGGGGTGGCATTTACACAGGTGAACAGTAAGATTACATAGTCTTACTGAACATAGGTCAGTTATGCATCTGTAACTCTAGGCTATGGATCAGCAACTGCAGTACTGAATACCAGCTGATATTTTTAATTTTATAACATTTGACAGAAACCATGCAATGGTTATAAGTATTAAGCAGTTGACAGTTTAAATGAATTCAGCCAGTGTGAAAACATCAAAGACTTACGAAAAAAATTGAAAGCTTCCAAATTTTGACTGAAATCAATATTTCACATTTAAAATATAAACTCAAAAGCTGGCATGTCTCATTTAACAATCTTCATGTCTTCCAAATAATGTGATTATTTCCCCCCCTTTGTGCTTTTATTTTCCTGCTTTTGCTATACTGGAACATTATTGTGTGCAACTGACAACCATTTTGAATGTAAATTAAAAAAAAAATTAACCCTCCCCCAAAGCAGAAGAGATTATCAACATTAGTCTTAAAAAAATCTGGATGTCAACAACTCTTTGGAACTGGTGAATATGCAATTCAGGTTCTAAAGACCAATAATCAAGTTTAGAAAGAACAACAATCAAATAATTGTGTAACTCATATGTACACAAAGCAAGATGTTTGACATAGATGTAAGCATTTTAACCCATTAATGGTGTCTTTCCTACCATTCCTACACAGATTCTGATTTTCAATATTTAAAAATAAAACACTCTATAGCCACAAAGGCAGCCTCTCCCATTTAGTCTGAGTTTTAGCTCATCACAAGGATATCCTTCAGTTATGTCTCCATCACCTCCTGTATACATTTTGGTCTTTGTAGGAAAATATAGAGCCTCTTCCCCCCCATCCCATGCAGAACCCCTACAGCTAGTCTAAAGCTTGATAACTATGGCTCTTTTCGCACGTGAGTCCTGTTGTGAAATGGCCTTGGGAGCGTCACACAATTGCGGGGACCTTTCCATGTGACATCCTCGCAATTGTGCAATGCTCCTGAGGCCATGAGGTGGCGATCGTGCTTTTTATGTTTGGCTTGTTGCCAAAAATGATGCGCGATTATGCATCCCTCCTGTGTTCCACAGGCACTTGCCTTGTGTGCAGAGGCTCCAAATGCATGGCCATCATGCTTCCTCCCCCAGTGCAGCCTGGGAAAGCACTCATGCTTCCTTCAGGCCAGCACGGAGCTGGTGCGGAGGGGAAGCAGAGGGGACATGAGTGCATCCCAGATGAGGCTTTTTGTGCGATCCCCGCATGACACTAGCGGCACCAGGTAAGGTGCGAAAAGGGCCTGTGTCCTGGCTTTTAGTTGTTAACAACAATTCTAGGGGAAACTTCCAGCTTCTCTTTGCATAGTCTTCTTTGAGGTTTTACTATTAGTACAGTTGCTTCCAAATTATTCTGACCGAAAAGAAATAAGAGGAAACTGAGCAAAGAGAACATATACTAGCTTTAGTCACAAAGTCACCTTCACTCATATGCTAAATTATGGAGGGCACATAAGGCTTTGTGTACCAGAATCACACTGAGCCTTCCATAGATAATGGCAGGTGGTGGTTCCTGTGCCAGTTGGCCATGAATCTAATCTGTGCAAATTTCAGAGGAATTGTCTAAGGTGCTAAATCTATTTTGGTGGTAGGGTTCACCTTAGAGAGTTCTTTTCAAACCAGTCTATAACATGGAATGAATTCACTGCTCCATTGACATAGAAGGCACTAGTTAACAGAGCTTCAGTCTCTTATTCAATTTGCTTGCCTTCATCACTGTGTCAGAAATTAAGAGCCTATGCTATGACACTACAGGGTTCTAGATCACATGGTCACATTGTATACTTGTTGCATGCACAAAGTAGATATGTAAATCCTCAACTGTTTTGTCCTCACATGCCTTGTTTCCTCCCTGTTTCAGGAGAAACTGGATATTCCTCCAGACCATCCTCCCTATTTTGAATGTCCCATGTGTTGTAGAGGGATTATTCTGAAGAGAAAAAGATTGGCATTGGGGGAAGTTAATCCCACTTTTGTTTTCTGTGCTGAAAATAGGTTCCTTGTGCATAAAACAATGTTTTCTTTCCAAGAAACCCATTTCCTGCTCAGAAAACAAAGATATTTGTGCAAACAAAAGTTGTATGTTTTTCTCTGCAGAATAATTCCTAGGCAACCATTCAAAATACTGGGAGAAAATCACAAAATAATCACTAATCTGTTATTTTTCCCGATTGGTTTCTTGACTATTGGGAAACCTGTTTTTTGATGTGGAAATGAATAATTCTGGGTATTCATTCCATCTCTAGCACATAAGCTACCATTTTCAGGTACTCTGTTGAACATGCAGACATGGAGCTGGTAGGGTGCACAACACTGGAAATAGGGCCAGGCAGACAAATCCTGACAGGATGAGTCAGGATTTAATGCAACAGCAACTGATGAGATGAAATCTTGATGTGAACTAGAATGTGAAAGTAAGGACAGACAACGGTACAAAGTGGAACAAATGAGAGGCATATGGCGATAATGTATAAATATTACCTCAACCCAGATTTTTTTTTCCCTGGCAAATCATTCCTTCCCACTCCTTACCCTCTAGTTTGTTCCACAAATGCTTTTTCCTAGTGAAAGTCCTGATGCATTTAGCCAGAGTGTTTCAACTTGTTTGGAGAACTGAAGTCTTACACTTTTAATATGTGATGAGCTAGAAATACAAGTTATAAAATTAGAGATCATTATAAGCCGATATATACATACATACACACACACAAAATACATATAATTCTGGAGGCTTGTAACTTAACTCATTCCCCACATCTCTATCAGGTGTTCAAGTTCAGTGCCAACTCCAGCTTTTGAGGAGACATTTCCTCCTTCTTCTCCCATCCTCTTCTTTGCTGAAGCCCTCACTATCCATTTACTTGTCCTCCTCACTTGGGCCTAATTCACATGGCTTCCTTGAGAGAAAAGGTTACTTGGGTGGAATTGGCTTAATTTTTTCTTGCTTTTGTTACTTCTTTTTTGATTAGAGGTCAAGTGAACAAGTGACTTCGCTAAGGAGAAGGATCAGTAAGGATGGGTGGTGGTGGTGGGAAGCACTGATGGGCCTCCCTTTTGGGCGTGGACCTGGTCAGGTGTTGACAGTGCTGACCCTACAGCATACTGTAGAAATCTGACAAAATAAAACAAAAGAAGGGAAAGTTTTACAACAGCCATACTCACTATGCTATATTATCCACTACTTTATACCATAAGCTTTGACTTAGAAGAGACAAATTTGATTCATAAATCTGTGAAATGTGTAGTGGTGACCCTGAGACTGTTGTTTTATCTTGTTCTGTCTGGATTCCCATTCCTTATAACAATGGCATGTACTATGATCAGTCATGGTTGCTGATCAAATATGTTGCTGTGCAAGTGGGAACAAACAAGGTACAGATGTCAAAGCCCCATTATTGTCAATAAGGCATTTCCCATTGGCTTTAAGGTGTTTGGATAAAGCCTTGTAGTGATAGATTAGCTGAGTGTGAGAGCATCCAAGACAATAAAGAGAAAGAATTAAGCAATAAAGAAAAGGAAATGCCATGTAAGGGCAGAGGGCTGTCATTAACTGTGTATATGCAGCACGAATCATGGCCCTGCTGAAGTCTTTGGCAGTCACTTCAGAGTCATCATTTTATGTTACTGGAATTTAACTGATAGCAGTTCCATATCATAGACTCTCTGTCTTACAATGAGCAACTCAAGCAGCTCCAGTGTTAACTGCCATATCCTGTTCAGATCTTGAGAAAGTCACCTTTTTGGACTACAACTTCCAGAATCCCTCAGTCACTAGGGTCATGGCCACCCTGATCTGGGGATTCTGAGTACACTTTTCCAAGCTCTGGTCATTGTATTCTCAGGAATGCCAGTGAAGGATGCCGGAGACACTGAGAATCAGAAGCTGGAGAATTTTGTTGAGGAACCAAACAAAGCTTGTAAAGTTAAACTGAAATCACTCATCTGTCTGTACCACTGGCAGAGCCTGCTATACCACAAGATAAGTAAAAGAGGCAACTGTCCTGAGGGATGATTTTGGATGTCATTAAACATAGCATGGGGAGGGGTCTAAAAGTTTTTTTTTTTTAAGGGTAGTGTGGATGGCAGTAAAAGTGATTGAAGGCATGCTTCGCCTGCATACCGTGCACTGGTTTCCTCGACTACCCTACCAGTCACAGTGTTTTAGGATCAAACTAGATGTGATGTTTACCATGTAATTTTCCCTTGTGGAGTTATTCCCCCCCTCAAAAAATAGTTGCAGTGTGTATGTGTGTGTGCTGGAGGAAGGAAAGCAGGAGCAGGACTGTGGAATGGGCAGAAGGGCAATTTAACTCTTTGATTATTTCATAGTCAGAATTCTCCTTTCCTTTCTTCTTCCAGAAAATATGCCTTCAGCACCAGAACAGAGATTGCAAATAATTTTTTTCTCCATTGTGGTTGCTGCAGTTTATACAAAATATGCCTTGCACAAGGCTCCTGCCTTTGAACAAAACTAATGTCTTCTTCCTTTTGTGAAGCCAAGCACACAAGCATACACACAGCAGCCACAAAAAGGCTGACTTTGTGGTCACAAAAGCACACACACAAAAGAAATCCTCCAATGCTCTTACTAGTCCATGTGACAAAGCAACAATTCCTGCATTTGTTTCCATTTGCACATTTTTCAGGAAAAAAAAAACTTTTGAAAATGCACAAAATCTCTCTGAGACCAACAAGGCCCAAACAAACTCACTGTCCCACAGACGAAGAGAATTTTGTGAGCATTTTTTCATTTACCAAGTGAGAATGACATCCCCCCACCTTTCTCCAAGAGGAAAGCATCTTTTGTTCATTTTTTTCCCCCATTCATTCAGTGGATATCCTGCTTTCTTGTGAATGGGACTCTAAGTGGATTACAATTAAATCAAATACAATAAAAACATAAAATGAATAAAAACATGAAATCTATCATTGGTGGCAATCACAATGGGAGCGAATTCCTTTTGCCAGTGCTACTAATTCCTCCATCTAGAATGTGTGTGTGGGTTGCGAGGGGAAGGTGTGCTTTGTGTTTTGCATGTGCCCCCCGGGCTGTTTTTGGCACCTTGGGCCTTAGTTCTCTAATTTTTCCCAAGCTGAATTCTGGTTCATTTCTTATGGAAAAAAGCTAGGGGGCAAAAAAATGTCCTGGGTATAAAAAGCTAGGGGGACACCAATATGCAATAAAATTGCTCAGTACTACTCCCAAAAAGTTCATAGAGTGTTTTGAATTCTGGGGCTATGGGGCACAGTATAAAAGGTATGGCCCCTAAAGTATGCCAGAGGGCCAATATAGCGCCCCCAGTTCCTCCCAGTTGCTTATCCCATAGTCTAGATAATAATTCTCTCTGTCTCAGCATTGTTTCCTAACTATTACAGTTATCAAAACAGAACCTGGTAGTATTTGGTCCTTCTATTCACTTCCTGACTTTGCCTTTATCCCATACCATGCTTATGGCCCTTTCTCCTTTTTCTTTGATTTTATTAGTGATCTAATAGCAAACAGGTTTGGGCATCTGCAAAGTTTTTAACCAAGATGCTAATACATTCTTTAAAGTGAATCTCTCTCCTGTTTTTACAGCCAGGAAGCAAAAGGAGGTGAGTGATTCAGCAGAGGCTACAAAGCACAGTTAACACAGAAAACCCATTTATTGCCAAGGGGGATCAGGATGGAGCAGCTGAACAAAAAGGAACATGGCCTCTGTCTCAGTTCCATAGTGAATACATAAAACAAAGTTTGCCCTAGGCCCTGGCCACTCTGGAGGCTCAGGAAGATGAATCAAACCTTCTGTTAGAAATGACCTTCAGGGTCCATGACTGAGTACTTCCACTATGTTTATCTTTGATAAGCGAGAGAGTGGGGAGACAGAAAGAGAGACAGAAAGAGGAGCAATTACAGACGGAAGAATTTCCTTCCTGGATCAGACCAATCATCAATGCAGGATTTAAGCCGATGGACTTCCTGCCAGACATTAGCATTCAGTGCATGGTGACAATTGCTAAGACCTAGGTATGGAAAATCTTGATTTTCCCACTTCCCATCAGATGTTGAGGAAAAGGAATTGGTATTTCTTCCTATAATGTTGAAACATTTGGGATTTTTTCCCCCTCATAAACGATGGAAAACTCACCACAGTGTTTAAAAACTGTGCATTTTTCAAGAAACTCCTTCAGCTTTGCTCAGAACTGCACAACTTTCTGAAGAACAGTTGCACAGTTATAGGTCTGCCTCTGGGCAAGACTATTTCATTTTCAAAACTTTTTGTGTGAGAGGGCCAAGATAGCACAAGTATGGCTGGATCAAATACCATGAATTAATAAATAAATGTATAATGCATACTGGAGACTTGGGGTTGTTTTTCTTGATTTACTTGATAAAAGGGCCATGACCCGCAACAAAAATCACCATCAATGCCCTTTTGCCCTCTGTTCTAAGGAACTTCCAAACAATGAACTCTGGGCTCTGAGTCTGCACGTTCCTTTTTCCTTGACCTGCCTGCCTACTCTGATTCCCCAGTTCTTTCTCATCCATATTTATTCAAATTATCCCTGCTAAGGCTGCTCCTTTCCCGCCACCCCTCCTCCCCTGCTCTTTCTCAGCTGCTGTGTGTGTGTGCGTGTGTGTGTGTGTGCAACTTGTGCCCTTAACTCTCTGGGCTTCCAGTCTGCATACTCCTTCTTTCTTGACCTTCCAGCCTACTTTGATTCCCTGATTTCTTCTCATCCCTGTTAATTTGCTTCATTCCCACCGAAAGGCTTCTCTTCTTCTGACACCACTCCTCCACTGCATTTTCTCAGCTCCCTACCAAGAACTGGAGCAGGCAGGCAGATCAAGAAAGACTCAAGAATTCAGCGAGTCCAGAGAGCACATTGTATATAAAAAAACAAAAACAAAAAAGCAACCCAGAAAGGGTGCGGATGAGGCGGAGAGTGACAAGAGAGGTTCAGCTTTGGTGGAGATGAAGCAAATTAGAAGAAAAAATAGTTGTAGTTTTCACTGTTAAACACTGTTTTTATTGTTCTGGCAGCAAAGTCTCTGCCTCCAAATCTTGCAGTTGTGAGCAAGTGGGCAATTCTTGTGACTGTGGTGGCAGTGATGGTGCTGGACTCTAGATAAGCAAGTATGTGATGTTTTAGCTAATTTGAAAGTGGATGATGAAGACTTTAAAATACTTAAAAGATTTTTTATATATTAGCAGAGCCATAAATTGAAATAATGACTGCAGTCAAGAAGTCAGGCAACAACTTGGACTTCGAGGGACAGAGATGAAAGGAACTAGAAAAAAATCCTGAAGTGTAAAGATATCTGTGTTGTGCCCTGCTTTATCTGTGTTGTACCCCTCTTAGAACATTGGGGAGAGATTAATAAATTAATTTATTATTGTTGTTGTTGTTATCATCATCATCATCATCATCATTATTTAAAATGTAGTTAAAAACTGTTGTAAAAAACTTTAAACTGTAGTAAAAAAAAATCAGAAATACATGTGGAAGGACATTGTGAAGGAAGTAGATAAGATCCTAAAGTATCATTAAATACCAAAGTCAAGATTGTCAATGCCATAGATTTATTTTTTATTTTTTATGTATGGTTGTAAAAGCTGGATCGTGAAGAAAGCTGGCTGGAAGAAATTCAACTCATTTGAAATGTGGTGTTGGAGGAGAATACTACAGATATCACAGACTGTGAGAGAGACAAATCAATGGGTCTGAGAGCAATTCAAGCCTGAACTCTCCCTCAGTCATATAGGGATGGGGTGTGTGTGTCCTGGCTCATAGCCACACCCCTGTGTGCCATAGCCACACCCCTATGTGTTGTTGCCACGTCCCCATGCACCATGGCCATGTCACTGCGTGCCATGGCCTCTCCCCCTGGCCCCCCTCCCCGCACTCCAAGCTCCTCCGCTGTTCTCCCTGGAAGCCAAAATGACTAATCTGAAGGTATTATACTGTGGTTGTATCATCAGGTGGCATGACTCATTAGAAAATGCAATAATACTAAGTGCATTTGAAGGCAGAAGGTAAAGGGGAAGAACATAACAGAGTTGGATTGACTTAATCGAGGAAGCCACCATTCTGAGGCTGTAAGACCTTAGCAGAACTATTGATAACAGGGTGTCTTGGAGTTCTCCCATTCATAGGGTTGCCATAAGTTGAAGTCAAGCTGAAGGCAAATAATAAAAACTATGTGAGAAAGTGCAAGGCTGGTGGAGGCAGGTGCCAGAGAGGGCTGGAAATCATGCAATCATTGGTGGGAGGGACACCAAGTGCAGCCTACTAGTCCACTCCAATCTGGAGCCAGATCTGGTCTTGTCTTCCTATCTTCTTATGAGCTTCTTATAACTGGGTGGTTGGCCAATGGTCTCATACCAATACCACTCATTTCTTCTGTCTGGGTTCTTCAAATTTTTTTCCCCTTCTACTAGACAATCTTATTTTCATCAGTGGCTAGTGAAATGCTTCTAGGAAGCCTGCATGAGATGCAAAATCTCTGTCGTCTTTTGTTGTTCCCAGACCTTGGGAACAACATTTCACATTTCTTTCTGTTCCAGGCTTATATAGGTAATGACTCATCAAGCCATGTACAGTTCATCAGCCACATGTTATGGCCTGTTTGCTGTTTACTTTTTCAGCTCACAACTGGCAGAAAATACATGCCTATGAAGTACCTGATGGTCTCAGTTGTATGAACATTATTTTACTAAATGAATGAAATGTTGTGCAAGCTTTTTGTGTTTAGAATATCCAGAAGTTTCCATATTAGATCTGAGCACTATGTAGATACAATATGATGCTGGAGTTCCTATACTGTGTATTTTGTGAACATTCTTGTGAAGGTCCCATTAATTTAAAAAAGAACTTAAATAGGAGAACTTCCCACTGGATTGTACGCACAAGCATTTGTCTCACTGTATCATAGGACATGAGCAGGGAGTGCAGAGCCCTCCAACACTGGGCTGCACTCACTACAGCAGATCTCAGCTGCAACTCAACACCTGAAGGGCTTCAGATTTCCCACCCTGTTCTAAAAGATTCAGGAAAATAACTTCTATTTCTTTATTTTGACTTGTCTTTTTCATTTATCAAATATTTCATATCACTACCATGTCACAGAACAAGTCATTTATTCAGAGTTAAAGCAGGGGACAACTCAGAATGAAAATAGAACTTTTTATTTTTCCTGATTTGGTACGATACATTTCAAGTTTGGCATGTTGGAAGAATTATACTTCACACATTTTCATGAATAATATGGTAATACAGTTACTGTGCAAACATACTTGCAGAGGTGATTTTACCTTTTACTGCTTATCAAGGGTAAAAAAAAATACTGTGCTTTTTAATGTCCTAATGAATTTGGAAATCCTAGTTCTTGGAGTCTTTCGGTAAGAAAAAGTCAATCACATTCACACAGAAAGGCACAAAGGCCCCAAACTTAAGCTGATTGTCCAATCACAGGACAAAAGAAATATAAATGAATTCAACCTCTTATGACTGGCAAAACTGGAAAACAATTGTAAGGGTGCAAATTCTAAAATTCTCAATCTTATAGCAGTAACTGAATCTGTTATCTTTAAGACACTTCTAAATTTACATAAAAGCAATCAAGTCTTTAGTGGACAGAGTCAAGATGAATTCTCTTGAAGTTCTAACTTCAGCCCAATTAATCTTAAAGGACATTTACTATGGTTGAATTGGTCAGGTTTCTTTCTGTTGATCAAAGCAGACAGTTATTTCAGTTCCTTATCCAAATGTCAAGCAGAGACTGTTGTATTATTTTTAATCTTGAAAAATAAACATTTTAATTTTACAGTGTTTATATTTAGCTTTCGGATTTTTTATGCAGTTTGAAAGATGTTAGAAAACTATGCAATGATTTTGAAATCCCTAGATGCTTCTTAGTATGGAACAATAGTTTGTGAATTTCCAGTCATATTACTTATTTAACTGTAGCAATTTCCAGTGACAAGAACTGGGTAATTGGGAACAGGGAACTTCTGGTTGTTCAGACACCAACTCTCAGCAGAGTGTTGGACATCAACTGTCAGCAGAGTTTGGAAAAGTTATCTTTTGGATTACAAGAATGTAACGTCACCACTGGCCATGAAGATGTGAGATTCTGGGAGCTGTGGCATAAAAAGCTTTGGTCACCATCAGCCAACATTCACCAACATCTAAAAGGTCACATATAGAGGGTGTGAAGGATTATGAAGGATAAAAGATTATAAAAGATGTTTGATACTGAAGTTGATTCTGTTAAAGAACAGTAGAGAATTCTCTCAAAATCACACAAAATTTTACCATATAAAAAGAAAACAGAGGAAAAGGGTTGAGGAGGAATCAATTAGCACCTTTTAGACCAGCTGATTTATTTCAGCATAGGCGTTCATGGATCTCAGTCTACTTCTTCAGTTCACTTCTTCAATCCATTTCATGGGTTGAGATCAATGAAAGCTCATGTTAAAACAAATCAGTCTTAAAGTCACGGCTTGCTTTCTTGTCTCCCCAGTTTCCTGCTTATGCTGAAACAGACTAACACAACCATCTCTCTGAAAATACAGAATTTTACATTATATTTTCATTACCAACATATGGAAATGGTTGATGGTAAACTTTGGGTTTTATGGTAGAGGTAAAGTCCATCCCTAGACCTTATGATAGACTTTATGTTAAAAGGAAATAGGAGAGCTATAAGGAGGGTCAGTATGGGTTTTGCTTGTTTGTCTTGGCCAAAATCATGAGATAGATTTCAGAGTGCAAAGACACAATATAATTATAAGTACAAATATTAGCTAACTTGCTGAAGTAAATGTGTGATGCTAGAAATAGAGCTGTTCTCTACCAAAGCCCCAATAATTTTAACATCCATTTGGCAGGGAAATATCAATAAGTGCAGATTTGCACTTTTCACTACTCTTGCTAGTATTTATATACATATATGAATATATGTACATCTAGGAATATACATGTACATGTATATGCATATAAATATAAAAATAAAAATAATTTAAATATAATTATGGCCTAAATCTTATATCAGCTTATACTTAACTAAGTACTTAGCTAAGTAACTTCTCCTGGCCTGACTTGCGAAAACCATCATTCAGCTGTGCTCTGATCATTGGCAGAATGACCCTCCTTCTCCCCATGCGGCTGATGCCCAATAAAGTAGGTTGAGGGGTGAGTTACGATTGTAGAAATAGTATCAAAATCATGACTAAGTAGTGATCATGAATATGAAACTGACACAGTTGAATGATGTTTCTCTCAGTTTTTTTGGGAGGGGGAGGGGAGGGAGGAAATTGGGTCAAGAGAAGTTCTCAGTTAAGTATAAGCTGATACAGGATTCCAGCCATAATTTAAATATAATTATAATCATAATTGTAATATATTGTTGTTGTTATTAACTTGCTTTAGCTACTTCCTGATTATCAACCTTACATGCCTTGAATTTCAGCTGTGCCCTATTGCTATTTTGAATACGTGGCAACACTACCCTATCATAGGAAATGGCTTTATTCTAAGTAAGACTATTGATCCATCTTGCACAATGTTGTCTGCATTGACTGGCTATAGGTTTTCAGACAGGGGTCTTAGCTATACCAGAACATGCCAGGGACTGAACCTAGGATCTATGGCATACATTGCAAAGTGTGTGTTCTGCCACTCAGCTACACTAGCTTTGCCATTCAAGTATCCTGCTTGGAAGTTGTTATGTTGACCCCTCTGATCTTTGCACATAAGAGTGCCTTGATTTTGCTTTCTACAAATCTGTTACAACCCATTTGACTGTACTATGTTTTATGGTGCATTGGTTGCTTGTTTTAATGCAGAATTTCTCCTCTGTCTGGTGTAATTCTTCTCTGCCACTTTAAACTGCAGCCAGGAAGGCCTGGCCTTACATTGTCTTTTTAAACCTCAATCATGGCATTTCATTACAGTTGCATAGGGATTGGGGGGGCATGAGGTAGTTCACCTCGGGCAGCAATTTTTTGGGGTGGTGTCCCAGCTTGTAGCCTTGCCCCCGCACACTGTAGCTGTACCTCCTCACACCATATCCCCACCCCATGCATTGTGGCCATGCCCCCATGCACCGTAGCCCTGCCCCACACACTGTGGCCATCCCCTGCCACCACCCTCATGCACTCCAAGCTCTGCCACTGTCTCATTAATCTCAGCCAATCTGGTCTACCTTTTCTGGTGTTCTACAGCTATGTATTGGGTCTTCCATGGAGTGAAGAAAGCTGAGAGGAAGAATATCAAATCAGTTGAAATGATGTGCTGGGGAACAGTTCTACAGATATGTTTGATTCCTAAATAGACAAATAAATGCATCCTTAGAGCAAATGAAGCCTGAACTCTGCCTACAATCCAAGATGACTGAACTGGGACTGTAGTACTTTGGACATGTCATAAGAAGACATGACTTACTAGTAAAGACAATAATGCTCGGTGAGATAGAAGGCAATAGGAAAGGAAAACTGCATTACAGAGCAATAGACTCAATCAAGAAAGTCATGGCCTTGAATCTGCAAGACCTGAGCAGTGCCGTTGATGACAGAGTAAGATGGAGACCTTTCATTCATAGGGTTGTCATAAGGTGAAGTCAACTTGATGGCAATTAACAACAACAGTTTACAACTACTTGGTATCTCAGATGGGTGGAAGGATGTGTATATTTTGCTAGGGGAAAGAGGTACAAAGGGAAAGGAAGGCTTGCTTGGCAAAGCTTGCTTGGGCTAACTAGGACACAGGCAAACAAGGCCTGTTTTCTTTTCTCCCTCACTGGGGTAGCAGCACCTCTTTTAATATTATAATCACACCCTATCTCCCTCCCCATACTTAATCACACCCCTGCTTTCCATAAAACACACAACTGTTGTGGATGAAAGGGCAAAGCTTCTTAAAGGTTAGTCCAAAAGGGAATGGATCTCCTGTGGTAGCGTGATGTTGAAATAAAACTGAAGAAAACACTATATTGAGGCTGTACTTACAGAAAAAATAGAATAAAATCTTTATTAAAAGAACCAACAAGGGAAAAGGTATTGAGGGTTCTGAAAGATTTAAACAAAATAACCCTTTCTCACAGATATGACTATTTTCTTTAAAACACCTCAGTGTTTCCTCAACAGAGCTTTCACTCACATACTCTTTTGGGTCTCCCAGCACAAAGGTCTGTTTTCCTTCCAAGGGTTCCACTCTCCAACTCCTTTAAGAGGTGGCTTGGTTACTTCTCTGCCCCACACTTAGGCCTCTGAGAAGCTAATCCTCTCCCAGGAAACCCTCTTTTGGTTTACTGGATGCTCTGACTCTGTGAAACTCACCGAAGGAATAACAGATTCTAACCCACATGTCCAGTATATATGTGCTATCTGATGTCTGGCTAGGGCTAAGTTCTTCAGTCAGAGAGCCATTTGGATTAGATCACCCTCTGTTACTAGGCTGCTCCACTAGCCACACTCCCAGGCTCTGTCACACTTGGCTATTCAAGTTAATTTATCAAGAGCGGTGTAGTCGAGCCAGGGACTGAAGTCTCAAAGCACTGGCACCTTTGGACTAGCAGGGAAGATTATGATGTTGTCATTCCCCACCCTTCCTCGTTGCTGCTAGTTTTACATGCAGCCTGCTGGGAGAATTGGTGTATACAACTACAGTATACTGTTGTGAGCTACCCCTGTTGTAGTGCAGAATATTTCACGGAATTGATTAGGCACTTAAGACCCATGAGTTTTACAAAAGGCCTCCTGCTGAAGATGAAACTGCCAGAGTCAATTTGTTGAGATGAATCAACAAAGCTGCCTGCATTTTTGAAGTCCTTGGGGGCATGCTTATACAGACTGTCATCATGAGTGCCTGTGTTTCACAATTTACTGCTGTGTTACTGGCTATCAATAATGCTCAAGAAAGATTTATATGAAAAGGTAAACAAGAAGTGTGCTTAGCAGGTAGGGTAGAATCTCTGCATAATGGAGTTGGGCACTGTAGGACTACTTCAATGTGTATAAACCACAGGGCAACACAACAAGTGACCCAGTGCTAAGCTGTGATGGAACAACGTACCTGACTCCACACAGCTAATGAAAGTAGTGCTGGTCAGAGAAAGCCAGTGTTCCTACTTGCTTATCTCTACTTCATTTCCAGTATGGTAAGAAACTAATGTTTTGAGGTCAAACACAGTGGCACTATGAAAAACTCACACAGTGAAGAGAACATAGAGGCCTACACATGATGCTCCAACTGAGCTTTCTGACACCCTGTGTCCTTCAAAAGTAAAATGTGGTAGAATAACTTTGGGCACCATAGGACTCTGTGTTCACATAAAGGATGGTGTATGCTTAACATTTACAGTCTCGAAATATCACAAAATACTGAGATCTAAGTGGCAGACCTTTAAGAAAAGAAAATGTGACCAAAAGGGGAAAGATTTCTGCTGGCAGAGACACGCAGAAGCATTTATTTATTTATTTTTCCTCTGGCAAGGTAAAGCTAATGTGATCTGACATTGCTTTAAACTCTGGCTACATAGCTCCAGAGACTCTTTCATCAATAAAGCTCATTGTTACCACCTGAAGCGCATGGCAATACTAATGCATTTCACCTGTGTGCACTTCCCCTTTAGGGCTGCTTCCTCCAGAACACTCCTTATGGAGATTGCATGATAACTTGGTGGGCTTTGCTTGCTTTCTTTGCACAGTGAAAAGGCTGTCAACATGAGTCTTCATAAAGAATCTAATGCATGTCTGACCTATATAAAAGAGCACAGATGAGAGTGGCCCTTCACAGCTTCACAAATATTTATACACAAAAAAATCTTAAGCTTCATCTTAACAGTCTCTTCTATGGTTACTTGCAGATGAATAAATATTTATAGAAGTGTGTGCGTGTGTGTGTGTAGCAGTATTAACATTTATTATTCAAACTCCAGTATAGGTCTGTCCCTCTGTAGTTTCAGCTGGTTAAACTGTATATGTTTCTCACCATTAGTAGGACAGTATAGGAGTTCAGCATATGACTTCAAGTTCAGTTGCCAGAATTTCCATAAGGATGGAAAACCCATGCCTGATACTCCAGAAAATCACAGACAATAAGCACAGGCAGTACTCAGGTAGAAGGACTCAATGTAGTCAGTTCTCTTGGTAAATTACTATATTAGAAGAAAATGCAGACCTCAGAGAAGCAGAAGCATAGCATTTGGCTCAAATACATGATTTTCACATTAATCAAATTAGGATAGTAGGCTGATTCAAATTTTGCCTTGCTTGCCAGTGGCTGCAATTCGTTAAAAAAAAAAAAAAAAATATCTTTTTCAGACCAGACTTTCTTACATAAACAGTGAATTGCAGGAATGTAGTTTGTAATGACAATCTTGAATTACTGGAAGAGCCATTTCCACTCCATGTCGATAGAAATGGAAGTTTCTGTTTCTTTACCAGTTAATGAACAGCTTTGTAAATGGCTTGCACTGTATGCTGGCACAAGAAATCTGTCACTGATAAAATGCATTCAGGTGATCTACAATGTAAGAAGAACACTTTGCTTTCTTCAAACACTGAAGTACCTTCTCTGTTATGACCACATCAGTACAGGGTACCATTTCAAGTTGACTAGACACTGCTGAAAAGTTGCTTCTTTTCAGTCCTGAAACTCAGCTCTGTGTATTCATGAATTCTTGTGAATCAAATGGTGCCAGGGCAGAAGTGAATTAAAATATGTGTGTTCAAGTCACCTTTCAGTTTATGGCAACCTTATGAATAAAGCTGCAGGATTCAAGCTGTAAGAAAGGAGATTCCACCTGAACCTTAGGAAGAACTTCTTGACTGTCAGAGCTGTCCAGCAGTGGAATATGCTGTCTCAGAGTGTGCTGAAGTCTCCTTTGGAGGTTTTTAAGCAGAGGCAGGATGGCCATCTGTTGGGAATGCTTTGATGTGTGTTCCTGCATAGCAGGGGGTTGGACTGGATTGCCCTGTGGTGTGTTCCAACTCTATGATTCTATGAATCTGATAGAGTTTTCTCAGGCAGAGAACACTCAAATATAGCCTATCATGCCAGATTTCCTGGAGGTTTCCCTTCCCACTACTAACGCAGCCTTACTCTGCTTAGCTTCTGAGACCAGATGGTGTTATTACCGTTTACTAGCCTTACTTTTACTAGCCCCATTTTGCCACCCTCGGCCAAGTGTTTGTGAGGCCCCCGAACAAGCACAGATCTAGGCGTGGCCATTAACTGCTGAACACTCCTTTCTCCACCCAGGCAGGCCAAATTCAGCCAGATCTTCGCTTTAGGAGACCTCCCTAGACAAACATCTCATTAAAGATGCACGCTAATACAAAGAACTCCCTGCCCCGAGCAGGCAACTTGACGAGCTAGACGCTTAACTGTCAAGCACAATGCATCTGCATACTGGCCATTCCATTGTCGATTCGGACTTAATTCAATCATGCTAGATTCTGACCTTTCAGAGACATTGTCTCGTGCCCAAACTTCATTGTTTCTCCCAAAGTACAGACTAGCCTGCTGTCATATTTTCCCTATAAAACCCCCCAATTCCGAGACCTTCCTCAGATCGCTCTGAACTTCCATCCCGCCTTGTTGCCTCTTCATCCGCTGAGCTTTCCCCTCAGTTTCAGTCTGAGACTGTGTAATTATGGACCTCTGTTGTGATCTTCCCCGGGCTTCAGACAGGTATAGTATCACCCAATTCAACAAATCCCTCTCAAAAATCCCTCTATACCACTACTACCTCTGTTTTCTATACTTGTGTGATTGTGTTGCATACACTGTTTGCCTGTATTTAATAAAATCACAGTTATTATTTCATATTTGGTGTGCTTCTTGACTTGGCCTGATCCTGTAGACATTGGGTTTAAAGATTCGCTGCGTTGCCCTGCCTCTCGTTTTGCTAACTTGTGCTCTGAGCTAATTTTCCCCACTAATATCTGAGCACGTTTGGAGTCCCTCGCAGGAACCCCAGTAAACAGGGTAACAATGGGATCTGGTGCCTTTAGGAAATTTAGACAGTCCATGAATATATGTAAAAGCAGTAATGTTTTGGTATATTCTTCACAATATCATGAAAATGTTGAGCAACCATGGATTTATTCCCAGTTCCAAAGCCATCCATGGTTGTGCAGAATGAACAAAATGGTAAAAACTACAGCATCAGAATGAACAGTTAGAATCAGAATTTGTTATCAGCCATCAGTGGCAACAGCATCTTATATGTAGGGAAGTCCACTTCTTCATGATTGGATGGAATTCTGTCTGTCTGTCTGTCTGTCTGTCTGTCTGTCTGTCTGTCTGTCTGTCTGTCTATCTATCATATTTATATGTTGCCTTTCTCCAACAGTGGGACCCAAGACTCAAGAAACCAAAGGAACAACAGCACACATGTCAAAACCTGATATGAGGAATTATTACCCTCCTTGGGCGCTAATCAGAACCTTGCAACAACAGTTTTTTAAGCTCCTCCCTGCAATTCAGTCTTGTATTCATTAGAGACTGTACTGGCTGGTGAACAATTATGCTAAAGAATAATTCTCACACTTTTGCCTCTCTTCTTTTGCACACTTGTCTTCAGAATAACAATGTGATATTCATCCCCTACTATCAGTCTGACAGACTGTTGAAACTGGCTCAGTTTTGTGTGGCAAGTCACTCAGCCTTTGAAATAATGAAGGTGCACAAACCATCAGAGCCCCGGCATGGAGTGGTGGTTTTGAGCATTGGACCATGTCCCTGGTCCGTAAATCTTGGTTTTGGGACAGAACTTTCAATAAAATTAATAAACAAATACTTGAAAACCACACACAGAGAATGATTAGCAAACAATCAATACTATTACCAAAAATATTCAAAATTAGAACTCACTCTATATTGCTTGTTACTGTCAGCAAAACACCCAGTTTCCCAAAGTTTCTATGAATTTGGACTGCTGTTTTCAAACCCTATGCCAATTGACTACAGGGAATGCAGTGCTGTCAGTGTTATTTATGAAGTTAATAAGTTTAATATTTACACTCAGCTGCACAAGCACTTATGTAACCCCTGCCTAAGGTTTCAAAAAAATCCCAAATTGAATGCACTGCATCTCTAACAGACAATTTGTGAGGTCTCAAGTTAATTTGTGATCTGCTGCTAAAGATGGTCGGAAAACTGTCTGCAGTTAGTTCAAGCTGCAGCTGCTGAACAGGGTGAAGCATTTGACATCTCACCAGTGCTGAACCAGCAAACTATTCTCTCTCTGTTCTCAAATACAATTCTCTGTGCTAATGTTTGCCTTTAAAGAGGTATAGCAGAGATGGGGAGCACGTGCCTCTCCAGATCTTGCTGGACTATCAGCTCTTGCCAGTGGTAAGAGGTGATGAGAGTTCTGGTCCAACAACATCACGAGTGTCACATGTCCCCCCGCATTTCCCTAAAAGATCTAAATATCTGATCGGTCTGCTAACCTGATACTGGCTTGTTCAGTCATGAAGATCATAGGTGGAATCACTCCACCAGCTACTGTTGGCATCTTAGGTGAAGCAGATGACAACTGAGAAGGAAGATATTTCAGTTGAGGTACCCTTTTTATGGAACACTCTCTGAAAAACTCTTCCGTCATTTGCCTTGTTTATTTTTGTATTGGGCAATGACCTTTTATTTTCCCAGGCCATAGAAACTAGAGATGGGAAAGACATTTGCATTAATTAGGCTTTTTTTTTTTTTTTAAAAAAAAGCCCCCAAACAAATCAAATTTGTCTTGTTTGTTGATTGTGAAATTGTTAATGAGTATGTGCTCATCTTTCATCTTATTGTCTTTGGAAGGAAATGGAAGGAAGGAAATGGTGCTTGCCAGATAACACACATAAATGTACAAAATATAAATGTGTAAATGTGTTTGTGCAAACATTTTAGTGAAAATGCATAAACAAATGCATAGGCATAACAGAGACCTGGCGGGATGACTTCCTTGGTTGGAATATTACAATTGAAGGATATAAAATATTCAAATAGAACAGATGTTTCAGAAAAGGAGGGGGAGTAGCATTATATGTTAAAGACAAAATGACTTATATAGAAATCCGTGCAATTGATCACAGTGGACAGCTGAGAGCATCTGGTTAAAAATAAATGAAAAAAGAAAGAAATGTAACATTGTGGTAGGAATTTACTGCAGGCTACCAAAACCAAGAAGAGGTGGTAGATGATGCTTTTCAGAAACAAATCTCAGAAATATCAAAGATGCAAGAATTAGTAGTTATGGGGGACATCAATTATTTTGATATATGCTGACAGACTGAAGCCATTTCCACACTATACAGCTACAGCGTAGTGCGGAACATCCTATGGAATCCTGGAGTTTGCAGTTTAGGGAGGGGCATTTAGAATTCTCAGCCAGAGAGCTCTTTGGCCTCAGTAAACTACAAACCCCAGAATTGCACAGGATGTTGAAAGTAGTATAATAACACTATAACAGTGTAGTGTGGAAATGACTTAATACTGCTAAGCATTGACTATTCAACAAATTCCTGGTGTACCTTGCAGATAATTTCCCATTTCAAAAGGTAGATGAAGGAACAAGGGGATTGGGAATCCTGGACTCATTCCTAACCCACAGGGTGGAGCTGGTCACTGGAATCAAAGTACTTGGGACTTTAGGGGGAAGTGCCTCAGAGTGTAGTGGAGTCTCCTTCTTTGGAGGTTTTTAAGCAGAGGCTGGATGGCCATCTGTCCGGAGTGCTTTGAGGGTGTTTCTGCATGGCAGGGGGTTGGACTGGATGTGGTCTCTTCCAACTCTACATTTCTGTGATTCTACGTGACCATGTAATCCTAGCATTCACAATTGTGAGACAGGGCAAAGACTAAACTTGGATTTCAGGAAAGCTGATTTTAACAAGTTCAGGGAAATACTGGATGGGACACAATGGCTAGACGTGCTAAAGGAAAGGGACACTCAGCAAGGATGGGAGTTCCTGAGAAAGGAGTTGCAAAAAGCACAACACAATGTCCTGGTAGAATTAAAATGGGAAAGATCTGAAAAAGCTAATGTGACTGCACAGCAAACTCACAGAGAAAGTAATTTTTTTTTTTTAAAAAAGAGTATATATAAAGAATAGAAGGAAGGATAAATCACCAAGGAAGAGTACCGATGTGCAGCCCAAGCTTGTAGGAATAGTATCAAGAAAGCTAACACTCAGGACCTTTTTGCACCGTAGCTCGATAGCGCAATGAACTAGAGCCCTCACGCTATTACAAACATTGCAAGAGAGCCTGTTGCACGCCGCACACAGTACGGCATTTGCAAGAGAGCACTGGTCCCCACCCGGTGCTTCTTCCTCATGTTGGTGTCCTGGGCCAAGCCCAGGTCCTATCCTGTCCCCGCCCCACTGGCCCTGATAGGTTGGTGGGTTTTCTTTTTTTTCTTTTTTTTTGGCCTATCGTGCTAACAGGCTGTTTCATACTACGTCGGTAACATGCTAACGTGCTAACGATAGCACCAGGTTTGAAAAAAAGACACAGTTGGCCAGACCCCGGGGGCTGCTGTCGTCTCAAGTGCGAGTGGCGACGCAGCCCTGGGATGGCCTCTCACGGTGACGATGTATCGTGCAGTGTTCCCTGCTGTGATGGGGGCTGTGGCCAGCCTGCTGTTGGGTGGAGCGTCCCTGGGAGCTGCAGCATGAGGGACAGGCGGCAGGGACTGCCCACGCCCTGCCCATTCCTGGATCGTTGCCAGAAGCACACCAGACGATGGCTCCACAGGCCCTCTGGTTGCGTGACCAATGCATGAAAGGGAGGTTATTTTTGCATTTCAGGCAAAAATAAGAAAACGCGCTATCAGCACTATCCGTGGCTGTGATAGCACCTGGTTCACCAGAACATCATGTGGTATGGCAGCTCCTGAAGAGGGGAGGGAGCGTGCTTAATACGCTTTAAAAACGTCATGCAAAAAGGGCCTCAGAATAAGCTGAAACTGGTTAGGCAAGCAAAGAGCAACACATAGAGGTTTTTTCAGATACATTCAAGGCAAGAGAATGACTAAGGAGACAGTAGGGTCAGTGTTCAGTATAGATGTTAAAATGCCAACAGATATCAACAAATGGCGAAACTACTCAGTATCTATTTTGCTTTAGTTTTCTCCAAAAAAGAGAACTGTGCACTTCCAAGCAGCAGCAAAGACCTTGGCAAGGGATCTGGATTGCAAATCAAGATTGATAAGGTGTGAGTAAAGAATCATTTAGCTAACCCAAATGAATTCACATTTGCAAGGCCAGACAAACTGAATCCTAGAGTATTGATGGAACTTGCTGATATGCTCTTTGAACCTCCTGCCATTATTTTTGAGAAATCTTGGAGAACAAGTGAAATGCCAGAGGAATGGAGAAGGGTAAACATTGCACCTCTCATCAAAAAAGGGGGAAAAAATCCAAGAAGTTACCAATAAAAATATTAGAACAGATTATGCAGGAGTCCATCTGCAAGTGTCTTGATGACAACGCAGTGATCAGTAGGAGCCAGCATGGGTTTGTCAAGAACAAAACATTATATCTTCCTTTCCTTTGGTCACTAGTTTAGTAGATGGTGGGAATGCTGAGGATGCCATTTATCTGGATTTCAGCAAAACTTTTGATAAGGTCCCTGATAACATTTTGATTAGCAAACTGATTAAATGCGGAGCAGATGTCAGATGAGTCCATAATTGGTTGGAAAACCATGCTCAAAGAATCATCACCCATGGCTGAGCTTCAGACTGGAAGAAGCCATTATTCTTCAACATTTTTATTAGTGACTTAGATGGCAAGGTGGAGGGAATCCTTATCAAATTTTCAGATGATACAAAACTGGGAGGTGTGGTGAATACATTGGAAGATAAAAACAGAATTAAAAAGGACCTAGATAAACTAGAAAATTGGGGAGAAATTAATAAGATGAAATTTGTTGCACACAAATACAAAACTCTACATTTAGGCCACAAAGACTAAGGCTACTTGTGCACTACACTGCTATAGTGCTATTATTCTACTTTTGACATCCTGTGGAATTCTAAGGTTTGTAGTTTACTGAAGCCAAAGAGCTCTCTGCCCCTCCCTGAACTGCAAAACCCAGGATTCCACAGGATTTTGTAAGTGGAATAATAGCACTGTAACAGTGTAGGGTGGAAATGGCCTAAATGTACAGGTGTAGGATAAAGGATATATGGCTCAACAGTTCTACATGCAAAAAGGACCTTGGGATTATTGTTGATCATAAGTCAAACATGAGTCAACAGGGTGATGCTACAACAAAGAACATGAGTCAACAGTGTGATGCTACATTAATAGAATTATAGTTTCCAAGTTGAGGGAATTAATAGTATCAGTATATTCTGCACTGGTCAGGTCTCATCTGGAATATAGTGTTCACCTCTGGGTGCCTTGTTGAAGAAGAATGTAGATAAGTTGGAGCAGGTTCAAAGAAGGGCAACAAAGATGATAAAAGGTATGGAGAACAAAACATATAAAGGAAGGTTGAGGGAGCTGGGCATGTTCAGCCTGGTGAAGAGAAGACTGAGAGGTGACATGATTGCCCTTTTTAAATACCTTAAGGCCTGTCACAGAGAGGCAGGGGCAGGCCTGCTCTCTGCTGCCCCAGTGGGTAGGATAAGGTCTAATATTTTGAAGTTACAAGAGGATAGATTTCGACTGAATGTTAAAAGGAACTCTTTGGCAGTAAGAGCAGTTTGGCAATAGAACCAATTGCCTAGAGAAGTAGTTGGGCCATTTTCTCTGGATATCTTCAAAAATGGGAAGAACAACTACCTGCTGAGGATGCTTTAGCTAAAGATCATGCATTGAATAAGGGGTTGGACTCTTTTCACATGGCATTTTCCATGCGAAAGGGTGCCTGGATTATCGTGCGATTGTGAGGAGCGATCTGCACAATACACTCACAATCACGCAACGCCCCAGGGGCCAGCAGGTGCCGATTGTGCACCTTTCCATTTTTGGCTAGAAGCCGAAAATGGTGCGTGATTGCGCATTGCTCCTGGGCCTCGCGTGCACTTACCTGGCGTGCGGAGCCTCCGGAGCTGCGCTGGTCGTGCTTCCTGCCCCAGCACAGCCTGGGAAACTCCCAGGCTGCACTGCGGAAGGAAGAGGCGGGGCTCTCGCATGAGCAAGCAGCTTGTGCAGAGCCGAAGGACCCTGGACGTGAAAGCCTCTCGCCAGAGGCTGCTTGTGCAATCCCCGCACCCCAGCGCCAGAAGAAGGTAAGATGGGGAAAGGGCCAAAGGCCCATGAGACTTCTTTCAGCTCTATGATTCTGTTCTATGATTCTTATGTGTATACAAATTTATCCAAAAATTTCTATGTGGATAGAAAAAAACCCCGTCCCAAACTGATACAGGACTTGAATAAGATGAAACTGCTGTTAGGATTCTGGAAAAAAAAGTGAAAATAAATCTTACAGATCATTTTGTAGTTCAGACTTATCTAGTTAAGAAGAAGAAGATCAAGAATGATTTCCTCCCTCTTAGCACTTTTCTTGGACTCTTTGTTGTGGTCTTCAAGCCCCCACTATTTTTTTTTAAACATCTATCAAGATTGGTGTTGATCTTATTGCTGGAAAACTTTATATGTTTTAAATCTGATGCTGGGAGGAAGGAAGGAAGAGGATAGATAGCTGTTACTTATTAAATAGGTACTTGAAGTGAGCTATGCTTGTAGGTTCTAATACTGATACCAGTTCATTTCTCAGTGATTCCAGATGTTTTAAGTTGTGCAACTGCACAAGCAAACTTCCCAGTGACTCTATAGAAACAGCATTTTGGCAAAATGTACAGGAAAAGCATATTTGAGGGATGTATCTATAGCTGGGGAGCCCTACCATCCTGGATTAGATGACCATACATTAGTCATCCATCTCTGATAAATTCAGCAGAAACAGCTTGGTAGTTTGAGAATTCAGTGGTAAAAGAATTCTTAGTTTTAATTAGAGGAAGCTGGGACTCAAGAATGCCTAGAAACCAAGCCACCAGATATCAAGGCCATTGGCTATGCTAGTTGAGGGATTCTGGGAGTTTTAATCCACAAATAAACTTTTCCAAAATCTGCCAAAATCCGGGAACGGCTGGTGAAGTAGATTTTTGGTTTGGACACTAGTGGACTGCAGATGAAATATACCTCTGACAGCACTTGTTGTATATGTTGTTCTGTGGACTAGATTCAAGTACTTCCTAAGTAAATATGACATGGCCAAGTGGGACGTGGGTGAGAAAATGTCAGCATTGTGGAAGAGCTCCAGGGTTCACCAGTTGAACCCTAGGGCAACAGGGATAAATCCATTTACAAAATAAAAAGCTCCTTACAATTAATTGCTGCATCCCAGTGCATTCCAACACATGGGCTAGAGACTAAAGTGATATTATTGGAATCTCTGGACTTGTCATGTGTTGTACTTGTACAAAATTTTGGCCACCACTGGTATAAAAGCTTGTTGGATTTCTGCTGGTCTCAAAGGGTAACCTTAAGCCATGCATCAGGCTCTTCAGTGTGATTAAAAAGTCCCAAACACATTTTCATTTAACCCCAGGTTGGCCATGTTTTCCTTCTACTTTGAAATGTTGCTCTGCTGCGTCTGCACATTTGTCATGCAGATGTGATTTCAAAGAAAATAAACAAGTGGCTTTGTTTTGGTTGTATGGTTTAGGGCAAAGAGAAAAACATTAGTTCATAGGAACTCAAATGCAGAACTGCAAATTCTCAGGCTTGGTTTAACCGATTTGCTTTGCTTCATGTTCTCACAGCCTCCTGATTTTTTATACTGCTGTAAGATCACTTTGCAGGAGTTTTGGGGCAGTTAGTGGCAGGTGGGAAGGAAACATCCCCTTCCTGTACTCAGGAAGCCTTGAAGGTCTTCTGGAGAAAGGTTTGAAGCAAGCAGCAGGAGTGAAAGAGCACCATGATTTATACTTAACGATGAAAACAGTCCTATCTGTGAGTACACAGAGGCTGTTCACTCAGGGAGAGAAAAGGTAATTTAAGGCACATTTTACAACATTTGCTGACAGAACAAAGAGGAAGGGCTATAAGAGATGATCAATGTTTCAAAGTGATGTGGCAAGACACTGAAAATAAACAAGCAGCTAGGACTAAGAAGAGTGGTAAAGGCTGTCAGGAATCGTGTTTTGCCGTCCTAAGCAAATATTACCAAGGCTTCACGTATTGTCCATATAATGTATATGGGAAGAACTTAACCGAGAACAGTTGCTATCTGTCTACTTCTTTGTATCGTGAGCCATTTTGAATGACAGTGTTGTGGGAATGCCAGTTGATAAATGGAAAAACTGCCACCCATCTAATGGTGGTAATTGAAGCTCAAACACCATACTGGATACAATCAAAGGTCAGTTCAGTCCATCCTGCTGTGCCCACAGCAGCCAGCCAGAGACCCATGGGAAATCCATAGGAGTGCAACTGCACTCTGTAGCAACTGGCATTTAAAAACATATTGCCTTTGAATTTGTCGTTGCATGTCTCCAAGTTGTTTCTGATTTATGGCAAACTTAAGACAAATATATCACAAGGCTCACTTGGCAAAATTTGTTCAGAAGAGGTTTGCCATTACCTTCAGTGGGTTTCCATGGTTGACTGTGGATTCTGACTTTGTTCTCCAGTCATAGTCCAATGCTCAAACTACTGTAGAACACTGACTCTCTTGTTGCCTTTGATACTGCCAGTTCAATATGTTACTATCAAACCATTGATAGCCTTTTTCTTACACAAACTTGCCTATTGCTTTTTAAAGCCATCCAGCTGGATCTTATGATGGCAAATTCCACAATCTGATTGGACTGCATGAGGAGTGCTTCCAGTTGTCTGCCCCATGTTTCCACCATTCACCTTTGTTGGATGACCCCGGATTCCAGTGGCCAGGATCCAATCAGGTATCTCCACGGAGGAAAAGAGAGGCTCCAGCAGAAGCAAGGGAGGGTAAGACCTCTTCTTACTACAGCCTCCACTCACCCTAATACCTGCAGGTTTTGTGTGCTGCAGAGGTCCTCAAGAGAAGGCAGAAAAAGAAAGTTCTGTTGTACTGGTAGTTTGGCACTAGCACAACTTTGGGCCTTTCTGCACCAAACAGTTATAGTGCTATTATTCCACTTTCAACATCCTGTGGAATTCTAGGGTTCATAGTTTACTGAGGCTAAAGAGCTCTCTGGCTGAGAATTCTAAATGCCTCTTCCTGTGCTGCAAGCCCCAGGATTCTATAGGATGTTAAAAGTGGAATAATAGCAGTATCACAGTGTAGTGCAGAAATGGCCTCTGAGTTATCAAAGAGGGAGAAAAACCTCTCCTTTTCTTCTTCTCCAGATCATAGGCAAGTTTATACATCAACATCCTGCCTCCTTACTCACATATTCTCCAAGCATCCAGCTTTGGCAGGGACAGTCCCAATTAATTCTCTGACATCCCACTTTTTCAGCTGCTTTTAAAATGTCCCAGTTTCTCTCTACTCCTCTCAGTTTGCAATCAACTCAGTGGACAGCAGAAGAGAGGAGGAAGCAGAATCTTATCATCCCAAGTAGACTCAGACAAAAACAAACTGCTGCATTCTCCCCTGGCTTGTATGTTCTTCTTAATTAATAACTTCTGCCATTTTGACCATACTTTCATGTTGCCTGACTACACGTGTTCCAGTTTTCACGTGTTAAATGTTGGAAGGTATGTGCTCACCTTTTTCCTAATCTTTCCTCAAAACACAAAACACAAGGAAAGCACTAGGCATGATGGGAGGCAGGTCTACTCTCAGAATAGATTTGGGAGTAAGAGCTTAAACCTAACTTGCTGAGTTGTCTAAGGTCTAAGTGAGCTGAAACTGGGCCTGCTGAAGCTCTGCTGAATCCTAACCCCTCCCATTTTAGGCATGTTGGAAATTACTTAGGGCTACCCTGGCCATGTCTCAAATTTATCTTGTTATTGTCTTGAGTCCTGGGACTGCAGGAGGTTTGAATCTGGTGTGATTCAGTTCCTTCTTTGTTCCATCCCTTCACTTGCTCCCTTTTGAGGGTCTTCTGTTAGCAGATCTTAGCCAGGAGAGCAGTTCTACCAGTGGGTTGGTCTGTCAGCACATATCCGAGTCCAGCTAACAGAAGAGTGGGTCAGGTTGCAGAAAAGACTTGTGCCTATTCCTAGGCCCCTACAGCTCCTGCATCTTTGAGCTGGCACTGCATTGTAAGGCTGCATTCGTTCACACACTTTACTGCATTTGAAAAGTAGGGCATTTGAAGAGTGTACATTGCAATTGCTTCTATATATCATCATCACAACTGTAGCAGTGTTATCAACACAGTTTAAAGGGTGGGAAAAGGTATACCAAGCAATTTAGTTACTATTCAGCATTCTTCCTACAAGCCTCTTCACACATTCAGTCTCTCTGAGCTTCTGCTTAAATATCCACGCCATCTAAACAAACTGAAGAAGAGATGTACTTGCTAGGACTGCCAGGTCAGTACTAACCCAGGCCCCATGGTTTCAGGGCCAAATCCTGAGATTGAGGGGCAAGCCCTTGTGATGTTAGTGGAGGCAGGCTCTGATGATGTCATTAAGCATGATATAATAAGCATCAACCACAGCTGGATAGAATATGCCATTCAAATAAAAACACCAAGTCTAAGGAATGATGAAAATATAGATGAACATAGTTTTGAAGTCACTGCTCTAGCTTTTAGACTCTATCTTCTTGCCCTAAGGGCTGGAGAAGAAAGAAAGTTCCCTGAGAATTGGAAACTCTAGTGCCTGCATGGCCAGACACCCTTCCCTGAATGTTCCTAGGGCAAACAGGATTTTCTTCAATTTGGTCCTTCCTCTGAAGCGCTACTATCACCTCTGCAAGCCCCAGGTTATATTTATTCTGCCAATGTATTGGAGAGAAAGACTTGGACAGGCTCCGGTTTATAAGCACACAGCATAACCTAGTGACATTATTTATACCACATTAAAAAGACTGAGCACCTTCTTTTGGGATACAAGAAAACCTTTCTTCCTATTTAAGATTAAACAAAAAAAAAATTCACTTTTGATGTTCATGCAGTGACAGTGACTGTTCCTCACGTCCTTTTGATGTTGTGCGGTAGAATATTAGATTCATGCAGAAACCCTTTCAATGGAATTTTACAATTCAACATATTCCTTTCTGGCTCTTTGCTTTGCCTTGGTACAGAGACTATTGTCTGGGAGACATACAATACACTACGCAGACTGATGAAAAATGTCCTCTGATCATTTTGAAAAAGAAAACTTAAGAGATTTTATTCCCTTTATAATATGGGCCTTGAACTTGACCAGGGGCCTTTTCACACTACAAAATTATAGTACTATGATTCCATTTTAACTGCCTTGGTTCCATCCTATGGAACCTGGGATTTAAGTTTAAGAAGGGCTGTTTAGAAGTTTCAGCTAGAGGGCTCCAGTGCCTTCTCAAACTACATACCCCAGGATTCCACAGGCTGCAATCATGACAGTAAAACGGGAAATCATAGCTGTATTAATTGTGTAGTGCAAAAGGGCCCCAGGTCAGTGATGGTGGTGTATGAAAATCCTTGTGTGCCTAAGCACATATCTTAACTATAGTTAGATTTCATTAATTACAGTATGGTTGTATGCTATGGCAGAACACCTGTACCATGGTGGCTGCAAAGCAGGATGTAGTACAATGGTTCAAAACAGACTTGCAAACAATTGCTCACATTTATTATGTTTAAATGCTAATACACTGACATTTAAGGTATAAAGTAGTACACTAGTCATGCTATCACTTCTCTATATACCTCCTTTAGGGCAAGGCTCAGATTGACATGTTGGACGCATGTGATTTTCAGTAGGATTAAGTAAAAAGAGAGAGAGAAAGAGAGAGAAAACAAACTGGTTAGCATTACTACAGTGTGGCTAAGTATTATGTCTTTATCAATCTTCTTATTTGGTGTTTCAGAGCCTGAAACATACTACAGTATACATGTGCATATACCCCAAAACTAAAAATAATGAAAGGTAGTTACTAAATCCCCAACTTAAATTCTTTATGCTTGACACACAAGCTATCATGCCTTCATTCAAAAGATAGTGAAGGATGATCATTTCCTCCTCCTCCTTGGGATATCAGCTTTGCAAAGTATTATCCAGAAGTCCTCAAGCAAAATCCATAACCAAATGGAATTTATTATGGGGAGCCAAGAAGAGAAAAAATAGATGTATAGATTTGGGAAGGCTTTTAAAAGCAGCTTTTTCCTTAAAGCTTCATAATGGAATATGGGAGCCAATAGGTTCTCCCCTAAATTATCTTCCATCACTAACATAAGCAAAGAAGCAAGGAACCATATTCACAGCTGTGTACTGTTCAAGAAACAAAACAAAACAAAAGAACCCACCCAACATTTTCTATTGTCACTAGAAAGTCTAGCACTAGTTACTAAAGTACATTCAAAGTTGCAACAGCCACTACAACAAAACATCCAGCTACACGCAACCCACCTTGCAGGAGATGTCTGTAACTAAAGTACAAGAAAAGTCAAATATAGTAACTAAAACTCTGCAAAATGAGCTAACATTTGATAAGGTCATTTCCTTTCAAGGTACATTCTAATTATGATTTACTTGTTTAAATGTGTATTTTTTCAAGGTAGGGACAGTCTTGGTGAATAAATAACACATGGGGGTAGCACTCATTTGGAGCAGGAATGTATTTTTTTTTTTTAGCAAATTCTCTATATTGACATATAATCCTTCTAATATGTTGACACATATTGTAAAGTTTCATGATATATTGCAGTTTGAGACTTATTTGCAAAATTTCCGCTGGCACAGACGCAAATGAACTCTTGTATGAAGTAGAATATTACTATTTTTTTAAAAGAAAATACAACAGCCAAGAGATCCTGCATCATCAGAAATTAATTATGACAACTGAGTTCCGGCAACTGGTCATGTCAATGGCTGATGCAATCTAGTGATGCACTAGATCGCAATCCCAAGAAGTAGCATCATGCCTGACTGCGAGGGGGCTCACCCTGTCATGTTAGTGGACTCCTGAACTCACAGGAGTCTCAGGATTCCATTGAGCCAGGATCAGGACCAGAAACATATCCACTTGGGAATGGAGTGGCCACAGCAGGTCCTGAAACTCTGGGAGAATTACATGCTTCAGTGGAGCTGGGGTGTGAGGACTGCACCCCCCATATGGACACTGCATTCTGTGTTCCAACCTCTTGTCAAGTATGTTGTAGCTGTATCTGATGATACAGTTACAAATCATACAGCCCCCCTCAATTACTTTTCCAGCCAGTGAGCATCCAAATGGAAGGGTTTCCAAGTTGTCACAGATAAGATGCAGACAATGATGTCTGCAGGGCTCTCTTGGTTCCAGGCACGTTGAAAGAAGCAGTTGTGGCAGGACTCCAAGGGGTCTCTTCAGCTGCCTGTTCTTAATGCACACTATGACCAGATGTCATTTCCCAGTGCTCTGACCTACTGTATCTCAATAACCCTTTGGTTGAGGGTGCTGGCTGGCTGAAAATATATGGGTTTTGGGGGGCGGGCGGAGAAGGTTCACATTCAGTCATTAACAGCTGTAAATGTGAATCTCAAATTATGAGATTGTTAAGTCCAGTTTACCAAACAGAGTGGAAGCCAGTATTTTTTAGCATGAAGAAAATTTTAACAAAATGACTCCAAAATGTACCCTTTTCTAAAACATTGGGGATTTGATATGAAAGTGTGGGTTAAAAAGCGATGTTTTGGTGAACAGAGTTGGCAAATTAATATTTCCAGAACAGTAGGTAGTAGTAGACCTGTGATACTTCGGGTTCTCTAGAGTTCTATGGTTTTCCAGGATTGCACTAGAATGGGAAACTCTAACCATATTTTATGTAACTATGAGCACTGTTCTAGCATTTGATTAATTGTACTCCTGGAGGAGAATGAGGAGAGTCACATAGCTGTCCATAATTCCTGGGAAGGTCCAAAGGAAACTGTAACCTCACTGAAGCTATCCACTGAAAACAGGATAAAAGAGTCTGGATAATTACTCTCCTAGAAAAACACACAAAATAGATATTCACATGGACTAGAAGAACCATAACGTTTCTCTTATATCTAGCATTCTCTTATTTTCTGTTTACACAAATGGTCAATCAAACTGGAGCATCTCAACACAAATGGTCAGGCTTTGGAAGAAGATACAGTTAATTAAGATTGACCAGATATATACTGAGATGATTGTATCAGATAAACTACTAAGTTTCAGTTATTATTATTATAATTTGTTTATGTGTTTGCACTACAACATCCATAAATAAAGTTTAGACAAAATGTGACTAGCAAAGTAATGCAGAGCTCCCAATCATGTGGACTTCTGTATTCCCATTAAGAGGAAAGAGAGTACTTTTTCCTCTTTCAATTTTCCCAGAAATCATGAGAAGAATGTAGATGAAAGGGGCATAATTGATGCACACATCCCTGTTCTCCTTCACAGATACAATTGCTGAAATGCCTGAACAGGGCTGCACCATTCAAGATAACAAAGGATAGCCACCACCTGCTTCCAACACAGACATCTGTGTATAAATAGGCAGATCTGAATTCCTGCCTCAAGGCAGATAGTTGCCTGTTTGCTTGAAATATCAGACATATTTCCAAAGTGGAAGATGGAACAAGTTTGTTTTCTGCTGTTCCAGAGTAAGATCTGAACTGAAATTACAAAAAGGAGATTGGTTCAAATAATATTAGGAAGTGGCACAGATCATCTTGGAAGGTGGTGGAAGTTTTTAAGAAGAGGTCAGATATCCATTGTTCAGTAATACTTTAGCTGTGGATTTCTTTGACTGGCAAGGGGTTAGGCTAGGTGACCCATGGAATACCTCCCACTTCACAAATTTATGGTTTGAATTTTACCAAGACAACAGCCTATTTTGCTCACTCTTGTCAACTCTTACTGGTGGCATAGCTCCCCAAAACCATTAATGTGTTTTTCAACACCTTAAGGCAAAGATAATTCCCAATCCTGATCCTTTGCAGGTCTTCACTGAAGATGCCAGGCCAATATCAAAAAAGGCTTCTCTAAAGTGTAAGATGGGTTTTCTGTACTGCTTTTTGAGTGGTAATACATACAAAATTTATCTCTAAATTCAAACAAACAAGTATGGTTTACAGTACAACTTAACTGCAGGGTAACTCAAAACAAGTCTCACTTAAAAGTAAGTTCTTGGGACTGACTTGCTCCAAAACTACATTCAGAATAGAGAGGTTAACAGGAGGAACAGGCTTCATGATCCAGCTCTAAATGAACACGTGGAAGAAAGCTTTACAACCACCACTTTGTCACCAAATAGTTGGACATAAGAAAAAGCAGCCATAGATTGAACCTACACCTTGTGAATTTGGATCAAGCTATACATTCCTAGAGACATGATAACACTCTACTGATAGCTCTCTTATACAATTCGTGTGTAACAGAAGAAAACAGGACATTCTAAAACTCCAAGGTTTGACAATTGCATTGAGATTCAGTGTGACCCACCATTATTCCTGAATTTTAACCATTGTTATTTGCAATTTAATGGAGAAAGTGCAGTTTCCTTGTATGTGTAATTAGTGCATTTTTTAATTTGACAAGAAGACTTTATGCAATTGATCTGAAAGGTCTGGACACCATTTTCAATGGAAATGGCAATTACAGGTGCTCATTAGATCCCTATCAAGAAGGGTACTCTTAACAAGGAACTAGATAAGTGTGCTGATAAAATCAATAATGAAACTATTTGCTCTTTGCTGTCTTTGTGGCTATGGCTCAAGCTGAAAATGAATGGAAACTTTGACTCCCTTTATCTTCCTGACTGGGCAAATTTGTTGTAGTTAACATCCTTTATTGTTATCCAGCATTTGGCAGGGGGTGAGGGGGAGAAGGGGAGATATAGAATGACTGTATGTGAAATGTCAGGCTTGTCTTATGCACATTTCTCAGAACTAAATACTACTTTGTTCAGTATGAATTAGTTCCAGGAAAATGTGCATAAATCTGCAGTCTTAGGTCTCACACTGATTTTTCCATATATGATATTTTACAGACAGAAATACCCTTCAGAATATTTAATTTGTGGTTCATCATGATTTAAAGAACATTTCAAGGGGTGAAGACTGTGTTTTGTCGCTCTTTAGAGAGAACGTGTGATATTGCCATCCAAGATGCGCTTCATCTTTACATGTAGTGCTTATCAATGTGCTACTCGTTGAAGTGTTTGCAGTTTTTCTCATTGAGATATCTGCTTTAAGAAAATGGTCAACCACTGGGAGGTTTTATTTTTCATAAAAATAACCTTTTTCTGCAAAAAAAAAAAGTGCAAATACTTTTCTGTACCTAAAGAAAAGTGTGCTAAGTCCCAACATTTCTACAAAATGAGCAAAATGTTTTGTGTAACAGAATAATGTTTTGTGTATTTATTTTTCAACATTTTTTGCAAAAATTCCGATAGTGCTCAAAAATGGAAGAATCCATTAAAATACTCATAACGTCTGTTAGCAGAGAAAAAGAGGACATTATTCAATCTTTCTGGCAGGAACAAAATCAGTGAAAATTTGCATCCCTATACTTATCATATTTTCTATTTGTGTAAAAATAATAATTAAAAATGTGTTTCTGTTGGTCAGAGATGCTAAATTGGCCTTGGTCTGATGGCGCCACCACACCACTTTTTCTTATAACATGGAGGTCCCCAGCAAATCCCAGTTTCCATGTAGAATGAGCAAAGAAACTATACTGGCTGTACTGCTTCTTATGGCAGCAGTGGGAGGACAATTTTTAGCTTTCTTTCCATGACAGTGATAAGTAAACCTGACCAATTCTTTGTTCCACTATGTCAGTAGGATCAGAAACACGAAGCATTTAGCCTGTGTCACATCACAAGCAGAACCAGCACTAGTCACACTACTCTGTTGGTATTGTCACACATTGATCACAGAACTCTGAAATCTTTCTATCCCAGTTTAAACTGCCAGAGCAGAATAGCAGCGGATGAATCTTTCACTAAATGTTGCAGATTCTCTTATTTTTTAAAAGTACTTTTTAAATGATTATTAAATAAGAACAAAGTCAGTACTTTTTCAAGAAAAAAAGTGGAATCTAGCATAAACTGTCATTATCTTGTTTAAATCTGCACAGAGGCTGAGACCCAACAGCTTACTGGGTTACCAATTCCAATTATAGAACATTATTGTTGGTGATGGTGATGATGGTGATGATGATGATGATTTGTTATATCTTTAGGTTTATACCAATTAATTCAACACACTCCCTCTTGCCCTTATTCTCAAGTCAATAAGTCATAATATAAAATTTCCTGCTCTCCCCAAGTTCCAGTACTTACATATATGTTTTCTGCACTGGGAGAAAAACATTTTTATTTACTTGGGCATTTCACAGTACAATCCTATTCATGTCCACTTGGTCCCATTGAGTTGAATGGAGCTCAGTCCTAGGTAGATTGGTGCAGAATTGAAGCGTTAACCTACACAAGTTCTAAGGATATTTGTTTTCATTCCTTGGCACTGATATTGCATTTTAGTGTACAGATTTTATGCTGCACCCTGACATGAATTCCAAATAGATTTAAAGAGGTGATATAGTTTACTTAGCATCTATATTAATAGATACAATTATCTGAAAGCAAACGTAATTTACTGAATCCCACCCGCACACATAAAATATTTCTTAGTATCATATGAAATAGCCAGATATTCTGGCTTTATGCCTTTATTTGTGGCTGTGACATGGCTGGGCCAAGGTGCCCAAGGCTGGGTGTCAGACCGCACCTCCGCCATCTTCCATGAGTCAAGGCACATAAAATCCAAGGCTAGCCATGTTAATTTGCATCTGAGAGTGAAAATCCCAAGAATACTACCATCTTTTAAGTAAAACTGCATGAATAAAACTATAAAATGAGGAATCCCAATTTACTGCCATTTCATGAGACCCAATATACCTAGAGCTGTTACCCTGCTTTGTCTAATCACAGGGCCAGCCAAAAGCAGGAATAAATTCTTATTTAGTTAGATCAACTGATATCTGTTTCCAAGAATCAGAACGCTTAGCCATTAGAAGCACAACATATAATAAAGTAACTCTGTACACGAGAACTTTGATTATTAAATACCAGTCCTGATAGGAGTTCTGCATCTCTTTTTAAGGGTTGGATATCGTATAGAGGGGAAAGCAATTGCAACATGTTTAGTGAGAACAAATGCTCAAGTTCATCACATGGTGGCTGCAACATCATGTGACAGAGCACTGTAATGAGACAGAAAAAGCTTCTATTATCGTTGAATCTCAAACACCACTTTTCATGGGAGGCTTATACACAAGTTATGGATGGGATGGGAAACTTCACAGTGTGATATCACATGAAGTCTTTGCACGTGTGAATCATATCTTCTTCAATTCAGTGTTAAATAGAATTAGACTACAGGTTGCCAAGACTGAGTTGGAAAGTGATATCAGGACAGTTTGCAGCACTCTGATAATTTCCTACTTAATGGTCCAGCAGACGCAAACAGACACCAGGAACAGACAGTTTTACTACTGGAAAAATAGGAAGTATTGATTTTTTTTTTAAAATCACTACAAAATTATTTCTGTTCCTTTGCTTATGCAAATTACACCTGTCCAGGAAGCACCTCAGTGATAAACTAATCTCACATTATTTCTTCAAGTCTCTAGAATGCCAAGGTACTGTTTCTTCTTAAACCTCTGTCCCACAATCACCCTGTTCTGCTGTTTCGTAAAAATGGTCAAAACTAAGTTTCCTCAAGAAATTCAGCTGGTGGAATCATGACCTTCCTATTAAAATACAAACTTCAGAGCCGAGGCCATTGATATTCCAACTGATACTAACTTTTAAGCGTATTAAACGAGTAAATGGAAGAAGATACATAGACCAAACTACCTCAGCCAAACATCAATGTATTCTTATGCAACAGAAAGATCAACTTAATCATAGATGACAACTTCTGAAAACCTTTGCTTTGAATTCATCCTTAGCATTTTTCTAGGCCAGCCTGAAAACAAAAGCTTTGTCTTCTTAAAATGCAATAGCCCCAGGGATCTTTGCAAAAATTTTTTTTAGAAAATGACATATCTCAGGTTTGGGGGGGGGAACGCCTTTCAGTATCTCTCTAAAAGTTTCTCTCTACAGTTTCACCACATTCAGATTATTCAGATCAGCATGAATTCTACAGATTAACCCCGTCCAATAAATATAGGTATGAAAAGTATAAGTTTAGGATTACATTTTAACTACCTCATTACAGCTTTATGGGTTAGAAGAAAATCGCTTGTTATTAACCCAAGACACTTTTGCCTAGAAAATTTTTTATAAATTTAGAAAGCATTTGCTGTGACAATATATGCAAATACTATGTCTACTCAGCTCATTATTTCAGACATCACTTTGCTTCTGCCCTCCCTGTTCAATGTCAGCCTACCTTGCTTTGCTAGTTCAATACACCTTTTCCATAACTATATTCTTCCCACGTTCCTCACATTACTTTTGATGCATTCTCAGCAAAACTCACTCCTGTGGACAAAACTCAGTCCTATGCTTAAGGATGTGGAGAAAAAAAATCCTCCTGAAATTCGGTTTTACAAGAACCTCCTCCTGGTCACATCAGTTTCTTGGGGGAAGAAAAGCAGTCACACAGTCATTGGACTGTTAACTCTCATCAGCCCTTATCATAAATGTTATTTCTGGCAAAGGACAATGGGAGTTGCAGTCCAACCATATCTGGAAGTCCACATGCTGCCCAACCCTTGTCTAGGATCTACAGGGCAAGATACCAAACTGAGAAAGCTATTGTACAAACCTTAAGTTTGCCATTAATTGATCAAGAGCTAGTATTAATGAAATGAAGTATATTAAGTGAAAGGAACCAGGGAAAGGCTATGGAATTACATATTGTCTTCCTCTCAGCCATATCAACACTGGTGTAAACCCTTGCCCTCCCCCACTACATGGCATTAACCAAAGCTAAGGTTGCTGAAAGTTGTTAATTATGGCTCAAATTGACCAGAGCTCCATTTCATCTTAATCAAGTTTTGCAAAAACTATTAGCTGTGGTTGAGGGATTTTCCCCCTTTTTGCACTGGTTTCAGATAAGCTTCTGTCTCACTCTACCCCATTTCTCTCTCTATCTGCAGGACAAGGAAATAGTATTGATTTGCTTTACATGGGTATTACAAGGATTACTAATAAGTATTTGATGCACTTTGAATACTATAAAGCAGCTTTCCCAGCCTGGTTCCCTCCAGTTGTGTTGAACGGCCATTCTTGTCATCCCTAGCCATCTGGTGACAATGGGAGTTGTATCCTGCACGTCGGGAGAGCATCAAGTTGGGGATGGTTGTTATGAAGTTCTCAAACACTATGGAATGTATTAACAGTTTGGGGAGAGTCTGGCTATCAAGGAACAACTGTGACTTTATATCCATCCACTCATTGCTTTAGGCTTGATCTTAACATTCAGTTCTAGATTTGAAATTTCTCTACATACAAATGTCATTATGGGATACAGATCAAAATGTCGTGGCCCTTTTACTGAGTGAATTAGTATGCCCTATTCTTGCTGGTATGGTTCGTGTTTCTATTCCTTTGAAGGATTGAGAATTGATCTCCATCAAATATGTCAGATCTCCCCTTCACATTCTATAAATGGGTAATCTGCTCCAAAGGTTTTGGCTGATAAGTGCGTGTGTACATGTATATAGAGAATAGACAAAAACTGTTTGCAAATGCCCTCATCTCAATCTGACTCTGTCCATTCATCTTTTCTGCCCTCAGCCCCATTTCCTCCTTAGCATCATAGAGTTGGAAAGGGCCTCATGGGCTATGAGTCCAACTCCTTGCTCTGTGCAGGATTTTCAGCGAAAGCACCTCCAGCAGACAGCTGTCCAGCCTCTTTTTGAAGATGTCTACAGAAGGAGATTCCATCAGCTTTTAGGCAATGTGTACCATTGCTGAACTGCTCTTCTTTGCCCTATCCTCTTCCCTGCCACACAAGTTCTCCTTCTCCTTCTTGACATGAGTTCTCAGTGGCAAGCCTTCCCAGCCATAAGCACAATACAAGATAAAACATCCTTCCAACATCATCATTATCTGCCTTTCCAGGAGAAGTGAGCAATCCTTATGAGACTCTCTTTCTTTGTTTTGTTATTCCCTTGAAATACATCTATAACTTTATCTTGACAGTCAGAACCCACATACTTCCTCCACTGGCATTCTGCTAGGAAGCTGAAGAACATTAGTCTGAGGTATATGTGCTTCTCCAAAAGATGCCTCACACTCTTGCCAAGCCTGATTTTTCTCTTCAACCAAAAGCATCTATAAATATGAATAATATCAGTGACAAACCACTACAGAAAGTGGGTAGCTTTTAAGAGACTCCAAAGAGCTCTGTGCTTGCTCCATTATTTGATGCTGTTTAGATTTTCTCTCACACATGATAATTTTCTTATGAGGTTTATAAAAAAAGAAGTAAAGTAGCAGCAATAATGAAACCCAGCCAGGTAAGATTTGCATTCTGCACATCTTACAAGCATATCTCTGCAGTCACAACAGACAGGATCCTAACAAAGTTACAATCCCTTGCTTTCTGTAGGATTGTTAGGCATGTACTTGCCCCTTCCCATATTAACAAGAATGTGGTCCCTGGATGCTGAGCTTTGACTAGACTGTGATTTCACCAGCTTGTTGCAACAGTCTGAAACCCTCTGAAATGAAAAAAAAAGGAAAAAAGGAAAAAAAAAAGAAGGAAAACAGGCTTGAGTGTAAAAAACTAACAAGAAGCAGCACATGCAACTTATCTGAAAAAGCTAAATGGAAAACAGTGGCAAGAGTGCATTTAAACCAGGAAGCTGCTACCTCAGCCCAATATAAAAACCAGTTAAAGTGAAAAGTAGGGATTGTTTCACTAAACTAGTGTGTAGATAGGGATGTAAATCCATAAACCTGGTGCTCAAGAGCTAATCACTGTGTCATGGTTGACTTCCCTAGAAGTCGAACCACTTGTCTTTCATAGCTTATCTAGTTCTACCATGCCAAAGATATCCTGTATTGTTCAGCATATTACCTTTTTCTTTGATGTTCTTAACACATTTATAAGATTTCAGACAACATACCAGTCCAAAGGAAGTCCCTTTATGAAACAGAATGTTTTGGAAATACAAGTTTTCAAATTCAAGCAAGTGGAAACTTAATTATACCCTTTCAGGACAGGCGCTTGTGGAAACTGAGCTTCTGCCAAGATGTGGCATGTCCTAAGCTGAGTAACAATGTCATATTGCTTATATATATAAGAGGCAGCAGTTCTGTGCTATTTTAACTAGCTGAAATATGCGAAGATTGTCTTCATTTACACGGATCCTGTTTAATTAATGACTACTCATTTTTGCAGTGAAAATCAAGTGTTGTGTGGGGACTGGAGGGACTGAGAAATCCACATTAAAGTTTCCATTCAGCTACAAAACTCAGTGTGTGCCTTAGGGCAATTCACCACCTCTCAGCCTGATCTACTTCATGAGATTGTTGGTAGGCTAAAATTATCATTAGCTCCTTAGAGGAAAGGTGAAATAAACTTAAGAGATAAATAATGGGTTATTCAGAAGAGCGAATCTCTAAGCAGAATTCAATAGAACTCAGGCTCATCAGCACCAAATGAGCACATTTTGCCACAGAAAGAACAGTTTTGTATCCATCATATACGTTGCTGTTGTTTAACTGACCCCATTCAAATGTGTACCATGAACGTGTCTGTGTGGGAGCATGTAAATTACCAAGACACACTGCTGAGTAGCAAGATGAAATCTCCATGTTACAAGACCAGCACAGCAACTATTACAATGTTTGATTTAGATGCAAGAAAGCAAGGTTCGGATCTCAGTTCAGTTCACTGTACAGCCTTAGGCAAGTCACTAACTCTCAGCTGCACCATCTCAAAACCTAGCCAAGGTTCTTAAGAGGATCTAAAGATACAAAGCACAGTAAGTGTTTTGCGTACTTTTGAAAATAGTTCCAAATAGGAATGAACGTTTCCTCTCAAAATAAAATTGAGCAACATGGTAGGTTATGGGGAGGAACTATAAGCCAATGGAAGAACACAAAGCGTGCCTCCAGATCTTGGTTACAGTGCCTGGCATCTTCAGCTAAAAAAGGCTCAGTGAGCAAGACTGCTGGAGACAATACTGGGCAACTTCCTATGTTAAAGCACATGCTAAAGTTTGCTTCCTACAGAACTGAAGACTGACCCTCATCCTTGTAACTGCAGTTTAAAGTAACTAAGGAAGGGGGTCCTTCAGAGACTATTCTGATAACACTGGCACAAAGGTAATCCTGATGTAACAAAATGTTAGGAGGTTACATTTTAAAATTTACATGAGGGGCGTTTTGTGCCATTCCTACAAAAAGCATTTCTCAACTGCTTCCATCAAGCAATCAAACGGATATCATTGACAGAATGAGAGGTCATTTGATATATATTTGATACAGAAGCTAACACACCTGCACTGAATATGCTTTAGTGCTGATATAAACATATATGAGGTTAATGATTTTATTCATTTTGGTGTTTCTCCTACATAGAAACGGGTTTGCTATATACTTTTGGCTTCTTCAAGACTCAAGATAAAAAAAAAATCCTTTCCCTTCTCATTGTACTGCCCATCTCTGTTGGCACACACAGCACCTCTGTGCTCTTTGCCCCTTCCAGACTCAGTGTGGGACTTAAAACAAGTGGGAAGTATTGACAGCACAAAACATATTTGAAATCCAATTTGCAAGGGACCATTAAAAAGAAAGCTGGGAAGGGGGAAATAATTTCTGTCCAATTTCCTTTTCTTTAAAAAAAAGGCAAGAAATTTGTATATGTTTCAGTAGACACAAGAACGAAAGACTCTGTAATAACAAAAGGGGAAAATCCTTTAAAAGTTCTAAGACAAAAGAAAAGCACATACAACAGTCCAACATCCAAAGAAGAAGAAAAAAATGGATTTTTTTTAAACAGAGGAAAGGGAAGGCATAAGACAAGCTTGCAAAAACAGAGTTAAGGGGTTTAAAAGAAAACACAGAAGGGGGTTAAGCAAAGGGGAAAAATAGTGGAGGACGGGGTGTGGGAAAGAGAGCCAAAAAAAGGATAAAACCAGTTACTACACCTCACACTTCAAGTAGCGCAAACGTACAATCAAGAAAAGAAAAGAAAAAAAAACAAAACACGTTGTCTTTATTTTTTGGAGGGGAAAAAAGCCATTATAACAACGACAACAACAAAAAGTCATTCCCGATTGTAATTGTAAAGAATTAAGAGGAAAAAGTAGTTGGGGAGAGAAGAAAGAGAAGGAGAAGAAAGGGGGAAAAAAATTACTCACCAAGCAAGAAAATGTGCAGAAGTAAAAATTTCAAAGAAGAAGTGAGTGAGAGACAGGGAAGGAGGAAAGAGTGAGAGCGAGCCACCAACACGGACAGAGTAATACCCCACCAGCAGCAGCAGCAGCCCGAGCGACCGCTGGCTCTCCAGACCAGCGCCTGCCGCCAACTCTACCGAGCCGCGAACGCACTGCCAGAGCCCGCTCCAGGCGCGGAGAGCCCTTCTTGGGAACGCACCATTGTGCGAACGGAAGGCGGGGGAGAAGCGCGGGCAGCTCTTCATCCGCCTTGCTCCTGCGCCGAAGAAGCAGAGCCGAGCCACGCCTTCAAAAGGACCGAAAAAAGGGTTAGGAAGACGAGAGCGGCACCTTGAAAGGCTGGAATGGAAGTTCCTGAAAACGTCCCTCTAATACACCCCCCTCCGGGTGAGTTTGGAAAAGTCCGCTCCCGGAGGTAGCACAGACTGGGAGGAGGGACCAAGGCGAGGGAGGGTTAATTCTAATCGCGGCTTGGCTCTAGCGCGCAGATGCGATCCCCTTAGCGAAGGGGAGCGTTAGTCGCAATTGGCGACATCCTGCCGGATCCTCTTCGGTGCCTTTGCGACCAAATGGGACCTGGTTAAGCGAGAGTGGGTGCGTGGGAGCTGGCGGCCCGACGAGCTGGAAGCAAGGCAGACGTGGTGATGCCGCGGGAAACAGAGGCGGGTTTGTAGCTAGTGAGGGGGAAGCGGGCCTCCCGCATCTCCGATGGACACCCCCAACGTTTGTAAATAGCACGCAATCAAATATATTAAGAAAGAGGTGGAAGGTGTGATGTCCGAATATCCCTAATGTACGGTTTGCTGTTTGGAGCTGGGCGGGCTGCTGGTAGTCTTTGCAGTGATGGTGATGATTATCATCATTCCGTGACACGAACACTTGTGTGTGTGCGTGTGAACGCTAAGCTTCTCACTCAAAGCATTTATGGAGTCGGTAACGTGTAAGTTTATATTCCAAAACGTTATTCCCCGCCCCCTAAGAGTCTCAAGACCAGGCATCACTAAACTAATTTTGTTATAGTGAAGTTCTGAAAAGGCTCTAGTCCAAGAGGGGTGAGCCAGTCGCCCGGTGTTTTGGCAAACTGTAGAAAAATATTTCATGCAGTCTCATGCAATGCAGAATCAGGCAAGCTTAAAGCCATATGAAATCAAAAGTCTTGATTTAGGCATGTCTAATTCTGTATAAGAATTATACCTTCAACAGAAAGTGCTGTAATTGGGTTTCATTCTGCACACGAGCAAATATGCATTGGATTAGGCACTTTCATCAAGAAAACACTGTGACTGGGGTAGTGAACTGCTGCCCAAGATACCATCTATGGCATTACACCACTGCAGTGATGTGTGGTGGCTTCCATGTTATTGGGACAGTGTCGTCACTGTGGGTTTCGGTTTGGACTTCAAAGGAACTGTCCTGGGTGCTCAACCCATTTGGGATCATTTGAAGTTCAGACTAAATTTTGGAGTGGATTCACTGCAACACTGACATAGAATCTACCAACTACTAGTGCAGTAGTTCAGAGCAGTTGTACCAGTTTAACTTCTAAATATACACAGAAGTCCACTATCAAGACGGTGAAGCTTTCTGTAGCAGCAGAACAAAACTGCAACGGTAAAATAAGAACATCATGTGGCAAGGCCATTAGCAGCCTGAACAGATTACATGATGCCAACTAGAAAAAGGGAGCTGACCTTCTTCAGCAGTTTGCAATAAGTAGGCTTTAGGACTATCGGAAATCCCATGCTGTTGTTGTCTTTGCCATCAAGATGGCTTTGGCTTTGCAGTGACTTTATGAATGACAGATCTCCAAGAGCCCTGGTCATCAACAGCCCTGCTTAGGTTTTGCAGGCTCAGTCTTTGGCTTCTACATTACCAAATCTCTTCCAATGAGTTGTGTCATCTCATGATGTGTCCAAAGTATGATAGTCAGTTTAGGCACCTGGGCTTCTAGTGAACGATCAGACTTGCTTTGCTCTTGGACCCATTTATTAGCCTTTTTTGCAGTCCTTGCTATCCATAGAACTCTCTTCAAACATTATATTTTAGCTCAAATTACTAGAAGACATTAGCAGATGAAAAGAAATTAATAAAATAAATAGAACCAAACGGATGTGTTGCTTGGATTGACTGGATAGCCAGATAATAAACTGAGAAGACCAGTTAGTTTATTTATTCTTTGGCTTAAAGCATTTATGCCCCACTGGATAGCCTGCCAGAGCAGCCTTGTAAATTAACAGAAGGAACAAAATTTCCTTCTCATACATTTGCTTTTGAAACAAGTGTGACTCAAAAGGAAAGAAGGCATAGGGAGGGAAAAGAAAAACAGCAGAATTCAGGTCTGAATTCTTCATGTTATCTGATTCTTTTTCTAGCAACCAAGTGTAATGGAAATAAGTCACTCACAGTTCAAAAACAGGACTTGGTGGACCCCCAAATAAATAAATCTGCTTGCCCCAAAATGGCTGTGATGTAGCTCAAAATTGGTTTTACAGGCTTAGCTGGAGTTCACCATCTTCTTCACTCCATTGCTGTCGCTACAAGTAAGAATGTTTCTGTGTAGTACAGTTACAGCAGTTTGATATCACTTTAAGTGTTTTAGGTCTATCCTACAGAATCCCAGGATTTGTTGTTCAGTTGGGAACTTAGTATTCTGTGCTAGTATACTCCACTGAACTACACCTCCCCTGATTTAGAGCTAAAGCTATGGAGACTATACTTACCTGGAATATATAATGTTTGATTTTATATTAAAAAATAGAATGGATATATAGGTTCGTTGGAAGGAGGTGATTGGCTAAGGAAGTGGAACAAACTAATAGAAATGAAGAAAGGAAAGGGTACAAAATTATAAAAGATACAATTAATATGATTCTCCATATCAAAGAAAAGGGGTTGGGAGGTGGAGGAGGGAGGAAAGGAAGGATTATAGCAGTAGGAAAATATGTGTATATCTGGACAATTCATTTTTTAGTTATAGGTGAAGCACTAATGGTTTTATATTAATTGCGGGAATAGTTTTTTTTGTATATGTATCAATTTGTTATTCACTCCAATAAATAAATGAAAAAAGAAAAAAGAAAAAGCTATGGAGGCATGGCAACTAAGGTGGCATTAAACTGCTATAGCACACTCTTAAGACTCTGGGGCCTATACAATAACATACACATATACACTACAGCAAATAGCTCTGGTGGGCTCTGTGAATGAGAGATAGGCACCCTACCTCCAAAATGCAACAGCTGCCTGTTTCTTCTCTTCTCCACTTGGTAGGTAGGACTTCACGAAGGAGGTACCAGTGGCAGCTGGTGGCGCCCATTGTAGTATAGTGTTGAATCTGTTCTAGGTTTTGGATGGTTTTGAAGCAACTATCCAAGGTGCTGGATCTATTTTGAAGCCTATGATTCAGCACCTTGGACAATTTTTTTAAAGTCTGCACCTGGAACAATAATAAAGAATATGAAGTATAAGACTATACAAATCAAAGGAAAGTTTTCAGTTCTTCAATGACATTATCTGTTACCCCAAAATGTGGGTAACTCAGAGGACTATCTGCAATGGCAGTGCCTCTGTGAAACAGAAGGGAATATTACCTCAAAAGGGAGGCCTGTGAGAGGAGGTAATAGAGCAGGATCTTTTACACTTGTGTGTACTGGTACTAATGCAGGGACACCAGCTGAAGAGTGAAAGAATGTTTGTTTTATTAAGGGAATTAACAATCACACATACACAAGATCCACACAGTCTCATAATCACACAAGGCTAACTGAAGGAAAAAGGGAGGAAAAATTGGATAGTGAGAAATTAGGGCAAGATGGGTGATATTATCTATCAGCTTGGTAACCTATCTTTTTGTCTAATTTATGGAGGTGACTCATGAAGAATGAGAGTTCTGGAGGGACATTCTGTGGCTAGTGGTTCCAAGTTCTGAGAAAGGCAATCCTAAAGCCTAAGGTAGTTTCCTTCTTATTGCTTGTAGGGGAGAGGTAAAGTGAAGGAGAGACATTGGAATCCACCTGAGGCTATAAGTGATATTATTCCTCCTATGAGGGCTGGTTCTTATTTAAATACTGTTTTTATTGCATGGTTGCATGCAGCCTCTTTTACTACAACCATCCTATTATGCTTTTGAATAAGGCCAGACTTGCTCACCCTGCTGGTCTTCTGGATACAGAGTTATCTTGTGGCAGCAGCTTGGTCTCTGAAGCTGCCTACTATTATTGTATAGCGTTGAAGTGAGGCATTGTAGAAAATTGAAAATTGTGAACACATTCCTGAACTTAGGCCATTTCTGCCATACACTGTTATAGTGCTCTTGTTCTGCTTTCAGCATCCTGTGGAATTCTGGGGTTTGTAGTTTACTGAGGCCAAAGAGCTCTCTGGTTTAGAATTCTAAAGGCCCCTCCCTAAACTGCAATCCCCAGGATTCCATAGGATGTTGAAAGTGAAATAATAGCACTATAACAGTATAGAGAGGAAATGGCCTTAGTAACTACTGCCACATAAGCCAACAGTCAGAGGAGCAGTTGAGCAGAGGAGGAACTGAACATGCATTTTATGTGTGTCTTCTGGAACAGTTACATGCTCTCTCATTCTGTTCTTTGACAACCCACAGTCTCCTTCCATACTCTCATTCCCCCATCAATCTTCTATTAATCTGGAAGCAATAACAGCTCTCTGGAAAAAGAAAAATAGATTACAAGAAAGACTTTTTTAAAAATAAAAAAAAATCAAAATCTAATGAATAATAGCAACTTAAGTTGCATTTATATCTGAGATCCTGAAAGATATGAAGTTATATTTCTAGGTTTGAAAACAAGATTAGTTTTCAGAATGCTAAATTCATGGATTCCTGCTTTTACTTTAAATACTCTGGAGTATAGCATCCAAATTCAAAGTTCTAGATACCTTAATAGCAAAGGAAATCTGTGGCTCTCTTTTTAGTTTCTTCAAAATCTTCAGAGCCAGCATGGTGAATAGTGTTGGACTTTGACTCTGGAGACCAGGGTTTGAAGCCCTCCTCGTCTTGGAAACTCACTGGGTGATCTTGGGCAAGTCACACTCACTCAGCCTCAAAGGAAGGCAAAGGCAAAGTCCCTCTGAACTAATCTTGCCAAGAAAGTCCTGTGATAGGCTTGCCTTAGGGTTAGTATAACTCAGAAATGACTTGAAGCTATACAACAACAGAACAAAATTTTAGCAGATGCAATTCCTGACTAAAAACTGAATTATTGACTCTGAATGTTAGAAAATTTCTCACAGATTTTTCTTTGGAACTTTTTAAGAGTTCTATGTTATTGTTATCATCATTATAATCACCTCACCTTTCCCCCAGTTTGGACTCATGACAGCTTTTAAAAGTTAAACACAGCTAACAACAACAACAACAACAACAAATTGGCAATACAGCACATTATACAAGGCCCTTTACCCTGGAGTAGACTTTAAAGTCCTATCTAAACAGAAAGGTCTCCATCTGCCTATGGAAGGTTAGCAAGGAAGGTGCCAGTCTCAGATCTCTAGGAAGGGAATTCCAGAACCTGGGAGCAACCACTGAGAATGCCCTTTCCCTTGTTCTCAAAGGATGTACCTGGGAGGAGGTAGTGGGACAGATAGAAAAGCCTCCTCAAATCATAAACACCATCAGGCTCATATGGGAGGAAATGGTCCTTCTGATAACCTGAACCTGAACTGTAGAGGGTTTTACAGGTAATAACCAGCACTTTGAATTTCCCCCCAGAAATGAACTAACTGTCAGTGTAGCTGTTGCAATGGGGGAGCTGGGTACTCCTTGTGGCTACTGCAGGTATGCATTTTTTTTTCACACAAAGGTTGCAATCCTATGAATAACTATCTTGCATTAAATCCAACTGCATTCAGCAGAATTTACTTTGGAATAGAAAGGTTGGTTGAGGTTGATTGGACTTGTGGTCCAACATATTTGGAGGATAATAGATTGGGGAAATCTGGTTTACAAGATGTAAGCAGTGTTGAGGTTGCAGTTTTGCATTCAATCAGTTCAGTCAGTTAAACTTATTTTCTGTTCCAAGCAGCTGTGAATAAGAGTGCATGATAAAGTTCTGTAATGTATTGTGCTACAGTATACATGATTTTTGCCTTAATTTCTTGTCCTTATGCTTTCTTTTCTTCTTGCATCATACAACTACAGAGTACAAACAAAACATTTTTTTTTAAAAGTTTTATTTAGGGGGAAAAATAACCTAAAGATATTTGTGACTTCATTTTCTCCTTCCTTTGTCTATAGTCTTACTCCTACACAATACAGATGCACAACGGCCATTTTCCGTTGCTTTCTTTTTAATGAATTTTTTATTTTCTTCCACAGGTACAGAAGGAATAACAATGAAGGAAACAATGTCAAAGCACAGAAATTCTTCCCGAAATGTTACATAGTGGCAACTCTGCCACCACCGCTGCAACAACAAAGTAAACTGTAAGAATTCCAATAAAGAGAAAATTTTGTTTTTTTCCAACTCAAACACATATCACAGTTATTTGTACTTCCTGAACAGTGAAGCCACTCCAGGGAGCGACTAAAAACAGTTTGCTCAACAGAAGTGGCTTTTCTAATAAAAACTGAAGAGAAAAATGTTGTCTGGCACACTGAAAAGAAAAGGGTGACCTTGGTTTCTAGCATGAGGATGGCTTACAGAGCTATCATACAGCATTGATTCCCATTCCCAGATGGTAGGTTGAAACATCCCAAAAGGCACAAAAGCTTTCTCAGTCAGCTGCAGGTGCTGTTATTAAGTTTGCACAGCAAATCTATAACTACTGATACATCTTTTTGTTTGCTTGCATATATATTAGCAAGCAAATTAAGCTCAGAATTCCATCACACTCTCACCACAGGTTGAGTCCAGTCCTAAATTTTCTTCATGTTATTAAAAATATACTGAACATTCATAGAGGGGTAGAGTAAAAGAATATGCCTGAGATTAGAAAAAGAAGTGCTTGTTCATTTGTTTTAGATCACCTGTCTCAAATGATTCCCAAGGCATCAGTGTGTTACATTTGTTTGTCTAGGAGAAATTCATGCTAATGCCTGTGAAATATCAGATATACAATATCAAATACCAAATATCATAAACCCATAAATATTAGTCATTAGATACCCTCTCTTGTGGTTAAACCCCAAAGAACTAATAATTAAGACTTCTTCTGCAGTTCAGTGTCTTCATGAAACTTGACACATGAATCACTGAACACCCACAAAACAGTTGTGATTGTAATATTACGTAAGGTGGACCGAATGGAACTTATAGAAATATAATGAAGGACTGTCTTAGTATATCAAAATGTTCCGTGTTTTCATGGATACTGTCTCACAATCAGCCATACATAAACCAAAACTGGATTAACAAGGATTCTCTTTCTCCAGGGAGCTGCAATTATATAAAGGGGCTTCACATATTTAAAGAAAATTCTCAGCACCTTACTATTCCCAGGATTCTTTGGGCAATGTCATGCCCATTAAAGTAGTCTACAGTGTCTCTGCCTAGCCACCTTTGGGATACTGCTAGTTGAACTTTGCTTGGAGGAAGCAACAGGCATGAATAGACAATTGTAGAGCTCTAGATGTTTTAGGACTGCAGCTCCCATGATACTTCAGCACTAGCTATTCTGTCTAGGGGCAATCAAAATTCAAGGCTTTGGGACAATTACAGTTGCCCATTTTTCATCTGGGGAAATTGTGAGTTGTTGAGAAGGTTGATTTATCGTATGTCACCCTCAGATCTTTGGATATAGGACTGAAGATAAATACATTGTAAATGGTGTATAGCTGTAGTCCTCACACTTTGGCCCTCTAGATGTTCCTTAATGTTCACTGTGCGTGCTGAGACTTCTAGAAGTTGAAGTCTTAAAACATCAGGAGGACCAAATTTTCAGAAGTACTGGCATACAGTGAAATCTAACCTGCACTCAATGATAGATACTCTGCCAGGCAACAGAATTAAAGTGATGTACTGAAAACTTGCAAAGAGGATATGGTTTAACAATGAACAGAAAAAGGTATGAAAAGCAAAGTCTAATATTTTCCTCTGTTTAAGTTACAAGGGCTGCTTTTGGGGGCGGGGGTGGTTACTTCTTGTGTTAACAGCAAATTGAGAGTAACACTTCTTGCTGTTCATTGTTGTTTCTTATGAATTTTTTTTTCAGAAAACAAACAAAACAACATCCACAACAACACCAGAATAAAGGGCTGGGTACCTGGTTAGCTTTGAAAAGTGCTCTATCCATTAACTGTAGGATGGATTAGAGATGAGCACCAGTTTCTTGAGGAAACAAGGGTGAGCGCTTATGCAAACATTTGCCAGTGACCTTTTTGCCCCCTCATTAGAAGTCCAGCTGCAACCAGATTTACACAGTTTAATTAAAGCTGACTTTATGAAACAGCTTGCTCAACCAGAAGAACTTTAGAAAGAAATAACATGGTGGGGGGTAGTTAGAATGGTGACGTTTATTTTTATGAGTAAGCAGTTCTTAATGCTGCCCCCGTTCCACCCGCCTAGGTAAATGAAAGCATCTTTTAACTATATGTGTAGCAATTAAAATCTCAAGCTGACAATGGAAACAGTTTCTCAGCAACCATACACATCAACAGAGATTGAAAAATGCCTAGAAATTGCTGTCCTCTCAGTTCTTGGCACTGTTGGGAATGAAGGGGTAGCATAAGCAGGGACTACAATGGGGAAGAACATATACACACACTATCTCCCCTCTTCCTAATGAAAGACCTATTGCTCCGGTGTTTTGAATCTTTGTAGAAAGACAAGAAACCAATCGAGAAAGGAACAGTAAGAAAATAAGAAACACCTTGGGTAATTTATTGAAGTCGGAACGTTTTCATCCAGAGAAAGGACTGAGATAATAAAGTGTAAAATAAAAGCAGCAGCAACAACAATGGAAAGAGCGATGCACAGAATAATGGCGTCTTGGAGATCCAACAAATCACTGTCAAGCAAGGGAGAAGGAAAAAAAGAAAAGACAAGACAGGAAAAGATTAAGTGTTTGGTTTCTCATTTTTGTCTGCTTTGGAAATGAGTATTATTACTTGCAGTTCAAATGGATAGGACATGGCCTTCCTCTGAGCTCTCTTTTATTAAGCGTACATTAGCCTACATTACACCATAAAAGAGCAAGATATAAAAATTGCTTGCTTCTTGCCAATATGTTGAAAACTCTAATTATCCATGACCCTATCGACTTTCTACTTTGAGGGAAGGGGAAGAGGAAGAAGAGGGGGAGAGGAGGAAGAGGGAGAGCTTTTCATGTCCTACATAAGAAGTCTCTGACAGAAAACAGATATTTAAATTACCAGTGATTGCAAGTTCAGAAAGAGGGAGGTTTTTTTGTCAAGCTGTACAGTTCTCCTCATGGGCAAGCTCTATATCTTGGCAGCTAGAAAATCTATTGCTATGAGGGTAACAAATCCACTTGGCTTTATGGCTGCTCCCCCACAGTTGTAGAGGAGATGTGCTAGCTGATACATTTTTACCATTTATAGTTATTGTACTATGATTCCACTTTACCTGACACAGTTATATCCTATGGAATTCTGGGGTCTCTACTTTGGTGAAACACTAGAGCTCTCTAAATATTCCCATCTAAATTCCAGACCCAGGGAATCCATGGCTGCTAAAGTCGAATCATAACATAATTTTGCAGTGTGAAAGGATCCTGGAATTTATCCTGACAGAGCTTTGGCACCAGGAGAATGTCCACAGAACTTGTACTAGCTGTGGGAGCAGCAGTTGTAAAATCAATAGTGGATTCACCATCCTTGCAAAAATCCACTAGCTGCTTTTACTCAAGATGCCAGGAAAGGAGTGTGAACAAGTCTTCTTGCTATATGGTTCTCCTTTACGTTTCCTATCGTTTTGTGTGTAGACGATAACTGAAGAGTAGAGTCTTTTCTGTCTATGGAATCTTAATTTTCCAAGGTTCTAAAATCTTGGGGACAACCTACATAGATATGGGGAGAAGGAATTTTGTACAACACCATAAGCTCCAAGAGCTAAGTGGAAATAGTCTCCTGTGTAGTGTGCTTCTTACACCCACTGTATGGGTGACCTTGGCAAGGAACATAAATTCAGGTACACCAGTTGCTGTTTGTCTTCAAGTGATGAATTCCATGTGTGGTATAGCCAACATAGCTTGAACTCCACGAACAGAGTTTTAATATCACCACACATCATCATAAGCAACACATAGTTCAGTGGAGAAAGGCCATAGGTTCAACTCCAATCCACAGACACATTAACAAATTATGGACAAGGATGTGTGAATCAACCGTCAATGTCCTATGTGCATTTTATGAAGCTTTTATACCTTCTTGCTCACACCAAAGTCTGTGCATGTGTGTGTGTGTTTGTGTGTGTGTGCATGCACATGTGCGTGGATATCTATTTTGCTTCGCAAATAGTGAAGCATGGCACAACATGAACACCATCAGGGCTGGACCTATCATGAGGCAAACTGTGGCATCACTCTCAGGCAACAGGCTTTGGACGTCATGAGATAGCAATTTGTTAACTTTGTTATGATGATATATTTTTACTGCCAGGGATGGGGAGAGGTAGCTCTGAGATTTTCTGTCTCATGAACCAAATAACGCGGCTGGCTCTCTGTCCTATGTTCCTCTGGGTACTATGGTGTGTGTGTGTGTGTGTGTGTGTACAGAGTACCATTGCTGCTCTGCTTCAGGCAGCCAAACAGTTTTGGCCAATCTGCCCTTCATGTCAAAGTGTTGGCTGTTGAGGGCGGGGTGGGTTGCTCTATAAACCAACACTGGCCCATTTCTAGGTCTCCCTTCCCTGTGGGTGGTCTTGTAAGTAAGACTACAGCTGAGTAGGACTTTCCTCATGTACCTTGCTGGCTATGAAAAATATTCCCCAAACTATACTAACCTCCAAGGGGAAATGAGATATTGATTAAGGTGGCATTTAAATTAAATAGTGTGGTCATACAACTGCCAATGCAAACAGACTGATTAAAAAAATGACAACCCCTAATTCCCAGATTTTGTTCTTGCTCTTTCTGATTTTATTTTGGAGATCCATATACATTCTATTTATCACAGAATATTTTCTGTCAGCTCCCTGGATGATCAGTGCTCTTGATCAGCTTATTTTAACCCAGTATAAAATTAGAAAGAACAGGAACAAAATCTGGGACCTCTTAATGACCCAGGATGCTCCCTGGGAGGTATGGAAAGAACAAGGTGTAGGAGAAGCACTCCCCAAAACCTGGAGGTACTTTCATAGTATTTCTGTGGACTAGGGAGGAAAAGAATATTTGTTATTATTTATACCCTGGATAGTACAAAACAAGCTTCCTGGTGGTTGGGAAACCCCATCAGGAAGAATAGCAGAACAGTAAGAACTTTGGTCAGTTTCCTCCTTGTATTTAATAGAATTATAGAATCATAGAATTGGAAGAGACCACAGGGGCCATCCAGTCCAACCTCCTGCTATGCAGGAACACACATCAAAGCATTCCCAACAGATGGCCATCCAGCCTCTGTTTAAAAACCTCCAAAGAAGGAGACTCCACCACACTCTCAGGCAGCACATTCTGCTGCTGGATAGCTCTGATGTCCTGAAGTCTTGTACAGGACTCTCTCTTCAGGCAAAAAGGTGGGGGTTTGTGCGCAAACATTTTTCTTAAATGAAAAATGGGCTTCCCAAGCAAACTACACTGTTTGCTGAACAGGAAACCTCTTTTGCTATGCAGGAAACAGCCATTTTGTAGGGAAAAACACACATTATCTTCTCCACAGTGTATTTCCTGTGTATTTCCTTGGGACAGCCAAATATGGGGAGAATACTGTGTGTGAATATTAGCTTTATCCTGCAGTGGGGAAAAAACTAATTATTCATCCGTATTCCGAACTGAAGAGAACCAGCAGTGCTGTAGTGGTTTGTGTGTTGGACTACAGGTGTGGAGACCAGGTTTCCTAATCCTTGCTTGGCCATGGAAAACCACTGGGTGACCCTTTGAGTCTTTTTTTTAAACTCCCTTTTAGTCTTTTTTTAAATATTCTTTTCCTATTTAACCTGACTGGACCATAGTTGTGCTTAACACTGATGAATCATATCAGTTTTAAAATAGTGGATATTTTTTAAAAAGCCAAAGTTGAGAAGTTGTTTTTTCTTGGTCACAACTCCTATAACTTCTAGCCAGTATAAAGACTAGGTAAAGCTGGGATTTGTAGTGTAAAAAGCTACTTTTCCAAGGTATTTTTTTCTAAGTGCTTTAACTAGGATTTGTAGTTTTGTAGAATGCTTAGAATTCTCTGCCATTCTCTCTGTAGATTTGGGAAAAGTACTAGAACCCTTTAGTAGAAAGTTCTAAGTATTTCACTGACCTATATATCCCAGAACTCCATAGGACACCACTGTGGCACTTTAAGTTGAATTTAACTGCTATAACTGTGTAATGTTTGGCAAGTTGTCCACAAATATATTTGCTGCAGTCAAGAATGCAGTGATGTATATTGATGTTCCAGTGAAGTCTGTGACATTCTCAGAAGTGTTAAGCATATCTGAAGACTGTGATTCAGTTCTGCAGACGTAATTATAAAATCATCAGAGGCCTAGGAATATAGCCTTAAACTGGTGAGCACTGTGGAGCCGAGCTAATCAGAGCAGCCTCGCGTGTTGTAAAATAAACACACATGCACCAATTTTATATTCCTTTAAAAAAAAAATCCAGAATCTATACATTAAATATCTTAAAGAAAATGTAAGAAAATTAGAGTATGTGTTCATTTTATAAAATATGGGGCTGTTCTGAATTTTTGTACAAAGCATATGCCTAGAACTGAGAATCTAATTACTTCTCTGGATTCACATAACATTCTTGATCTTCCAGCGGATTCCAAATAACATGTAGCAAGCATATAGCTAAGTTCGTTCAAATAGCCACAAAGTGCATAAAACTGCTCAAGGGGAAAGAATATTTCTTCTCTATCTAGTATATGAAGTCAGCTTGCTCTGGAAGAGTGAGCAAATAGACCTGTTACACCTGAAATTGGGCCTGACGGAGGCGGCAGGGTGTTGCATATTAAATGAAACCTGGACTCTCTCCGCTCCACAGCACCTAACTGTATAAGGCTATATGTCTAGGCCTCTGATGATTTTATAATTACTTGTGATATCTCTAGAACAGAATCATATTTTTCAAATATGCTTAATACTTAGCTTCTGAAAAGTGAGAATGTATCAGAAAGGGAGCAACTAGAATCTCATTTTTTGGAAACAGTAAATTTTAAAATGTATGAGTCTTTGAAAGTTTTGGAAGACAGTAGCATGCAGTATCTAGATTAATAATTATTTCTGATACATTCACATATTAAATGTCTGATGTTTCAGAGTTGATTTTGGCACAAGACTGTGTAAGTAAGAAAGCATGATTTGCTTAAAAAAATCCCATTTTTTTGTGTATGTGTATGACTTCAAGTCACTTGCCAACAGATAATGATCTCCTAGAATTTAATAAGATTTTCTTAGGCAAGGAATATTCAGAAGTGGTTTGCTATTGCCATCCTCTGAAATATAGCCTACAACATCTCGGCCATCATTCTTCTAAGTACTTACCAGGCTTCACGCTGCTTAGCTTTCAGGATCAGATAGGAATGAAAGAATTTTGTCAAACTGGATATTTGTTTGCTGGCCGGTTCCTTCAATCCTAAATAAAATAAAATAGTGTTAGGAATTACTTAGCCAGTTATGGTAGAAAAGCTTGTCATTTGGTTAATCTGTCTCCTGAATTTGCATGAAAGTTATGCTGGATGCCTGAATTCCTCCCAAACTATTTATGAAGCTTGGCTGTGTAGATCCTTTGTCCCCAGTTACTTTACTGTTACAGTGACTGAAACCCAAAAGTAGTTTACCTATGCAGGAGAGCAGTGGAAGGACAGGAAGAAGAGGGTTCTTCACCCTTTCTGATGCAGAATTTTCAGTCAAAATTGTATCCTCTGCTGTATTCTACAGAGGACAATATATATGTATCTGTATCTTTCCTCTTGAGAGCAATATTGCTAGAAAAACAGTCAGAATGTAGATAATTATTTCACTGTCTAATAATAGGAAAAATTGTTCTGGATCAGACTAGAGAGTTGTGCAGCCCAGCATTTTAGTTATATAATGGTCAGCCAGTAGTCTATAAGAAGCCTGGCAGTGAGACATGACTGTGAATCATGTTCGATAACTAGTACGACACTGCAGCTATTCTATAGTTATCATGGGTAGCAAATGTTGATAGCCCTAACCTCCTTGAATCTATTTAATATCCCTCTAAAGCCATCACTACATCCTGTGGCACTGAATCCCACATTTTAAATATGTATTACATGAAATACTGACTTTTTAAAAATCTGTCTGAATCTCCAGCCTTTCAGCTTCAGTTGATGCCCCCATGTTCTAGTGTAGTGCTTCTTACACTATCTTATGTGGACGACTGGCAGGTTTTTATCCCCACTGTGTCAGTGATTGGCATCATATTTGTATCCCTTGGCTATAAGTGTTTTTTACTTTGCTGAAAACTCACCATGAAGCAGCAGCCAATGGCTTGAGATCCAGCACTGATCCACAGGCCAGTGAGTAGCACTGTTCTAGAATACAGTAAGAGGTGGAATAACTTCTCCTTGTGCACTTTCTGCACACAATGCATAGTTTTATATGTCTTTGTTATGTGTTCTCTTGTATACCCTGTGTATGCACCATACAGGTGAGCAGCATTAATATGATAATGCTGAGCAACATGAGCAGCCATGTGGGTCCAGCACTCCTTGCTCTCTACACCAAAAAGTAAGACTGTGTGTGTTGTGTACCACTCTCAGAGGCAGTGAGTACAATTTAACAAGTTCCCCCACCACAAGGGACTCAGACTGGGAAGCTATCCTCTCTGTGGAAATAAGAGCAGGGCATAAATAACACATATTAATAAAATAGCCATTTTTAAATAAAAATTATTTCTTAAAAAATGTGTACTTGTTGGGAAACATAGTAAAGCACAAATATGCATTCTTTTCCCACACATATCTGCCATCTAAGTTATAATTATCTCATTTGGCATTTCCTACAATTTTGGAAACTTTTTTTTACTCTAGCTGGCTATGAATTATTCCTGCTTGCCTATAAACACAGGCCTTATTAGATTTACAAGTGTGTTTGTTTCTATTTATACCTCTGCTTTGTATTAATATTTAAGGACACTATGTGTAGCACCAATGTATGCTGCTCTGCTGTTTTAAATTGTCTTATTGTTGCTGCTTCATTCCTACAAATAGGATTTTTGTTGTTATTGTGTTATTGGGTGTAGGGCTTGTTTCTTTTAGTATAAATAAATCACTAGAAAGTTTTTAGGGATAGGGGAAGAAGAGATGGGAAGGAAGCCCATCCATTCCAAAAAATGAACAACAAACTTCATAAAAGATCTTCCTTCAGCTGACACTACTGACAGCCATCCCAGCAGGCTGCAGCAGATAAGAATGAAGCTGGAAAAGATACCATTCTGCTAGCCCTGTTGAAAAACTTCTTGCTTTTTTCTTCTTTCTTCCCCATCCTCATTTCCTTTTGTGCTATGTCTCTTTGGACTGTAAACCTGTGGGCAGGAACTGTCTTATTTTACTGATTTTCTGTGAGTTACTCAGGTAGCCTTTGTGCCTCAGGCACAGGATAAAAATGTACCTCCTCTGAGTCTCCAGAAACAAATAAAAGAGTTCCATTTCCTTCCTTCCTTCCTTCCTTCCTTCCTTCCTTCCTTCCTTCCTTCCTTCTTCTTTTATTCATTCTTATATATTCTTCTCTCTACTTGTTCACAGAAAGGGCTTAAGGATATGTGTACTCCAGAAAACAGTGAGTAATTGTCTACAGGTTCTGCTGCTCACTGGAATATGTCATGTTGTTGTTGTTGGCTGTTGTTGTGTCCCTTCATTTCTGACACATGGAGACCATAAGGTGAGCCTATCAGGGGTTTTCTTGGCAAGATTTGTTCAGACCGGGTTTGCCCTTGTCTTCCTCTGAGGGAGTATGATTGTCCAAGGCCACTGAGTGAGTTTCTGTGGCCAAGCAGGAATTCAAAGCCTGGTCTCCAGAGACATAGCCCAACTCTCAAACCACTACACCATCCTGGGTCTGTATATCCTGTACTAATACAAAAACAAATTTCCAATTGGCCAGAGGGGAAGAAGGAAAAGAGAGAAATCAGGAGGCAAGAAAAAAAGCCACAGCACCTTTGGAGAGGATTTCTGTCTTTCTTCATGTTGTTTTGTTTTTTAAACTTTGGGTCAGTTTTCATTTTTGTTTATTAGATTCTCCCCATTGTAAAACTCTGGGGGCTTAGCTTGCTGTTTGCCTCCTTTCGAAAGAAGAAGAGTTATTCTTTCTTTTGGACATGCATCTTTCCCAGCTTTTATGTCTGCTTTTAACAACCTCACCCCAATCCATCAGTCTAGACCAGATGCCTAGCTCCTGAACTGTTTAGTACAGTAAAATCATACCCACAATCTTTGTTTCTCTCTTTTCATCTTGTCCTACTTTACCATTTTTATTGCCTTTTTTCTTTTTTTCCCTCTCCCTTTGTTTTCCCTGGCAAGGAACTCTAAGTGTCCTTCCCTGGACCAATTCTCCATCTGGATTTTTCCTACATCCTATACCTGAGAGAGGCTATTTTTTTTGATCTCCATCTGTATTTACGAAAGCTTCTCTCTTGGATCTCTACTGTGGATTAGACATCCCCCTCCCCAAATTTGTACATGACACTACTACATAGCAAGAAACTTTAAGAGCAATATTTAATGACTTTGGACTAGTGAGAGTTGAGGAGAAGCTAAGTAACAATACAATACTTGTTTTTGCTTGTCATAATTTTACATGCCATAGGAATTTCATTTGAAGCTGTTATAGAATTTGTTTCTTACTGTATTCATTTATTCTTACTGTATTAATTAATTTATTAATTTATTAATTTATTAATTTATTAATTCATTCCCACAAGAGTGGAATTGCTCTCTATTTTGCATGGTATATCCTTTGCACGTAATACTTATTTTGCCTTTCGGCATTTGGTTACAATTGTATTTTTCTAAACACTGTATGTTTCACATTTTCTTCCTACATGTAACACTCTTTTAATATTTGCTTTTCTCTAATCTGTTCTTTTCCTTTGATGTTTCTGATGTGGCAGTCTTCCTCTTCAATAAACCATAGAACAGTCACTGTTTTCTGTACTTGGAATTTTATATAAATCTTTTTACATTTGTTTCATCTGCAAAGAGCCTTGATTTGTTTCTGGTTATGTTTTCTTGTCCGCTAGGACTACTAGAGAATCTATGCCTAACATTAAGAGCACATTCCAGCTTGAACAGATCATTTGAGACCATTTCCAGATGAGACTGTTATAGCACTACAGCCTTTTCCACACTTTCTTTTCAGAACGGTGCAGAGCGTCCTCCAGCGAGGACGTTTGCACTTGGGGGCGGACTGGGTCTGGACTATTTTGTGTAGTTCCCGGACTTTAGCCCACTCTGGAACGATCAAAAGTGGTTGTTCTCCATGCTATTGAAAGACCGCTTAAAACAGGTCTTTCAACAGCACGAAGCGTGCCACTCTGTGGCTGCACTCCGGTGCAGATTTGCAGGCTCGCACCAGTGGGAGCCTGCAGATCTTCCGGGGGCGGGCTTTAGGCTGGTGAGCTTCACCGGTTGGTGGAGAGCCTCCACCAACCAGAAGCCACCATTTTCGTCCCTGGAGCAGAGCGGAACGCGGCCACACACTGCTCCGGACCAGCCTGGATCCACCGAGGGAGCGCTGTAGTCCGGTGAGTACCAGAACGGGGCGATTTCTTCGCCAAGTGTGAAAAAGGCCTACGATGGGCTGGCTGGCCCCTCCCTAAACTGCAAACCCCAGGATTCCATAGGATGTTGAAAGTGGAATCATAGCACTATAACAGTCTTATGCAGAAATGGTCTGAGTCAATCAATATTTATCTAAATCCCTATGAATTTATTCTAACTGGGACAAGCAATGGGATTTAGGTTGTAATTTGCAGTCTCATGGCAGTGAATAGGAGTTCCATTTCAACAGAGGCTTTCAGAAGAGTATTTTCAAAGGCCATCTGAATGTTGAATCTCTCTGGCTGTTCTCATCAGACAAAATGAAAACTTAAGCAAGGTAATGATGAAGGACTAAGGGTGGGATGAATATTCAAAAATGTTGAAAAATGGTTGAAAAATGATGTGCTTCTGAAATATCAAGAAATCTTAATGAGGCAAATATTGGACTTGATGAGAATCTTTGCAGTTCAGAACTTATACTATGCAAAATTTACATGTGTTTTTTTTTCCAGAACAAAGCATTTTCTGAACAGGAAGCATAATTTCAACACAGAAAATACTCAAGTTTTTTGCAACATTCACATGTGGTTTGCACAGGAAAAAAAAATCATTTTCTATGCAAAACAGCTTTTTCTGTGAAGGAAAAAAATAGTTGTTTTCTTTGCAGAAAATAATATTTATGTGCAGGAAAGAATTCAGTACAGAAAATATGGTTTATTGCATGGACAAAAGGTCTTTTCTGCAAAAAACAAAACAAAACAAAAAACCCCCACAACCATGTGTGAAGTTTGCACAGAATAAGTTCCAAACTGCAAATAATCATTAAAAACTAGGCATTTTTTGGAGAGATTTTCATAGTGAAAAGTCCTAAAAATGGTGATTGTTTCCGGAGAGAAGAAATTTAGCAAGGACTAACAACCCTAGTGAGGGGACACAAAATGGAGTTAGCCAGTGCTGCCTGAGGAGCTAATTCCCATCTTATCCCACCAATTACCTGGAAAGAAAAAGGAGAGAGAATGACACTAAAACCAATAAGATAATTCTCATTTACATAATAATTTCCCTGTACTGTGCTTAATAGTCTGAGAGCAACGTCAAAAATATATATCATCCGTTCTTGAAGAAGCTCCAATGCACTAATTGAAACTAAATTACACGGACTTCCATTTTGTCTCCTGTTAGCTGGGACATATTTTGTGAGCTCCAGTTTTTTCTGAGCTCCAGGTGTTTCTAAAAACCGACAAATGTACTTGTCCCTTCCATTTCACAAAAATTCTAGACACAGTTTCTTTCAGTTGTGGACAACTGAAATGAATGTTTTTTCCTGCATTAATCTGCATTAAAAACATACAGATTACGTTTTTCACAAAGAGGTGCCATTATTTTGCATTTGACATACAGGTAGCAATGCTTATTGGAGGATCTCCCCGAAGGTACTAGGGCACGAGTCTTGGAAAGGGCAAACTGTTCTTTCCAAACACTATTATACTTTTTGGCTGGGAATGCAAATCTTCATAAATTTAATTTTTGCAGGCAAGAATGAATAATCTTAGCATTTTTATCCTTGTGGGAAGATAGTCAATGAAAAATGTCCAGTTTTCAAAGAGTCTTTACAGTTCAAGATTATTCACACTTTTTTGCATAGAGACTACTTCTCTGCAGAGAACAGCAGATTTTCTGAGAAGAAAACTCATTTCTGTGCAAAAATTCTATTTTCTGTGCAAGAATCCCACATGTGTTTTTCATGCAATATGAGTCCTGGACCATAAAGATTTTTGCCTCTTCAGGATTCTCCTTGTCAGCTTTCCTGACCCCCAAGAAACTTGTATTTTGACCATTTTTTCAATAATTTTTGAATATTCTTTGCAATTTTACTTTCAGCTGATCTAGTTGAATAAGTTAATTTAGTCCACAGTTGCTTCTCTGTTTAGTAAAGCAGCAAGTTTTAGGGTCAATTAGTGATGCAAATGTTGATTCCTTAGGAGCTCAGATGAAAACATGAATTTGTTCCATATAGAAAGAGTCAAAGAAACCCCTTAAACATGGAAGATCCATAGGTTCTAGAGAGATATAGGGTTTCCCTTTTTATGATTTTGAGCATATCTATTTATCTATCTATCTAATTCCTTAACGTTCATGGTAAGGCCCTTTCCGCACCTTACCCTTTTTGGCACGGGGGCGTGGGGATCATGAGAGCAGCCTCTTGTGAGAGGCTCTTGCATCCCCGCTGCTTTGGCTCTGCAGGAGTTGCTGGCTGGCCGGCAGGCAGCGTGAGGGCTCCTCCTCTTCCTTCCACAGTGCAGCCAGGCATTTTCCCAGGCTGCGCTGGGGGAGGAAGCTAAGGGCCGCGGCTCCGGAGCTCCGCATGCAAGGTGCATGGGGCCCTGAAGCAATGCGTGATCATACACCATTTTTGGCTACAAGCCAAAAATGAAATAGTGCACGATTGGCGCCTGCTGGCCCCAGCAGTGTTGTGCAATTGTGAGGACATTGTGTGAAATGCTCCTCACAATTGCACGATGCTCTGGAGGCCCTTTTGCATGGCAAATGCCATGCGAAAAGGGCCTAAGATGGCATCTTTTACATTGTATGCTGTTGTAATGAAGTCTCTTGGATTCAGTCAGATGACCAAAGAAAATTTCATAATGCGGAACTGGCTGGGAATATTTCAGTATGCTTGTTTTCAGACATTAGGTACCTATTGGTATCGGACAGGCAAAACAGATTCCAAAAATGTACCTCATTAGCTCCACTCCCTAAATGTCAGTATGAGCATCAGCCAGTCTTATGGAAATGGAGGCAATTCAGTGTAGAACTGCTACTTTTGGAGTAAAGTATTCAGGTCCACCCTAAGAAACATTGTTGTGTTGTTATTCACCATAAAGTTGTCTTTGATTCAGAGTGCATCCATGAACGAGACAACTCTAAAGGCCCTGGTCATCATCAGATCTACTCAGATCTTGCACACACAAGAACATGGCTTCCTTGATTACATCAATCCATCTATAATGCAGTCTTCCTCTTTTCCTACTGAAATTTTATCACTTTCACCACTTTTCCCAATGAGTCATGTCTTCTTGTGATATGTCCAAAGAATGATAGTCTCAGGTTAATCATTTCGGCTTCTAGTGAAAATTCAGGCCTGATTTGCTTTAGGACATATTTGTTTGAGTTTTTAGCAGTCTATAATGTCTGTTCAACTCTCCTCTAGTACCACATATCAAATGAGTTTATTTTCTTCCTGTTACTTTTCTTCACTGTACAGCTTTCGCAAATATATATATATATATATATAGAGAGAGAGAGAGAGAGAGAGAGAGAAATTGAGAGAGAGAGAGACACTGGGGATATTGTCGCATGGATGATTCTGACATTGGTATTTAATGATGTATCTTTATACTTGAGCATCTTATCTGTTTTCTTCATAGTGTCCTGCCACATCTACTTCTGATTTCTTGATTAGTTTCCATTTTGATTTATGACTGTACTGAGCTATAAGAAAATCTTTAGCTATTTTACCATCTTCATCATCCACTTTTAAATTATATAAATAATTTGCATTCATAATTTTTGTTTTCTATTAAAAGTTACTTTTTGGCCCACAGAATTCCTCAGCCAACAGGGGATTCATAAATGAGTCACAAAATCCATTTCTTGTGGTTTCTTGAATTTTTAATTTTTTTTAAAAAATATTTATTTATTTATTGCTTTGCAGATGAACTAATATAGGCTTCAGTAAACATACCAACTTCTAAAATACAAACAAGAAAGAAAGCATTATCTTACCCCATGATTTTGTGATGCAAGTCAAAAAGACAGCTCAGCTATGAGTGCATGAATATGAGGTTTCTTGGCTTGATATTATACATGAAGGTGGAGGTGGAGTGTTGGAACAGAAAAAATCCTTCAGAATCAGAATATACTTCTTAGCATTCATCGAAAGCCCTGCAATTAGTCATAAAAGCAGCCTCTGCAGTCTCCTAGAAATACATTAGAAGAGATTATTGTGAAATAATTAAGAAGACAAGTACTTAAATTTTCTTTACACATTAATGCAACTGTGTGGGGGCTGGTTAACTGATAGCTGCTCCTGTATGGCAAAGAGAACATTGAAATGACCTGGCCAAATGAGGAAAAAACAAAACAAACAAACAAACCCCCAAACAAAACAGTGGCATGCAAGAATGGGCAAAAATTTAATTTGGTTCTTTTTTAAAATAAGAACTTCACAAAATTCAGCAAATTTCCTTATAAATTTAAAGAAAGAAAGAAAGATTTTGAAAAGCTTGGTATGAGAGAAGCAAAACTAATAGATGGTCCCATAGAGACTGGGTGACAGGATGCTTGGCTCTTAAAAGTCTAGTTTCCATTTTTTGTGTATTCAACCAGCATCTCTTTTACACTAGCCAGTTGTAGCATTATGATTCCACTTTAACAAGTATGGCAACTTTCTATCAATCAATCAATGTAGTTTATTGCGGCTGTTGGCAATATCCAAAGATGATAATAATAGCAATAATAAAAACAAAACACAGGTAGATTATACATTATCTAGTGACATTACATAAAAAGTAAAACATAAGTTATAAGTTTGAATATAAATATGTAAGTATGAATATAAATATAAACCATAAATATATTATATAAAATATTAATTATACAATATCAATTATACAATATAAAATGGGAGAATAAAAACATATATTGGTACAGAAGATAGCAGAATCAAAAAACAGTTAATTTAACCTTTTCTTTGCAGATTTTGACCGCAGCAGCACAAAATTTTGCTATCTCAAACAACATACCTGCACCAAGGTTTAACTCTGTTGACATACCAGGGCAACTTTCTATGGGACCTTAGGTTCTGAAGTTTGATGACCTTTCTGGCTGACAATTCTAAATATCCCTCCCTAAACTGCAAACCCCAGGATTCCATAGAATGGAACTATGGCAGTTAAATTGCAATCATAGTGCTATAGCTGGGTAGTGTGGAAGTATTTGTGGTGCTGTATTAAGGATCAGCAAAGGAGAAGGAGGTTAGGCTCAACGTGCTTATGAACCAAATTTTATTCTTTAAAAAAGCCCAACACGTTTCAACCTGTTTACAAATTGTTTGGCCTTCTCCAGGGGCCTAAATCCAACAGAAATTTCTGGAGTTGCTGCTGCACTCTCCTTGAGAACAGGACTGATTAATAACAAAAGGGATCATGAGGTCGCCATAAGCTGATAGACAATTTGAAGGCACATACAAATATACCTCCTCAAATAAATATCTAATGAAGGAACCAGGCTCGTACCTGGAATGTATCAGCCCCAGATGAGTTCTTGTATTTTATTTTATTTATTTATTTTCTATTAAAAAGTTAACATTCGCTATCTAATTAGTAAGTATGAGATGCTACATAACTGATAACTCATTTTTGCCTGACAAAATATCTTAGTTCTTTAGGATTCATATTAGGGCAGATATTTTCTTGAGAATGATAGCAGCAAGGAATGCAAACTATATTAGTCATGCCACATTATATATTTTGAATCAGTATAGTAGACTTCTTGATCCAGGATATAAACAGACCACTGATTAACAGAGATATGAAAAACTCTCAGTCTTATTTTCTCATGCTTCTCTTCACTCCACCTGCATTCTTGTCTCATGTTCTCTGTGTATTAGGTTGCAGAGTTTTTATTAACTGCATGCAAATCTGTATGTCTTTGTCCTAATGCATACATTCATCTACAGTTTTTCCTCTCTTGTTCAATTTTGTATGTTTTTCCATTGACTAAGTCAAAACTGATTTGACAGCAAATGAAAACAAAAGGCATGTCTGTGCATAAGTTTGAGTGTGCACAATTTGAACCATCTGCATTTTTTTTAAAAAAAATACACGTTTTTGTTAGTATTTTCTCCACAATGCAGAACAAGTTTTACAAATGTATAATTTTCAAACTAAATTGTGCTTCCTCCCATAACAAATTTTAGGAAGCAAGAAACAGATACTTTAATAAAGAATCCACACTTTAGCTAAGTTCTTTTCCATTCTTACTACTCAGTGGAAACAAAGGAAGCCAACTATTCCTATCTTTTTCTTGTAGAATCAGATGGTCTTGACTCTTTTCCATGATGTCTAAGATGATCAGATACAATATGATCAGGATCCTTATCCTTAGTGTATCATATCAGATCCGCTGTTGCTAAATGTTCATAACTTTGTGAGCGACTGAATTGGAAATGTCTAGCTTGTTAAGTCCTGGTATCTTGGGGGTAAGGAAAAATAGCACCTTTCTTAATTCCATCTTCTACACGACTATGAAAAACACAGAATTAGGTATGGCTATATCAAAGGTACCTGATGGTTGTGAATTTATGCTACAACGGTGTGTGCAGATGGTAAATTCTCTGGGTGGTCTGCAGTGTGTTGGAAAAGAGCAACAAAATGGGCTCCCCCGCTAAATTGTAGTGCTGAAATTAAAAAAGATTATCCTAACTAAAAACAGATTTTTGAGTGAAAGGACCATGAACTCCCCACAGATCTGGCACTCAGACAGACTCCTGAGTTCAGACCTTTTTGCATCAATTTTATCCATACACCTTCCTGAGATCCAAGGTTACAACACAGTGTAGAAACATTTTAGTTAAATGAAGAAATAAATATGTATTAAGTGGATGTATTCTGTGCCTGACTTCAACTGATGATCTTGAAGTTCTTATAAAAACAAAATACTGTAAATTTCACTAGTTGGAAGTCTGCTCACCACAGAGCAGAGAGTGGCTTCTTTTTCTGTTATATCAAATTTAAATAATCTAAATGAGGAAAAAAAGACAGTACTATAAATATCATTCTTATCAATATATGCAAACTTGGTGTCTCTAAACGCAAGCTGAGCATCTTTTCCATCTTATCTGTTTCATGAAATCCAGTGTTTCAATCTAATTCATGCTAAGATCAAGATATTTGAGGGTGGGATACAGAGATAGAGAATATAGTAAACTATCCTAGAAGGGTAATTTTGCAAAAGATGTTAGAACTAAGGGGGAAATTGCCATTGATCCAGTCAATAACTGGAAACATACCTGCTGGAAATAGAATGCTGCAAAGGGTTTCTTTACAGAAGAAGATAAGTTGGGGAGACTTCCACTGAAAGCCCCACAGGATGAGCAGAACAATGGTTTGAGGTGATCTGATAAAAAAGATGAGAGCTCATCCCAAAGGGAATTTTAATCAGCTGGTGAGTTTACTGTCTCCAAAGAACCCAGGTTGCCTTTTTTTTTTTTAGCTTTTAGCTCAGCACTCAGAGGCCTCATCTTCAAGACAAATTTCTTCCTTGGACCTAGCTTGATATACAACTTGTGCAGAATTTTCAATTGCACTTTTCAGATCTTAGCGACCTCTGAGACTCCTTTAATACAGAACATCATTTTGCCCTGGCTGAGAAACTCAGTTTCCTGTCTGCCTCTTATCCACCACATCGCTCTTCCCTTACCCCATTTTCATTTGGCATTTAGCAAACAAAAGAAAAGTTTATTCTTTGCTGTGCTGGCACTATTGTCTGAATCTTTTCTGCTCCTTTGAAAAGGGCAGGTGAACAAGAAAGCAAAGCTGCACATCATGCATAAAAGGAAGTCTGATATTCAGCTGAAACTAAAATAGTATAGTCAAGAAAGTAATTAGAACACACCTACATAGAATGAGGATCCAAGGTGGCTTATAATAATTGAAACAGTTAAAAATTTACAGACTACAAAAGTTAAAAAAACTTTTTCTCTCTTCCCTCAATCTTTGTTTCTCACTGTTTGAGAAAGAAAGAGTACCACCCTCACCAAGTGCTTATTCAGTATTATTCAGTATTTCCCTCTTTTCCTTTCTTACAACTGTAAGCAGTAATTCTTTCTCTTTCCTTCTCTATTTTGAACTCTTGTTTGAAGAGTTCAAGATGCTGGGGAAGGGAGCAGCTCACAGAAATTATCGAGAGCTCCTGTGAGAAGATAAACTTTCCAGGCCTGCCTCCTACTCTTGTTTCTAGGGTAGATTAGTGATACCTAGTATCCAAAAATAATGCTGCCACATACAGATCAGTTTCAGCTAACTAAAAATACATTACTTTATTTAAACATACAATAACCCCCAGATGAACACCCTCAGTGGTCCCTTACTGTCTGTGCAAACTTTCAAGTGGTCACATCCTGCTTATCAAATCTTCTGTAAAAAAAAATTGCTTGGCGCTAACATTGTTTTCTTCCCCTTTGGCAGGATCAAACTTTTTTTCATTCTTCCAGGTCCTATAAATCGTTGTTGTTGTTGTTTAAATCCCTATAACATATCAATTGTTTCAACTCTAGCATCATTTCTAAGCTGTTTTGCTTCCTTGTTTTAACCATATTTTATCAGGTTAACATTTGTATTTGTACTGAAATGTTTTTGGGTTGGCTTTTCTGTTGTGTTTGTAGATCTTTCTATTTAATGTTTTATTTATTGTTTTGTTTTAAAGGAATTCTGTGCTGTCTGGAAAACTTGCTTAATAAACATCTTATAAATTCACATAACGCAAAACCAGTAAGCAAACAAACAAACAGATTGCAAGCATGCTGAGTATGACTAGAAACTAGCATTTCACTCCAGCTTTTATAAATCACGTCCTAGCGTAGTTTGAATAATTACTTGGCTAGATACATAAGAAAGCAAGCCAGATCTTCTACTTGACTTCCTTTGAGAGAAAGCAGATAGAAATACAGAGGAAATTATTGAGATTGGTAGTGGATAGCATGTAAATGCTTTTTATAAGCCCCCAAGCTGTACCCTCCTCCATCAATATCAATTACAGGCAAATGAGAGTAACACATACTGTATTTGTTTCTTAGTACTATGGACAGATTCTTGATTTTTATTTCTCTCTTTTGGTTTCTAAATCTAATTATGTGTCAGTGATATGCCAACTGGAGTAACATATACATCTGAGTTAAATGCACTATTCCTACACTGTCTTATGTACCAGAAATACTGGCAAATAACTAAAAATGCTCCCAAATTAGTTCAGGTAATTAATTCATTCAGATAATGAGAAGTTAATTTTCAAACCAAGTGAAGTTCTTAATACAACAAACCATTGTACTTTTTCTGCTACTGGTCACTCATATTTGCCTTTTCATGTTTTCAAATATGCTGTCTGGTGTTCCCCTCCCCATATGAGTTATATTTCCTTAAAGCTATTGAGTCTAGGTTTGTTTGCTTTTTGTTTTGCTTTTTAATTCTTTTTTGTCCTGTTTACTCCATGCTGGTTGCTTTATTAAATGTTAGATTCCTGGCATCTAAACATTTGTAATGTTAATAATTTTAACAAGAACATAATGGGGTAATTTGGTTTTTCTGTCTTCACAGAAATGGCACTGTTGCCTTACCTTGCAAATCATATTTTCAATTTAGTCTAGGGTGGTTGTAACACAGAGAATATGTGGGACACCGACAAGGATTCACTTCCATTGATAATGGGCCTATGGAAGCCTCTTGGCTGAATGTTGACAGGACCCCTCCTCCTCTTCCTCTTTCACATTGTAATTTTTCTGGAGGCATATGTCATAGACATTGGCCATTTCTGCACCAGGCTTTTAAAATGGTGCAGAGCGACCTCTGACGGAGGTCTTCTACACTGTAGAGTGGACTGGGTCGGACTACTTTTTGTAGTTCCATTCCTCAGTCTGGTTCTGCGCGACCAGAAGTGGTTGTGCAGCGTGCTTTTTAAAAGCCTCTTTTTAGAGGTTATTAAAAAGCAGAGAGCGCACTACTCCGTCTCTGCGCTTCGGAGCAGATTTGCAGGCGCACGCAAGTGCATGCCTGCAGATCTTCCAGAGGTGGGCTTTCAGCTGGCGAGCTTCTCCAGTTGGTGGAGAGCCTCCACCAACCAGAAGCCGCTATTTTGGATGCCAGAGCAGTGCGGAGCAACAAGCTCGCACTCTTCCTCGTCCTGACGGACTTGATCGGACAGAGAAGAAATCTGGTGAGTCTTGTTTTCGCCCGGTTATTTTCTGACATGTGGAAAGGGCCATTGTATTATTCAAAAGCTAACCAGCCCTTGGATTTCATTTTTAAAATACAATTTACATAATCCCCAATACCAGGTGGCAAATACCTGGAATGCTAAATCTTGAGTCCATGAAGATGGACCAGATATAAGATGAGTGACACCTGGCTTGATCACAGTACATGTGAAAAGGATCTAGGAATCTTAGTAGACCACGAGCTGAACACGAGTCAGCAGTGTGATGCTGTAGCTAAAAAAGCCAATGCAATTATGTGCTGTATCAATAGAAGCATAGTGCCTAAGTGAGGGAAATTATGATTCCACTTTATTCTGCTTTGGTCAGACCTCACCTGAAATACTGTGCCCAGTTCTGGGCACCATAGTTCAGGAAAGATACTGACAGGCTGGGACATGTCCAGAGGAGGGTGACCAAAATGGTAGAAGACCTGGAAACCACGCCCTATGAGAAGAGGCTTAGGGAGCTGGGTATGGTTAGCCTGGAGAAGAGAATGTTAAACTGGACATGATAGATATGTTTAAATATTTGAAGGGATGTCATATAGAGGATGAAGCAAGCTTGTTTTCTGCTTCTCCAGAGACTAGAACACAGAGCAATGGCTTCCAATTTCAGGAAAAGAGATTCCATCTAAATGTTAGGAAGAACTTCTTGATAGTAAGAACATTTTGACAGTGGAATACACTGCCTAGAAGTATGGGGAAGTCTCCTTCTTTGGAAATTTTTAAACAGAGTTTGGATGGCCATCTGTCTGGAATGCTTTGATGGTATATTCCTGAATGGCAGAAGGTTGGACTTGATGGTCCTTGTGGTTTCCTCCAACTCTATGATTCTATGAGATGTACTTGAATTTTCTCACAAAGCTCATGATGAGTTAAGCACACATTGCCTTGTGGGAAAGTGAACATGGTAGTAGTGTTGATGAGTAGCAACACACATTGGAAGCCCAGCACTGTAGTATCACTGCTGCAGTTTTGATTTTACATGCAGCCACTTAGCAAGGCCACCCTGGTCTCTAGAAGGACAATTTGCCAAGGGATCACCAGAAACCTGGCATCACCACTATTCAGCTATTGACTTTTTATCAAGAGCTGAAAGCTCTATGATTTTTTCCCTTAAATCTAAGAAAGAGATCTCAAAGTGCTTTTTATCCTTTTAATTGCATTTTATTTAACTTGAGGTATTAATTGTTTTAATATTGTAAATAGTTTAATTTTATTTTAATTTTCACTTTTTGTATGTTTTTATTTGTATTGTTCTTTTAAATTGTGAGCCAATTTGAGTCCCAATTTTGGGGAAAAAGTGGAATATAAATAAATATAGTAGCAGCAACAACAACAGCTCTAAAGAAAATTTGCCCTTCCCATTAGGCATAATGGAAAAAGGTGCCAACTCTTCCCTTGCATGATATGATCTCAATGCAAATAACTCCCCACCACACCCTGCTCTTCACCCCAAGAGGATATCTCTCTTTAGTGTTAACTTTGACCTGAGACCCAAAGCCAGTAAGTCTATGGCCATTTCCACACTACACTGCTATAGTGCTATTATTCCACTTTCAACATCCTGTGGAATCTTGGGATTTGTAGTTTACTGAAGCCAAAGAGCTCTCTGGCTGGAGAATTCTAAATGCCCCTCCCTAAACTGCAAACCCCAAGATTCTATAGGATGTTGATAGTGGAGTAATAGTACTATAACAGTGCAGTGCAGAAATGACTTAAGGTAAATTAGTCTTTACCCAAAGCAGCACATGATGTCCTTGGGGCCTAGAGGTGCAAGAAGTATGACTGGCTAGATGTTGTCACAAGGGGAAAAAAATCTCAGTGGTTTTGAGTCTAGCAGAAGTCAACAGAGGAATGGGAAAGAAGAACATGTCTTCACCTCAGACAAAGCAACGCTTCCATGGGTTATGTATCCTTTGCTTTAACAGGGGAAGAGGAGGGAGGCTTATGGAGGATAGAGGTCTAAAGCAAGGTTGCGGCTTTGCTTATTTTATGGATTTCAAGGTTTTCCTACAATTTCATAGCAAATGAAATTATTTCACCGGCACAGCACATGGTTATCAAAAACATTCTGAGTTGAGTGAAAAAAGAGGCTTTGTATTTGAATAACACCTTTATTGGCAGTTGTTTCTGTTTTGAACACCTCATTCATCTTACTTCTTTTTTAAACAAGGGCATGCTCCTTTTACTGTAGCGGAGAGTGAAATATGAATTGCTACCTCATTTTGTAAGAACGCTGATAGAGAGGTGAGCCAAGGGTACAATAAAAGAAAAACAGAATTCTATCAACATTTTACACTTAAATGTTCAGCTAAGTAAGCCAGAATATTGCACTCTCCTTCACCACTGGAGCAATATGGGCCATATGTTCTTGTCATACCAACTATCAATAGTACATAGTCAGCTTATATCCACCATGGTAATCATCATAATTCATGTTCCTAAACAGTGTTGTTTCTTTTAGCCAGAGAGTCACATGATTATACTCACTTGATCATCTACTGTGTTGCATGTACCAATTGGGTCTTATGACTTTCTGAGAAACAGAAAGTCTGATCACAGATGAGGAGGATCTAGCCAGAATCAGTAGGTTAGCTGGCACCAGCGAAGGAGGCATTGGACCTTAACCATAAGAGCAAGCCTGAACCTGACAGCTGGCAGCCCTCAGACCTCAAGGTCTCTGGCTAATTCCCATATAATAAACTAGGGATCAGCCTAATTTCTGAGCAGTGGCGTAGGAACAGCAGAGGGCGGGAAGGCGCTTCGCCCTGGGCAGCAATGTTTTGGGGTCGTCCTGGCTTCTAGCCACACCCCCACATGCCCTGGCCATGGTGCATGCACTGAGGCTGAGTCCCCATGCACCATAGCCCCACTCCCTCCTGCCCCCCTCTATACACTCCAAGCTACGCCACTATTTCTGAGTCAAATTGGGCTACTTTAGACTGGTTCCATAGACCAGTTACACTCAGAAGCAAAAGGGGCTGTCCTAATACAGGAAGCTGGCTTTTCTGAAAACAGCCCTACCAGAAACAGTACCTCATGACCTCATTGACGGGAGATTGATTTACAGCACCAGCACAAAATCCTCCCTGGAACCACTGCGCTCTGGACAAAAGGTGTTCCAGAGGCAAGCATAACACAGCAGACTTTCCAAACAGCAAAAAGCATGTGCAGCACAGTACAACTACAACATCAGCTCTGACCCCTCTACCCACTGGTTAGTAAACTCACGGACACAGAGTTTGTCATCCAAAATACCTGGAGGCTTTAATCTTCAAAGTTGTAGTATACATCTGTATACAGGATACACAGATCCACAGGCAGAGATTCAGCATCAGAGATTCAACATCAGAGTTTCAGAAGCAGAGTGACAGGATGCAGAGATATGGGATGCAGAGAGTCAGAGAGAGAGAGTAAGCATTCCATCTCCTCATTTATACACAGCTGCTTCCATGTCATCACTCAGGGCCTTTGGCTGATGCAACCCCTTGTCATGATTTTACTATCATGACTCAATCCTTTACTCCATGTCCCCTAGGGAATGAGTCATACTTTGCCCAGACATTCCCCAGGTGTCCCATGACATGCTCATCAAATATATTTTTCAACTGGGGCAAACGTCACCACATTTTTAATCCACAATCCCCTCCAAAATACTTTTGATGACATGTCATGTTAGCAGTGTATTGCGTTATACCTTTCCAGTCCCAATTCTCTGACCAACCTTTCATGTTTGGGTACTGGTAGTGCTTTTGTGAATATGTCAGCTGTATTGCATTCTGACTCACAATACTCCAGCCTTATGAGTCCTTCCTGGACTAACTGTCTCACATTCTGGTAATGCACACCAATGTATTTGTTCCTATTCTTGAGATTCTCAGCCTCACCCATGGCGATGCTTGCCTGTGAATCCTCTTTCACACTGATTGGGGTCTCACGCATCTCCCCAACGTCCATCAGCAGTTGCTTCATCCACTGTAGCTCACTAGCTACCTCAGACAACGCTGCAAACTCAGCTTCAGTGGTGCTCAGAGCAACACAGCTCTGTTTCCTGGACCTCCATGCAACCAAACTATCTTCATACTTTATCACCAGCCCAGTGACAGACTTCCTATCACTCTCAGAGGCAAAGGAGCTGTCAACAAAACATTCCATTCTTGCTTCACTCCCTGCTACCTTGAGACATAGATCCCGAGTTCCTTTTAAATACCGAACCACTCTTTTCAAAGCTGTCCAATCAACTGGGGTTTGGCCATTTGTCTGCTCAATAGTCCAGTAGCATAACTGATGTCAGGCCTAGTGTGATTTGCTACATACAACAAACAGCCAATCATAGAATGATACAAATCCGGCCTGTCAAACAACTGATCAGTTTCTAACCACACAAAGTCCACAGTAATTGGCGTTTTGGTTGTCTTGGCATTCTGCAAGCCACACTTTTCAACAACCTGATCAATTTTCTTCTTTTGACTCATGAACACTTCACCATTGTGCGATCTTTCAACCTCTATTCCAATGTATTGTCTCAGACATCCCAAGTCCTTCAACTTGAACTTGTTTTCCAATTGCTTTTGTACACACCTTATCTGATCCATGCTTCTTGCTGTCACACAAAGATCATCTACATAGATCACTAGCACTATACTTTCATCACCAGTGCCTCTTGTGTACACACATGCATCAGCAACACTCCTTTGAAATCCTAATTTGCACAACTCTTCATGCACACACAGGTTCCAGCACCCTGCTAACTGCTTCAATCCATAAATGGCCTTCCTTAGCCTGTAAACTTTGTTCTCTCCAGCACAATCATACCCAGGAGCTTGCTCCATGAACAAGGAGCTTGCTCTCATCCAACCTCGCATTCAAATATGCTGTTTCAAGGTCAAATTGTCTGACTTCCATCCCTTTCTTCACTGTCAGTGCCAACACCAACCTAAGGCTTTCTGGCTTCGCTGTTGGAGAAAAAGTTTTGTCAAAGTTCTCAAACTTCTCCTGAGAAAAATCTTTTGCCACCAACCTTGCCTTATGCTTCACACTACCATCAGGCAAACTCTTTTTCTTGTAGACCCATCTAGAACCAACAACTTTCTGGTCTTTTGGCCTCTCTACCACCTCAAACACCTTCTTGTCTACCATAGACTCAAACTCAGCATCCATTGCTGCATTCCAGTTCTCCTGTTCCTCCTCAGGACACTTCAACATCTCCTCAAAACTTTTAGGCTCATCACCTGCAACCATGCACAGTCTTGCTTCCTACACAACAAACCTGTCAGGAGTTTTTCTCACCTTTTTGGTCCTTCTAGGTATGATGACATCTGCTCTGCTTAAGTCATCATTACTAGAACTGCCAGCTACCCCCTCTGTTTCTGGCTCTGTCTTCACTTGGAACCTGGGAGCTGGTATGTCATGTGCACTGAAAGTGCCTTGTGTTGTGCCTGGAGATGTCATGGGTGTTTGTTGTGTGGTGTATATTCCCAGTATAGCCAACAAATCTCAACCGTCTCCACTTAGGTGGACCCTCTGTGCCTGGATTTCCTTTTTTCCTCTGGACCCTTTCGCCTTGCAATCCTTTCTCAGGTGCCCTGGCTGTCCACAGAGATAACAGTGGCTCACATAGCTGCATGATGCAATCTCCTCTCCAGGCAGATGCAGCATGTGGCTCTTGTCTGATCTCTTTGAGGCAGCTCCCGCAGCACGCCGTTGCAAATCACCACTTCTTGCCTCAATCTCCTGTCTCTCCTGCTCTTCCAACACTATGGACATCACCAGGTCAAGGTTTAACTCCCACTCAGCCAAACTCTGGAAACTCTAACGCAGGAAGTCCCAATCCTGGTTCAAACTACTCAGGACTATGTAACACTTCTGAGCCTCTGCAAACATCATTCCTGTCACCTCTATCTCTGGGAAGAGTTTCCTCATCGTATCAAGGTGAGCCTTTACATCACCTCCCTCAGGGAGCTTAGTGTTATACAGTCTCTTAGTCAACTTCCCAGGGGATTCTTTGCCAGAGACTTCATGCTCCTCAATTTGTGTACACCAGTATAAAGAGTGCAGTGGGTGAGAGTGGATAGACTGGTGAAAAGATGTTCAAGTCCTAATATGCAGGCTGTCCTTTTAAAGACCTCTGTTCCTCAGCCAAAGGAGTATACCCTAGGAGGGCTAATCAAGACAACAAGATACAGAAGATCTCAGCTGAGATTCTTTTGGAAAAAGTGGTCAATTTATGATCTGCCTAGCATACTGAGAGCTCTCTATCCAATGACCTTTCCTCTTGGAATATATTCCTTCTTGGTTGCCTGCCTGCCCTATTGCATTCTTCTGAGGCATTCCAGATATGAACATGGCATCCATCAATGGAGAAACAGTTGTTTTTGCATCCACTATGTTCTCCATAATGCCTTGAAAAAAAAATCTGTCATTCTGTAGAAAACAAAATGGCAACCATTGTGTGCTGCTATCACTACAGGCAGTAACGAAAACTTGTAAAACATTAGAAAAATGGAACAACCTAAAGATGAATGTGAATGAGAATATCAAGATGCTAACAAAGGGGAAAAATGAAATGAACAATATTTTAATGAATAAAACATGAAATGAGTAGGGCTTTCAGTAGCAAAAACAAATGAAATTCAGAAACAATCAAGGAAACAAAAAATCTTATTTCTGGGGCCTTCAAAAGGCATGACTACGTCCTGAAGGGATCTGAGTTCAAAAAGTAAGAGAAACAATGTGATTAATGAAAACTATAGAAATTGTTTGAAGCAGAACATGCACACATCATGGTTTTTGGCTGACACAGATCTTGTGCTTTGACCCCAAGTGTTTGTTGCAGCAATATTAAGATATGGCATGTGGCCAAGATCCAATAAGCATTCTGGTAAAGTGCAAGTCTCTCTGATGCACTTACACCATTGTGGGAGAGGACAGGTGCTTCTTCCTCTTCCCTACTTACTCCTCACATGCACATGAGCAGCTGGCAAGGATGTGGGTACATCCACTCCTCCTTCCATCAGCCGTGGGGGCACATCTGGACACATTCTAGCTGCCATTGAGCACCTAGGAAAGAGAGCAGCCTCTGCCTGCAAAGTAAGCTGTAACATTTTCACTGTGCCTGAATGCTCCCAGGCTCACCTCCACAGCCAGTTGGTGGCTGAGTTACGCCTGAGAATCCTCTGGCTGCTGCTTCGTACCCAGGACAGGTGTCATTTTGCAGGAAGGTATGGATTACCTCCTTCCAGGATTTCCAAAAAGAGCAGGAGCAAGTGTAATTGGAAGTTACAGCTGTGTATGTCACCAAGAGGTCTCTAGTCAGTGGCTGCTAACTGTTAAGGTCTCCAGAAGCCCCCTGGAACAATATCTCAGTACATATACCAAATTCTTTCTATATCTTGCATGGGTTTCTAAGTGTCTTCTCTTGGTGATACTGCCTCACCTAGAAGATTTCCTGCAGCATTTTTCCTCCCCTCATATTTATGCATAGCTTGCTTGGTTTAGTACAGGATTTCTTCTTGATGTGAGGTCCCCAAAGTTATTGTGTCAGACAGAAAACAGCACTTTATTTAGCTTTCATTTAGCAATAAAAAGCTTTTATTTAGTTTTCAAGCACCCCTAGTGCTTCACTGGGGGTGCATATGGTCAAGTCTTTCCCTAGTGAATAGGTGTTAAATCTGGAAGAAACAAGTCCTTCAATTTTGTACTGCTAAAGTTGATGTGAATTAAAATCCATTTACTTTGATAGTGTCACAATAGCATTTTAGGACTTCTTAGTTAATTCCTCTAACTTAAGTTTAAATAATTTGCAGTGGGAAATGTGGGGAACATTTCAAGCACATCTTGTCTGAATTTGTACCTGAGGGTTTACTTCATATGTGCATGACTAATTTAGTCCTTCATATTTTTCATATAAAGCAGCTGGAATTTACACTCTGACTCTAGCTTTTATTAAGATGGGAACAGCAGTACAAAGAAGAGGTCAGTTTTATCCAATTGTCTTTGTAAGAGCCTAGATGAACATTGCTTAAGAATGAGAAGCTTTTATATATTTTTTTTGTAAATGGCGTGCTGCTGAAAGCAGGTGTGAGAATGACACAAAGGAATTGTTTCACAAATAGAACTAGGGCTAAAAAGAAAGAAATTGCTTCATTTCTTTTTCAACTCACCCTCTGGAATAGATGTTGAAAAACAGTTGTCCAGTATCAGGCAGCATAAGAAAGAGAGACCATATTCTTTTTGAGATAACTCAGCAACAGCAGTTTCAATTTGCACTGTGCCATTTTCATGAAACTATTCTTAGTTATTCAAGTTTTTTAAGGATCTCCCTGACTTAGAGGTCTGTGAGATTACTACTGCTCTATGCCTAACATTCCCTTTTGGAAGAAGGTGCTTGAGCATGTGGTGGCTGCACAACTTCAAATATTCTTGGAAGAAATGGACTACGTAACCTATTTCAGTCTGTTGCAGGCCATGGTATGGTACTGAAAAGGACCTGGTTGCCCTAACTGACAACCTATTCTGGTGAAAGATAAGGGGAGTGCTACCCTGTTGATCTTCCTGGATCTATCAATGGTGCTTAATGCCATTGAACATGATTTCCTACTGGACTAGCTCTGTCAGATGAGAGTAAAAGGCACTGTGTTAGTATGGTTTTACTCTTATCTGCGAGGCCAGTTCCAGAGAATGGCACTGGAGGACTCTTGTTCAGCTCTATGGCCATTAAGCTGCAGAGTTCAATCTTGTATCTTATGCTCTTTAGTATCTATATGAAGCTGCTTGGAGAGATCATTAGGGGCTTTGAGGATGAGTGCCATGAGTATTCTGATGACACTCCACTCTATTTCTTCTTGTTGGAGTCAGTAAAGACTGCACAGGTGCTCATTCATTGCTTGGATGCTATAATAGGCTAATAAGCAAACCTGAATAAAATCAAGGCTCTATGGGTTGGTGGTTCTTGGATATCAGAATTGGGAAGGCTCTTGGCCACGGTTGAGGTGACACTTCCTGAAGTAGTGGGAGGAATCCTTCAAACATAACTTGATCCATCTTTGAACTAGTTTCACATGATCTGTCAGCAACAGCCTTTCCTTGACAGAGATAACTACCCCATAGTGGTTCATTCACTGATAAATTCCCAATTAGACTACTGCAATGCATTCTATGCAGGGCTGTCCTTGAAGACAACTCAGAAACCGCAGCGAGGGCAAAATGAAGCAGCTGGATTGCTGACCAGAACATCATACTAAAATCGTATAACATTGGTTTCAAAGGAATTGCACTGGCTGCCAATACAATTCTGGTTTGAATTCAAGGCACTTGTAATGACTTAATGTCTCTAAATGGCTTGGGACCTCAAAACATGCAGGAGTGCCTCTCCCTTCAGAATCTAAGGCCATTTCTGCACTAGAGGCCATTAGTGCATTATACTGTTATAATGGCAGCATCGCCATTTGCTTGATGGTGTCGGGTTAGGAATGCTCTTTTTCACACATTTCCGTCTCAAGCGGATGGCACTTGTGTTCCTTCTGCATTACACCATGCTTGGCCATTCCCATGCCCTTCCTTCACCCTTCCTTCAACCTGCCCTACCATCCCTGATTGGGTGGTGATTTTTTTTTTTTTTTGGAAGCTGTACTAATGCAGCAATGTTGTGGCAGCATAACATGCCAATACACTATTGCACTTTTGCCCTATACTGTTTAAAAATGGTAGAGGATAGAAGAGGCCATGAGGGCAATCAAACCTAACCCTTTGCCATGCTGTAATACACGTTCAAAGCATTCCCAACAGTTGGCCATCCAAAGTGTGTTGAAAAACCTCAAATGAAGGAGACTCTACCACACTTCCTGGCAGTGTATTCCACTGTCAAACTGCTCTTACCATAAAGAAGTTCTTCCTAACATTTAGATGGAATCTCTTTTCCTGAAATTTGAAGCATTGCTCTATGTCCTAGTCTCCAGAGAAGCAGAAAACAAGCTTGCTTCATCCTCCATATGGCATCCCTTCAAATATTTAAACATAGCTATCATGATGTCTCTTAACCTTCTCTTTTCCAGGCTAAACATACCCAGCTTCCTACACCTCTCCTCATAGGGCATGATTTCCAGGCCTTCTACATTTTTGGGCACCCTCCTCTGGACATGTTCCAATTTGTCAATATCCTTCCTGAACTGTGGTGCCCAGAGCTAGGTGTAGTGTTCCAGGTGGGGTCTGACCAAAGCAGAGTAGAGTGGGACCATCACTTCTCTTGACCTAGGCACCAAACAGGGAGAAGTGATAGAAAGTCATCACATTGAGGGAGGAGCAAGCTGGGCATGCCCACAGCCTGCCCACTGCTGGATCCACCATAACAAGAAGTGCTATCAAGTGCTATAACGGTATTGCAGTATAAAGCTGATGGGACTGAAGCAGTATTGGAGGCTTTTAATGGATTTTTTTCCTGGAAATAAGATATGGCGATTTGGCTATACTTGGGGACAGGATAGCAGCTGGATAGCAATGATGTCATGTGGAAGCATGGCTCCTGGACCAGTAACAACCCCCTACTATAGCATTATAGTGACGTCATGGAGAAATAGCCTAATTCTCATACTATATCGATTGGTAAATAATATGCTACAATAGCTGGAACAGCATTAGTATAGCCTATACTTCCTTCTTTCTTTTTCCAATATTTTCCTTCATTTTTCCAAAGCTACCTGAATTTTGGAACATTTCCAGACAGAAATCTTCTAGCACTACCAGCCAAGAGGTTTTTGTTTGTTTGTTTGTTTTGTTTTGTGCAGTAGTAGGGAAAAAGGATGCAAATATATGAGATGTTTAGAAATGGAGGACATTTCTGTATCTGATGCTGAAAAAACAGCAAAACAAGCAGGACCTCAGACATTCTGTTTCATAAAAGGAGTGTTGCAAGTAGGCCCTCTTCTTAGCAGGCACAGTTTTCATGTCACATGGTTGCATTTCAGGTACATTTCTGGTATGTTTGAAACTGTCCACAGAAGAGTTTTTGGCTGGCAGAGTGTTGATCAAAAGGGTGTGATCCATGCATGTACGCGTATCAAAAGTTGGGATGGGAGAAAGACGCTCCTGCTAAAAGATGAATTTTCTCTGGTGGCAGAACTATTTATCTTGTTTAAAAGCAGAATAAATTGGAGTAAATTAACCAATTTGTTTGATTTGCAATATTTGTTCTCAGCAAAGATACTGGGTTTTCTAAAATCAGAATTTTCATCTCTGGTCCAAATGAGTGTGCAGCAATGTCCACCGCTTACTTAAAAAATACAGAGGAAAGGGCCTACCTTCTTTTGGGTAGATATCGATTCAGCTGTTGAGGATGGCACATGGTGCACTATTCACATTGTTTAAACATAAAGCATGTGTGGGATTACATATTTGTTCTAGCCTTCCTGGGTTCTGTCCTGGGCCCAGTGCTGTTCAATATTTTTATCAGCGACTTGGATGAAGGAATAGAGGGCATGCTCATCAAATTTGCAGATGACACCAAATTGGAGGGGTTGCTAATACGCCAGAAGACAGGATCAAAATTCAAAATGACCTGGATAGATTGGAGAGCTGGGCCAACGCTAACAAAATGAAATTCAACAGAGAGAAGTGTAAGGTCCTACACTTAGGTAGAAAAAATGGAATACAGAAATATAGGATAGGGGACAAGTGGCTGGATAGCAGTATATGTGAAAGAGATCTAGGAGTCTTCATAGACCACAAGCTGAACATGAGTCAGCAGTGTGGTGCGGCAGCCAAGAAAGCCAATGCAATTCTCGGCTGCATCAATAGGAGTATGGTGTCTAGATTGAGGGAGGTACTGGTACCACTCTACTCTGCTTTGGTTAGACCTCATCTTGAATACTGTGTCCAGTTCTGGGCACCCCAATTCAAGAAGGACATGGTCAACCTGGAGCAAGTCCAGAGAAGGGTGACCAAAATGGTGAGAGGCCTGGAAGACATGCCCTATGAGGATAGACTTAGAGAGCTGGGTATGTTTAGTCTGCAGAAGAGAAGGTTAAGAGGGGACATGATAGCTATGTTTAAATATTTGAAGGGATGCCATGTAGAGGAAGGAGAGGGCTTGTTTTCTGCTGCTCCAGAGACCAGGACAAGGAGCAATGGATTCAAGCTGCAGGAAAGGAGATTCCACCTGAGCCTCAGGAAGAACTTCCTGACAGTCAGGGCTGTCCAGCAGTGGAATATGCTGCCTTGGAGTGTAGTGGAGTCTCCTTCCTTGGAAGTTTTTAAGCAGAGACTAGATGGCCATCTGTCAGGAATGCTTTGAGGGTGTTCCTGCATAGCAGGGGGTTGGACTGGATGGCCCGTGTGGTCTCTTCCAACTCTACATTTCTATGATTCTATGATTCTATGATTCCTTCTCCCTGAAGTGCTAGCTTCCTGCATGTAAAAATTTTGCCACTGTAGTGCTTGTGTTCATGGAATCCTTCTTCCATGGTCTGAGGGAGAGCTTCTCTAGATGCTGCTTCCATAACAGAGAGCATTTCCACACTAGACTGTTACAGTGCTTTTATTCCACTTTCAACATCCTATGGAATCCTGTGGTTTGCAGTTTAGGGAGGGGTCTCAAAGGTTCAGAAGCATAATGGAGGTGCTTTCTGCCCCAGTGCAGCATCAAAAAGTGCCCAGCTGTGTTGCAGAATGAAGAGGTGTGTCCGTTGCGCTTCTTTCTGCAGAGTGCCAGTCTGATTTGGAAGGGTGTGTTCTCGTTGTGCTCCCCTCCCAGCAGAGGCTCTGCCGGGATCGCAACTGGAGGACGATGCAAGAAGGTAAGATGCAGAAAGGGCCAAAGACTTTTTTGTTCTGGCAGACTTTTAAAAAAAAAGCCAGGACCAGAATCCTATTGGGCAGTTACAAATGTGTAACCTACAGTCACGTTAGTAACTGTTCACAATCATTTTCTAGCCCCTACTTTAGGGGCCATATAAGGAACATGAAAGTCCCTAAACTCCACTTCCCAGCAAGCAGCCACTGGGACTAACAAGGGTCTGCTCCCTGTTGATGGAGAGGTTAAATTTAAGATTTAAATTTAAAATATTAAAATTGTTTTAATATTGTGAATAGCCTAATTCTATTTGCATTTAAATAGTTTTATGTTTTTACTGTATTTTAACCATAATGTGTTTTTAACTGGTATGCTGGTTTTAATTGCATTTTAATCTCTGTTGTATCCTGCCTCGAGCTTTGAGGAGAGGCAGTTTACAAGTAAAAAATTATTATTATTTTTAGTATTAGTATTCCATTTTAATGTTTCTTTTTTGTTTGTTATTAATTGTATTGTTCTTATTTTAAATCATAAGCCACTTTGAGTCTCATTTTTGGGTGAAAGGCATAACAACAAGAACAGCAGCAGCAATAGTAATATGAGACCATGAAGGTATTGTCCCTCCAAATAATAATTCTGCCCCTCCCAATGAAATTTTAATTCATTCTCCAAATGTCTAGCATAGCAGAGAGTGAAAATTTGAAAACTGTTCATACCCAGCACTCTTACGTTTTCTTTGTTCATATTCCCTTTGTAATTTTGTCTGCTTCTTTCCAGTGGTATATTTAAGTCTTTTACTCCAAGTCTCAAGTCAAGTCTCACATCTCTACATTCAAGTCTCAAGTCCTTGCAAAATACTTTCAAGTCAAGTCTCAAGCCTGGGAGCCAGCTTTATAACCCAACTCATATTCCAGCATTTCTGGATAGGGCTGAACAAAGTCATTTAACTATTTAAGTAAATGTGCAGTCAGCCCTCCACATTTAAGATTTTGCAACCTGCAGCTTTGAAAGTGGGGACTTTCTTCTTATTTGTGAGGCTGGAGGCTTTTTCAGAGGTGGGGAATAAGATCTTTCTTACTCTCTGTTACTGAAGCACCAAAAGCTTTAGCAGGAAGGATCCTTCCTCTCCAAGCCCAACGCCTAACACCTTTGCTGTTTTCCTCTGGGAAATGCACCCTGTGCTCTAAGAGTGAGTCTCACCTTTTGCTGTCAGAAAAAGTTTTAGAAAGCTCCTCTGTCATGGAGTGAGGACAGGGTACTGCGCAAACATCAACCCTGACTCAAGTCTGTTGTCTGATCCATTTGTTGTTCACTTCTGAGAAAAATTTCTTCCAAACAGGTTTCAGAAAAAGGAATAATTTTTAGTTGATAAATATAGCCAACAAAAGAGCCATTGTGTATATCTATACACTAATGGTGATGCCTATCTGGGTTTGACAACTTGGTGTGAAGTAGGGACATAAAGCATTCTTGCTAACTTCTTATCCTTGGAGAGATGTACTCTGAGACAACAGTTGACTTTGAGAAGACAGTCAACTCCTGTGGGAGTTTTTGCATTGTAGGACTTTTTACCAAAAAAAAAAAAATCCATTTGCACAAAATCCTATCATTCAGAATGCCACAGATTTGTGCATAATCCCAGTATCCTTTGAATGGCACTGTTTTCTACACAGAACAATGATATATATATATATATATATTTTCCCCAAAACTCAAGATTTTTTTTTAAATAAATTTTCATTACAAAGTCCCAATATGTGAAAAATCACCAGAAGCGTATGAAAAGTCTTATAATTTCACCAAGTGGACAGAAAAAACTTTTGAGATGATCCATTCTTACATGGAAAATGTCAAAGAAACAAAGATTGTGTGTGAAGTCCTTGTGTGAAGGAGAAGCAAATCAGGACAAAGGAATGATAGGGCAGATAAGGATGCAACAGTTATAATAAGGCTTGTTTAATAAACCAAGAGCTGATGGCTTTGGCAATGTTGAAAACTAGCCTTACATATCCCATGGTGTTACTTTGATTTTACCATCATTGGTCACCAGAGAATGACATTTCTCATAAAAAAAAGATTATATAAACATATGTTTGTTGACAGGAATCAGCTGCATTAAATTTTTCAGTCCTCTTCTATTAATATGGAGCTTAAGATAGACTTGGGAAATAGACCGAATTCTTCAACAGTTGCTCTCCATGCTTGTGGCATGCTTGTGTTGTTTTGCTTGCTATTTAAAAATGATGGATGGCAATACAATGGAAGCAGGTTGTAAATAAATGCACTGAGAGTCTGTCTGAACTAATATGTTGGTCCTGTGTAGTGATTTCTCCGTTACTTCAGCTACTGGTGATTCTAACACAGAGTATCTTCCAATATTCTTCTTACAGCAACAGTATATCTCATCAGTGTCATGCCATACCCTTATCTGATGAAGTTAATTTAAGATTTCTGTTACCAGTTGGAGGGTGTCCACATGTGCTCACATCTTTCTTCTTTTTCAAGGAACTGCGCTTGTATTATAGTTTAGGAATATATGAATTGTGGATGTTATTTCAGTTTTAAGATCCCCCCTTTTCCCCCTGAAGTATCATTTTTGTGAAGTTGATTTTTTTTTAATGGTGGGACAAACTTTCTTTTGAGAGAATGCAGATTTTGCTGTTTTTGATTCTTTGATTTCTCCAAACAATCCTTGAGCTCTGTGCCAATGGCTGCTTGAAATTTTTCACCCTATTTGTGGCCAGAGAAACTGCATGTGTGTGTGTGTGAGATACTATTTCACCTTTTTTTTTCAGGAGGAAGAGAAGAAATTTTCCATCAGCTTCTTAGGGGCAGGACTCATCATAAGCCATGCCAAAAGTAGCTTTTTTTCTCCTTTTTGTGGGGGAGGGAGACTAATGCTGTTGTGAGCAGTCCAAGAATATAGTCAGGTGGTGGTAGGAAAAGGATGTGAAAGGGTCTTCAGTCTCTTAGAGTTTATTCATATCTAACTATCACAGTATGACAAGGCTATCTTGCAAGCGTTCTGCAACCCCATTGAGGAATCTTAGCTCCAACGTGAGACTGAAATGCTAGAAGATTCCACCCTCTTCTTTTTATCATATTTGCAATTTTTATTTCCTTCTGTAATTTTCAGAAAACTTCTCATTGCTGAAAGCAAGATGAGGCACATTAGGCTATTTTCTTTGAAGATAATGTTGCGATTTTTTCCCCTTAGGGTGGTCCCAAGATTCAATGCATGTAAAATACATCTAGTCCATGCATTAAGCATTCAGTATTCAGTATATTTAGCAAAATACACCCATCTTTTTTTAAATATAAAAAAAACCCTCATTAAATGTGCACATTTTCTTGAGAAAACAACAGAAAATGCTTACTTTTCTGGCAAATAATGTGTGGATGAATCTAATCTTGCTTTACATCCCAAAGGAGTAATGACAGCCATCACCACCTAAACCACCCAAAGAAAAACAGAAACAAATTAAAACTAATCAGATAGAGAAAATTCAGAAGTAGTTCTGGAAGGTGCTTTTCTTTTCCAGAGGAGGGGGAGAGGAGAAAAAGAAAAGAAAAACAATTTCAGAAATGTTCACAGAAAAAAAAAATCCTGATAAATTTCATCTCAGTTGTAAAAAAAATGCAGTCTTGGTATTGATCCTTCCAAAACAACACTATTACTTAGCTACTGTGTCAAAGGGGAACTCACAATTAGGAAATGGAGAAGAGATGATTTTTAACAGAATGTGAAAATATTTTTGCTCAGTGAGGTTTCTTCCAAGTGTCACTAAAAGAAAAGAAAAAATTGAAAGCAGAACAAGACCAAAAAGGATGAAATGGCTAGAACAAAACTGGGTTAATCAGACCATTGACTCATTCCTTCTTAGAAGATTTTCCATAACTCCAGTCATCTGAAATCCATACTTTTTTTTTTAAGCTTTGGAGTGTGTTTGGTTTTATACAGAAATTGACAATGGTGGGTGGGGGTTTCTGAGAGCTGTATCTCAAAAAAGTAACATTTCCAAGTTCTGGACTTTTATGCAGTCAGGGTGATTTAAGCTCCAAATAGTTTCCTCTCAGCTTCTCATCAGATCCAGCAAACCTATGAATTTCTCACAACACCCTATGTCAGAAACCATCAAAGATTCCACTGAAATGGTTTGCGAACCTTAGCAATGGCTTTGATGAAAATGGCTGGAGTTTCAAGTGCGTAATGAAACCCCAAATGAGTCAAGTTTCACATGGTTGCAAATCTTCCTCCTAGCTCTGATCAAAAGTGTATTCAGCAAGGATGAGGCTTTGATACTGCAAGACAGCACATCCCCTGAAATGTTCAAAGTAGTGCCCTGGGATTCAGCTGAGCAATTCCTGTTGGGAGTGCTGCAGCTAAACTTAGCAATGCTTAGAGGCGGTGGGTAAGTGGAATGACAGGAAGATGTCATATTTTCAGACCACTCTGCATTTCTCCAGGGCGGCTTTTTAATTCCAAAACCTTCACATCAAAGTTCAAAATGCAGTCTGAACTTAAATGCATTATGGAAAGGAATAACTGCCTGTCATGCAGCAATTTCGTTTTCCCTGTTTTTTCATAGCTTCAGTCAACAAGCAGTAATGAAGAACGTAACCAGAATTATTGCTCTGCTCCTTCAAAATGCAACTTTATTTAAGAAAACAGAAATAAACAATATATTTACAGGAAAGGTGTTAATGCTTAAAAATTGGTTGCTGACTGACATTGCTGCTATCAGACTCTGACAATTTGTAACACAAATAGTAAGAGCTTCCACTGTTTCCTGATCACAGAGCATGTGTATTTGTTCAAACTCTGGACTATTAAAATCACTAATGAATTCAGTGTTGACTATCATTCTTTTGAGGATTAATCATATAGCAATGTTTATTTTTTTAAGAGCTTCTGCCCATTTGTACAGTGAAATTTCAGATCTTCTCTTGGTCCAGAAAAAAGGGACCTCAGCCACAGAGCCATTACATCAGTGATTCCCAATCTTTACTGTTCCAGGTGTTTTGGCCACTGGTTCTCAGGATCCTTGAATATCAATCAAGCTGGCAGGGATTTCTGGGAGCTGAAATACAAAACACCTGAAGGACCAAAGTATGGGAATCACCGCAATAGGTCTGAAAAATATCTCTGTATGAAGCCAAAGACTGGCTGCAAGTCCATAATTCATATCAGCTGGTCCAAATACCGCTTGTCACCCTGATACTCGAGTATTATGTTTCTTAGTGACTTACCTTCAACCTCAACTATGGCCCTTTCTGTATGGCATTTGCCATGCAAAAAGTCACCTGAAGCGTCGCGCGATTGTGAGGAGCGATCTGCATGATGCACTCACAATCGTGCGACACTCCAGGGGCCAGCAGGCGCCAATCGTGCACATTTTCATTTTTGGCTGGAAGCTGAAAATGGTGTGACATCACGCATTGCTCCTGGGCCCCGCACACTTACCTGGCTTGCGGAGCCTCCTTAGCTGTTGTGCTTCCTGCCCCAGTGCAGCCTGGGAAACTCCCAGGCTGTGCTGTGGAAGGAAGAGGCAGGGCTCTCATGCGAGCAGGCAGCTCGTGTGGAGCTGAAGCAGCAGGGACGTGAGAGCCTCTCACCAGAGGATGCTTGCGCGATCCCTGCACCCCAGTGCCGGAAAAAGGTGAGGTGTGGAAAGGGCCTATAACATCATAGCCTCAGCTATAAACTTGCAAACTGTCATCTACTAGGTGGTGCCTACATTGCCATAGCTAGTTTATTAGGTCAAATTGTACTAACTCTTAAAAAGAAATTTATTGGAATGTACAGTATGCTTGCTTTCATTAGCTGGCATATCTAGGGCTTAATTATCATATGTGTGTGTGTGTGTGTGTGTGTGTGTGTGTGTGTCAAAGTTTGTATGTTTGTTTGTCTGTGTCAGGCAAAGACCTCACATGACCGGCTGCCTAAGAAGATTCTATGGAATCCTAGGGTTTGCAGTTTAGGGAGAGGCCTTTAGAATTCTCAATAAGAGAACTCGTGGACCTGGTCAGTTGCTATGGAGATGCAGCCTAGCAGCAAGGAGGAGGGCAGGGTATTGCCTCAGGAACCCAACCTCTCTATGTTAATAACTCTGAATACAGATTGGATTGGGGAATATGGGGAAAAGTTACAGGTACTGGATGAGACAGTTCGGGGAATTAGAGACACAGGATCTCTATGAGAAAATAAAATCCCAGGCAACGGCGGGTATATAAGCTTGTGTGTGTGTATATATATATGTATGTATGTATGTATGTATGTATGTATGTATATATGCATGCTCACACATGTGCACACACATGCACATGTGGCACGTATAAAGCAATACCTTTATTCTCGGCCCAGCAACACATTGGCCCTTTCTGCATGGCATTTTCCATGCGAAAGGGCACCTGGAGAGTCGTGTGATTGTGAGGAGCGATCTGCATGATGCGCTCACAATTGTGTGATGCTCCAGGAGCCGTCAGGTGCCAATCGCGCGCCTTTTAATTTTCGGCTAGAAGCCAAAAATGGTGCACAATCGTGCATTGCTCCTGGGCCCCATGTGCACTTACCTGGCATGCGGAGCCTCTGGAGCTGCGCCGGTCACGCCTCCTGCCCCAGTGTAGCCTGCGAAGGTCCCAGACTGCACTGCAGAAGGAAGAGGCGGGGCTCTCGTGTGAGCAGGCAGCTCATGAGGAGGCAAAGGACCCCAGAGGCTGCTTGCGCGATCCCCACACCCTAGCACTGGAAGAAGGTAAGGTGCGGAAAGGGCCATTGTCTTGGTGGATTCTTCTCATAAAGTGAAAAATTAGTTAAAATAGGAAGTTTGGTATGCATAACATGACTTTACCCCCTTTATGCATGGTAAAAGAGTAACAGAACAGAGGAAAATGTTTTGAAATATGTATGAAAGAAAGAAGCAATGGATCGTATCACAAATGAAGGACAGGCTGCCATTTTGGGCCAGTCATTTGGTCAATTCAGTGCTCCATCTAGGATCACTTCTCTCACATGCTTTTCTTGCATGCCCTGTTGATTATCTCAAGCACTTTTCTGGATTCCCTCACTCTCAGAGGCCAGGCAGGTATCAGCAAGGAACATGGCCTACCTAGCTAAGGCACAAAATTCACAAAATGGCCTCCTGCCTGAGGTTGACTGAGCTCTAACACTTGAGGAATCAGGTCTATGTCAAGTTGTTTAGGAAAGTCTACGGCTGATGTCCCTTTTCTTTTTCTATGGAAATACTATATTGGTTTCATATCTTCTTGTCTTCACTTTGATTATTTGGGTTTAGGAGATGTTGAGTTTAGTGATTTTATTTTTATGACATTGGTATTTTCTGCTGGTCATTTATTGCATGTTATAGATTTAGTTTTACTCTCTATGTGTGTATTATTATTGTAAACTACTATAAATTGTAAATCTGTTGGGAATGCTTTGATTGTATATTCCGCCATGGCAGGGGGTTGAACTGGATGGCTCTTGTGGTCTTTTTGAACTCTATGATTCTATGATTCTATGAATTTCTTTTTGTTAGAATCCTTAACATTATTGCGCCTAACTCCTACAGTCAGGTGACTGTATCAGGGAGTGGCATAAGCATAGTACGATGGCAGAAAATGTTATCCCCTATAGTTAACTGCTAACATCTTGAAATCTGAGATGTTTTGCCTCCTGTGTTCAACATTCAAATGTGCTTATCATTAACGTTGTTCTAGTCAATGATCCTAAGAATACTTGTATAGACTGTGTTCACCACAGAGCATTTAGTTGATACCCTTTAATGTGCTTATCATTAACTGTACGTCAATGATCCTACAGAATACTTGTATAGACTGTGTTCACCACAGAGCATTTAGTTGATACCCTTTTATGAACAGTTACAGTTAGAACCCACAGAACCTCAGAACCCAATCATAGAGTGGAAGAGACCCCAGGGGCCATAGTCCAACCCCTGCTATGCAGAACCCCCATAAAGCACTCCCGATGGCCATCCAGCCTCTCTTAAAACCTCCAAAAAGGGGACTCCACCACACCCCATTGAGGCAGCATATTCCTCTTACACCCAAATCTGTCTTATACAGGAGGTGCATAATGGTTAGTGTGTATATGCATGCCCAAGTGATTTCTACATATTGTTGACTATAAAGAAAACAGTAACAGTCACTTAGAAATACATATACACACACTTCCTGACTCTTGATCAAGCAGAAAAGTCATTATTATGTCAAGTGGTATCGCCAGGTAGCTTTCCATAGCAACAGACAGCAGCATCATTAACAGGATTATAGGCCCATTCAGGCAGGGAGTGTGTCATGCAGAAAACCTGTTCTAAGGAAGAACATCAAAAGGCATGGGGCTACATTATCAGTAGTAAACCCCTCTGGCTAACACAAGGATCATTAAGAGGGAAGGGTCGTATCGCCAGCATTCTCCTGGGCCTGCCAGCTATGTGACTAAGCTAGCAGGGGTGAAGATGGTGATAGGGAAAAAGAAGTGTTGGTGAGGAAAGGAAGAAAAAGTGGGAGGAAACAGCTGTTTGTTCTACACCACTCAAATAGTTCATTTCTGGGGGTTATCCACAGAGCCAAAGGAGTTTGAGAGGTTATTGTCCTAGCCATCATCTCCTACTGTTTCTGGACTGTCCAAATCCAGCTAAAAACAAACAAAAACAAAAACAAGTGACACAGAGCTGCCAATCTTCATCGACAACTGCAGCTGCTCCCTTGCAAGTAATACAGAATGTCATACCACTCGTGTAATGATCTGTTACACTACTGTAGTGCCACTATAGGATCCAGCTCTAAGTATAGAAGGGTGGCCTCGGGAGCCTTTCTCATGTTATGTGACTTTAGTGTCAGCTACTCTTCAGACTTGCTGGTTTGTTTCTTTATTCTGTTGCCATGGATAACTCTGCTGACCTTTCAGCAAACTGCCTCATTAAGCCTCTCATTAACACTGGTTTATCACCCATTAGTGGCATGGTGTGCCATTCCCAAGGGATGACTTCACAATTACTGGAAAACAACTGATTTTCTCATCTGTCCTAAATTTCTAAATGTTGGAGCTTCAGTGTGCCTGGAAACTGCACAGGCTTAACAGTGACCCTTATTTTGCAGACCTGCAAGTGTTGTTCAGTGGAAAAAAAGAGGAAGGCTTTGAATGAAAGCTCGGGAAGATAATCTATACACCTCCCCAGTCAACTTGCAAGTATAAAGCTCAATGCATTAAAAAGGAATGGCAAGGCTTTACAAGGTGGTAGTGGCTGTGGGAACTGTTGGTCTTCCAAATAATTTTGTACCACAGTTCCCATAGTGTCTTACTATTGACCACAATGGCAGGAGCTTTTAGGAATTCATGTCCAAATCCCTACAGGACCAAATTTTCTTCTCCCATCTTTTATAGTATTTACAGCAATTTTCTGTCCGCTTTTCCTGTTTAACATTTTAAAAATGCTTGCAAAGTTTAGTCAAAGCTGGGGCCGATTCACACTACACATAGCACCATTATTCCACTTTAACTGCTATAATTCCATCCTGTGTAATCTTGGACTTGTAGCTTAGTGAGAAACTGGAGCACTTTGTCTAAGAATTCTAAATGCACTCACTAAACTACCAATCCCAGGATGCCACAGGACAGAAGCATGGCGGTTAAAATGGAATAATAGTACTGTAATTGTGCAGCATAAATGGCTGGCCCACTTTGTAGTATTATGATATAATGATTAGAATGTCCAACTAAAACAGGGAGTATCCGTGCAGAAATCCTTGTTATAGCCAAAATATTGACCAAATGACTCTCACCTTAATCTAACACAGGGGACCGTAATGAGGATGTTCACCCATGAGAGTGGACAGGGAGTGAAGAAGAACCAGCTATGCTACTCTGAACTCCACAGAAGAAGGATATTAATAGATATATTCAGGAGGATTCTCACCTAGAGATAGAAAGGCTAATATGAGCCCCTGAGAAGATTCCGGTGGAATATTCATAATAACCTTTGCTCGGTTTTGACACCTGATGACTCTTCGACTGCTTTCTGCTTGAAGAGGAGTTTAGATTGGGGTTGGGCAACCTTTTGTCTGCAAGGGCTCACTCCCTTCTGGATAATCTGGTAGGATGATAGCTGTCTGGGGCTACTCAGGAACTCAGAATCATCCCACCACTGCTCTCATTAGGGTTGGTTTCAGCATCTTTTAAAAACTAACATTCTGACTTCTGCTCATAGACATCTACATCTGCCAAGAATTTTTTTTTTAAAAAAATCCCAACAGTGGTGCGGATTTTCATGTGTATTGAGATAAGAATCCTGTTCTTTAATGTCATGTTTCTAGTATAAAGTGTTGTTGCTGTTGTGTGCTTTCAAATTGTTTTTTACTTATGGCAACCCTAAGGTGAACCTATTTCAGGATTTTCTGGGGCTGAGAGTGTGTGATGCATCCAAGGTCACCCAGTCAGTTTCCATATTCAAGTGGGGAATAGAACCCTGGTCTCCACAGTCATAGTCCAACACTCAAACCACCATACCAACCTGGCTCTATAATATAAAGTGACCTCTAAATAATTGTTTTACTTTCATTTACTTGGAGTCTTTTGGTCTTGTGGAGGGAGGCATATAGAGATATATAATTTTGATAATGTGAGTGTATATCTATGTATCTGTCACTATATCTATTCCATATAGAAAATCTCTATCTGAGCTTCCTGTTGTCAGGATAAGAAATGAGAATTTTTAAAGCCATTTCTTTGTTCAGGTATGTCCTATTATATTTTACTCTGTTGCATTAACAGGGGTGGGCAAAGTGTGACTCCTGGAGCTGCAAGTAGTCTCAAGCATGTAAACCCACTCCCAAGACTCCTCTAGATTGCTCCTTTTCCAGAAAAATAGGATGAATAGTTCTTTTGAAAGCCCCCTGTAGTCATGCTTCATCTTTGAACAGGTCACAGTTTAACATAAAAAAACCCTGTTCTTTGAAAACCCAAAGTGGAGTGGCAATTTGTTCATCCCTCAGGGGATCCCACGGATAGAAAACTGGTCCCTAGACCCAGATAAGATGCCCACCCTGTCATATAAAGACAGTGGTGGTGATGGTGAGATGCCCTCTCCCCAGCTTTAGAATACATGTGATCATAGCTTAGAAATGTCTATATTTCTGGATGGGATGCTAAAAAAGCATTTTTGTTAACTATACTTGCTGGACTCCCACTTTGCGATATATATGCATACAAAGTTGAGTCACACATGTGGTAGACTTCTTTTTATTTTATACAAGGAGCAGAAGAGATGAAAAGAAGATTTTAAAATATTAGGAAAATCATAGGAAAACATGTTTTTCAAGTGTTGAGAGACAGTGATGAGAAGAACCCTGGACTGATGATGTTCTTGAGTTTCATTCTGTGCAAAGTTCACACATTGTTGCTTTGTGCATTAAACAGCATTTTCTGTTTAGGAAATAGCATTTTCTACATGGAAAAAAAATTTCAATACAGAAATATTAATGCCTGCACAGAAAATCCTATTTTCTGTGCAGAAAATGCTGTAACTGAGGATTTATTGTGTAAAATTCGTATATAGTTGATTTGCATAGAAAACATATTTTTAGTGCATAAAACACCATTTAATGCACAGGAATGAATATTTCCATATTGAAGTATTATTTTTCATGCAGAAAATCCTGCTTTCTATGCAGAAAATGCTGTTTTCTGCCCAAAACAACCACATGAAAATTTTGCACAGAATAGGTCCTGAATTGCGAATAGCCTTCAAAACTCTGTGGTTTTCAAAGACTTTCTTGGAGCAGAAAGAAAATTGCTGAAATTTCTTATCCCTACCATTGGGAAGAAACTTAGCAAAGAATTAAATCCCCAATTGCCCGTGATCTGCAATTACTGGAGATCCAGAAGAACAATCTTATTCCTCTTCCCCAGCACTGCCTCCCTTCCTCTCTTTCTCTCAGCTGGTAAATAGCTATGGTAGTTCCCCATGGGCTGAGTATTATACTCCACAGGCCTCCACGTAGGATCCCAGCCATTGTTGTTTTTTAACTTCAAGAGTAAGCCTTTGTACTTTGTTGCAAGTTTAATAACTACCCCCAATGCGAAACAATGCACCTGTCTGCAGCCATCTGTGTATGTGATGACCTACTCTCTCCCTCATTTTTCTTTCTTCAGGGTATATAGTGCCATCTCATCCAGTTTTTCTGGTATTTTAATTTTTATGTGCTCTTCATCTTTATGCAAATGAACATTTAATTATTTACAAGCCAGCCCATGCTGCTTTATTTTACATGCTAACAGATTCATGATTTATTAAACAATGAGGCATTCCGTACAAACTTGCCTTGTCAGAAATATGATACCCTTAAAAGGAGGGGGTTACTGTAAATCTTGACTGAAAAGATGCCTATATCACAAAAAAGTATCAAGAAAGTGTAAAATGACAAGACACCAACAAGACATAACAACTCCTTTTCTTCAGTGTTACTTGACGTTTTAAATAAATTGATCCATCTTTTATTTGAATGATTAGGTTAACAGAACAGAGCTTGGTAAACTGACCCACTCTGTTAGATGGAACATGGGTTTGCATCATTCAGTGGCTAGGTGACCTGAATGACCGACATAAGTTTGAAAGACAGAGGTGGGAAATTTCTAACCCATGGGCCAAGTATGAAACTCCCAGACTTCTGGACTCCAATTAGACTGCCACCACTCTTCACAGGCCATCACACCAACATTAGATTGCATACTCTCTGACATTTCACAGAAGAAAATCAAAACACTGGTGGCCAAGAAACGTCAGAGTATGGTCAAGTTGGACAAAGATCCTAATTAAGAAAAGAGAGGTTAGGAGAGCCTGCAGCAGTTGCTTTGGCCTAACCTTATTGGAAAGGGCAAGATTCTGCCTCTCCTGTCCTCACTCCTCTGCTGAATTAATGGAATGCAAACTACTTTTGTACTTTAAAATGAGCCTCTCAGTATATGTGCGCTGGCAAATGTAAAATGTGGAACCACTGTCGCATACAGTGCAGAGGACCTTGTATTATCTACAATGAGAACAATAGAATCATAAAAACTTTCAGGAATATTTCAGGAATTATTCTTCTTAATGTTAACAAGATGAACATCTTAAGACTTGCTCCTGGTGGCCATGTTGGACGGTTCTTCATTTGGACTGAAAGTGCTTTCTACAAATTGGATGAAATGATTACAACTTGCCAATGCACAAGATGACCAATATTAATCTTAGAAGAATCCTGAAGCATCAAGAAATCCAGAAGGCCCTACATGCACCAAAGAACAGAGTTCTTAAGAAGAATCCACTGAAAAATTTGAGAGCTGTGATAAAACTGAATCCATATTCCAAGACCAACAGCATTCTGCATCCTGCTAAAAATCACAAACTCAAAGAAGAGAAAGCAGCTAAGGGGAAAGAAAAGGTTCAGGCTGCTGTTGTTGCAAAGACTTAAAAGTATAGCCTAAATTTGGCAAGATTTGGCTCTTGGCCAGCTTCAGCGCTGAAAAGAGCTGTACTGTGGATGACAGTTAATAAAAATATACCTAGAAAAAAAATGAAATGAGTTTGCAGTAATTGCAGTAAACTGAGGACAAAGAGGGGAAATGAAAGAGGAGAAAAAAACTTAGAATTTTGAAAGCAGCTGAAAAACAGGGGTTACAGAGGATCAATCAGGATGGTCCCTGCCAAATTAGGATCCAGTAGCAGCAATGGAAGTCCTTGTTTTTCCATCTCTCTCCTTGCCCACTGCTAGAATATAAACTGCAACAGATTTCAACTGAGATAATGCAGACATTGATAAGAAGTTCTTCAGCCCTGTAAGTATAGAACGAGTGATGCCACTCACTTCACTGCAAGAGAGGTATCATTCAGGAGCTCTGTGCTGAACTTATTCAAGTGAGTAAATGAAGATGGATCCTCACTGTACACAAACTTGCCCTGCTTTTGATCTTCATCCAGTGATTGGAGCTTATGCAATGAAGGTCTCAAGTTCTCTTGAGAGGTCAAGTGCAATGAAGCTGCAAACACACAGCCTCTTTCCCATACACTCAATCTACTCATGAAGATTAGGAGCAGTCTGTGCTGCTGAGGTCCCTCTGCTGTCCCTGAAGGCCGACTTAAAGTGCTATGTGGCTGGTCAGACCTTCTTGGCTGTAGACGAGAGAGGCACACAAGTATAGTAATACACGTAACCTTAACTGTAGCTTCAGTAGGGAGCGTGAAGACTGAGAGGGCAGATAAACACTATACTGCACAGGATTACACGTGGAAGTGATAAAATAAGGGACATGGTCTCACTGAGGCATAGACCTTCCTCTGCATTGCCTCTGGGAATTATCATGAACAGGAGACACGTCCTCACACCTGTGCAGCTACCAATCAATGTTGCCTGTTCCTATCGCACAATAACCTTCCCAAGGCCTATGTGAAGCCAGAGAAAGCAACATGGCACAGGAGGAATAGGGAGCATTTTGCCAGGCTCCCTATCTGATGCCAGTTCTTCTGCCTTGGTTTTCTATGTATGTTAAAGAGCTATATTTCATCATAATAGTCTGCCTGAGAGACTAAAACTTGAACAAATGGTTTCAAATGACAAGAAAAAGGATTCTACCTAAACATTAGGAAGAACCTTTTTTTTTAAACTGTAATTGTTGTTTGATAGTGGAATAGCTTGCCTTGGAGAGTAGTGGAGTCTCCATTTTTTTTTTTTTTGGAGTTCTTTAAACAGAGTTTGTAGATTTCATAGATGCTTTACTTGTGTATTCCTGCATGGCAGAGGTTGGACTCAATGGCACTTCTCGTTGTTCTAATTATAAAATTTTATGATTCTGTGAGTCATATGTGAAAATCCTCCAGGGAGGCCCCCAAAGGCACACTTGGTGGTTGTAGACCACCCTCCAGACGGAAGTTAGGATAACCTTTTCCTGGGCCCTTTTCACATGGCATTTGCCATGCAAAAGAGGGCCTGGAGTGTCGCGTGATTGCGAGGAGTGATCTGCATGATGCACTCATAATCGCACGATTGCAAGGAGCGATCTGCACAACTCACTCACAATCGCGCAATGCTCCAGGGGCTGGCAGGGGCCGATCGTGCACCTTTTCATTTTTGTCTTGAAGCCAAAAATAGTGCGCGATCACGCATTGCTCCTGGGCCCTGCGCGTACTTACCTGTTGTGAGGAGCCTCTGGAGCTGGGCCGGTTGCACTTCCTGCCTCAGTGCAGCCTGGGAAGGTCCCAGGCTGCACTGTGGAAGGAAGAGGTGGGGCTCTTGCATGAGCAGGCAGCTTGTACAGAGCTGAAGCAGCAGGGAAGGGAGAGCCTCTCGGCAGAGGCTGCTCATGCAATCCCTGCACCCCAGTGCTGGAACAAGGTAAGGTGCAGAAAGGGCCCTGGTCTCTTTCCACTGGCAGATGAAGACCTTTAAGTCAAGCTGGCATTTAGCAAGTGACTTCCTGCTAAGGAAGAGGATCTTAATGGAAGGGGTATCTGTTTTTGTGTATGCCTGGTGTGGTTTTATACTGTTTTTCATTCAACTGGTTTAATATAAATTGTTTAAATTGTCTTTTATTATTGTAATTAATTTGTTTTACTTGGTTTTAGATGTATCTATCATTTTAAAATCATGTTGTGAGCTGCCTTGGGTCCCAGTATTGGAGGAAGTGGGGTGATGTTGATGCTGCTGCTGATACCACCCTGAGCTTTATCATCTAAAGAAGTTGCGATATTAACTTGGTAAATAAATAAATAAAATGACTGTGAACATTGGATTTTATTTTCATAGATGGAGTGGCTGCTTTCCAGTAATTAGCCCATGTATCTTTTTCACCAAAACAACTTCTTCTTTTTTTAATAAACAAACAAACAAACAAACTTACATATTAGCTGGTGTCACACTACAGAAAGTTAGATCTCATTGCAGAATTAAAAAAAAAATTCAAAACAAGAAAAGAAAAAAAACCCTAATAATTTCACCTAAGTCTCCTTTAACAACTCGTAGATTCTCATGCTCAGTATAACAGATCAATCAGATTTTAAAATGGTTGATTTTTAAAGTAAATCAGTGTTCCAGGGGAAATGATCTTCTCTGATCTCTAAGACAGATTTTGAGATATGCTACTAAAATGAAATGTTTGGCAAGTGACTGCAAGAGAGAGAGAGAGAGAGAGAGAGTTGTGGTGTTCATTAGATCCTTAGTGATAATAATTGACACAACTAAGTCGTCTTGAACCAATGATTCCATTCCCCAAGCAGATGTTGCAAACAATGAGCACACATATCAGTTCATGCATCAATGTTTAATGATTGTTTAGGCTGCATTTGTTATAATCAAAGAGTAGCAACAAAGTGAATTGGATACAGTTCCTCTCAGCTGTAACTCCATTGATTTCAGCAGTTGTTCTGTCACACATGATTGTTCTGAAGCACCAAGAGAAGAACACTTAACACATAATCTTGGGAATTCAAACATCATCAGAACAAATGTATGTTCATACACCACACCTAAACCCAGTCATAGTATTGGTAACACTGAACAGGTGATGACAAATCTGGACAGTGAAGTCAAGACAGCTGTGTGAATGCCTAGAGGGCTGCATGAGGAAGTACTGACATAGGCTGGTAAGAAGGAATCATGCTAGTCCCATTTTTCCAGTTAGGAGTGGAAAGATCTATCAGTTTCACCTTCTTCTGTGTTCCCATTAATGAAGTTTCATTTTTTTCCCCTGGTGGTCCATTCATTTGCTACCGTAGATAAGATCTTATTGAAAAACAAACCAAGCAAAATTCTCACTCATCTGCAGTGGTCAAATTCAATATACTCAGCGATTACCATCACAGGTAGGGTCATCTTTACCTTATCAAGCAAGCTGGTATAAGACCATTCCTCCCTCTGTTTTTCCATTGTTTTCAATGAGAGAGAAATGTAAAAGTCTGCTAGAATAAAGAGGCAGAAAAACAAAACATTCCCACTACATGTTGGATCAGAGTTTATTTGGAGGGCTTTAGAGGTGGTGGATTTTCTATTACAAAACCACACATATACACATCCACACACAAATCCACACACATACACATCACAGATACAGAAAAATGCTCTCTTCAGTTGCAGTCCTACGTGTACTTACAAGGGAATAAGTCCTGCTGCTATCAGTGGGACTCAGTTCTGGGTTGACATGCATGGGACTGCATAGCATACAACAATGAAAGATCAGCAGAATCAGATGATTTTAGTAGTACACTTCATGCTTAGTAGCAAAAGATAGATAAATAGACAGATAGACAGCTATGACCTCTTTAGGGAGGGTATTGTTACCCTGTGAATTGGGGGTCCTGGGAGGGGCGCCCAAACAACAAACCAAACCTAAGCAAAGATACGGAAATTAGCTGGAGCACTCTCTTGGCTAACGAGAGGCGGGGCAACGCAGCAGGATCTTTTACCCTATGTCTACAGCGTCAGGTCAGTGAGGAGGCAAATGGTTCAAATAACAATTAAATTTATTACACAGTTATTAAAGAAAAGCACAAACACACTCCTAACTAGAAAAGGAAATAGAATTTCAAGGGGAATGGGTGATACGCCACCTGTCCTGCAGTCCTGGGGAAGCCAATTGTGGAGGAAGAAACCCAGCATGGCAGCCGAAGGGAATCTGCTGAACCGAGCGGAAGCAAGGCAAAGTGAAGTTCAGATGATCTGGTGAGAATTTCGAAGAGCTCTCAGAGTGGGGGATTTTTATAGGGGAAAGAACAACTGTAGGCTAGTCTGGTCTCAGGTGAAAACAATAAGTTTTGGGTTGGAGACAAAGCCTCCAAAAGGTCAGAATTTGCATGATTGAGTTAAAGTTCGAATTGACAATGGTATGGCCGGTATGTAGATGCAGATAGCTCGGCAGTTAAGTACCTAGCTCGCCAGGGTGTCCTCTCAGGGCAGAGGATCTCTTTGTGGTAATGTGCATTTGTAATGAAGGTGTTTGTTTTGGGAGGTCCTCTAAAGCAGATCTGGCAATATCTGGCTTGGTTTGGTGAGAGCAGCAAGTAGTAGCCATGCCTAGCTTTGCGCTTGTTTGGCGGGGCTCACAAACACTTGGCTGGTGGCAGAGGAGGGTCAAATTGCGATATCAAAATGATATCTTTGGTTCACCAAAGGCCAGGCCCAGACACGGTGGTAACAGTATTCAGTCATCTCACTGTTGTAATAGAGAAGGTACCAATAAACTTGAGCGAAAACACAAATCCAGGGCAACTCAAAAGCTTCACTCATAAATTCTACACCAGTGAAAAATTATTTTCAATTTGGAATAAATAAGCATACCTTCTGTATTCCAGCGTATTCTGCTTGCAACATAGAGCTTGATAGACATCACACTTTCCTTCAGTGATTTGCAAACATTTGCTGGTGTGAAATCCCATTTTCATTTAAATTAAATAGGATTTTGTTTTAATGTATGAAAGACCCATTAGCTTGTTTCATCTGTTTTATATTCTGTTAGGTTTTTTCCCCCATAGGAAATCTGATAAGAATTGGATTGATTGCTTATAGTATCCATCTTGTGCTGCATTCAAAGTCTCACCGTGAGTGTATGCCGTGAGTGGTGACATCAGTGTGATAGATTACAGATCCAGATGTGATATGCTGTATTTTTCAAGGTCTCTTGACAGCTTTCCTTGCACTCTCTCCATTAATCCAGTTCACTGAGCAGTTTGCAACAGGAACTATTTTTTAAAAGTGCTGTGTTAAAGAATTGTAATCCTCTTTCCTCCAAACATGAAATTCTTTTTCCCTTAAAAAATGATCTTCAGCTGTGTGCATCAAGATGGCCAGTAATTTCAAGCATCATTTTGTACCTTAGCAATTCTAGAAGAGATTTCTGGTTATTGTTCCTTCATCTGGGCTGTTTCCTGAAGGGAATTATGTATAATGGCTCTCCCTACCACAGATTCTTTTTCTTCTTCTCCAGCTGCCTGTGATTTTCCTTAGCTCTTGACAGAGATGCAAAGAATATTTAAAAATATTAACAAAAATGTTCAAAAAACTTGTGGGTTTTTTGAGTGTTGAGAAACTGTGAGAAGAATCCTGGACTGACAAGGTTCTTCACAGTGCAGAATTTATTCTGCACAAATATTGCATGTAGTTATTTTGCACAGAAATCAGTATTTTCTGCATAGGAAACAGCATGGAAAATTTCTGCATGGAAAACAATATTTCAACACAGAACTATTAATTCTTGTGCAAAAGATGCTGGGGTAGTTTTTTGCACAGAAAATGCTGTTTTCTGCATAGAAAATGTTGTTTTCTATACAAATCAACCATGTGTGAATTTTATGCAGACTAAATCCCCAATTACAGCTTTTTCTGTACAGAAAACAACATTTTTTGTGTAGGAAATAATACTTCTTCCCTGAAATATCATTTTTCACACTGAAGAAGCTGTTTCCTGGGCAGAAAATACTGATTTCTTCAGAAAACAACCACATAGTGGGAAGAAGATGGCTGAAATTACTCATTGTTACCTTCAAGAAGAAACTTAGTGAAGAGCTAGCTGAGAGTGTGTGACGTGCCCAAGGTCATCCAGTGGGTTCCATGGCTGAGCAAGGAATGAGACGCTGGTCAAGGAATGAGTCCAATGTTCAAACCACTACCCTACACCACGTTGAGCTGCAAACATTACAAATACATTACATATAAATAATAAATAGTACCTTTTTCTAAATCTAGATCAAAAAACAGGTTTTTCAGGTTTCTCTTTATGATCCTCAAATCTGCTGTTTCTGTTACCTGACCATGCTGCATATGAAGGGAACACAACTAAAGCAGATGTTTTAACGTCTGCAGTCATTTGGATCATTTCCCTAAATGTATGCTTAAAAGCAAAAGCATAAAGATGCATGCATCATACTGCCACACTTTAAAGCAGCTGAGCAGACTGTAAGTCGTTGTTATTCTGTTCTATTTATAACTTCCAAAGTAGACACATTTTGCTTATTATGCTACCAGCGGAGTTAGGGTCAGGGAAAGCAATCTGCTTGGCAACTTCTGCAACTTTGTTCTTCATCTTTCAAATTAAGCAATATGTGCAACTCATTCTAGAGTCTCAGGGACATTTCCCTTCACCTCCAAATAACAACTTCAAAATGATGTATCTGGATCAGAAGTGAAAGCAGAAAATATGCCTCTTACTCACAGCTCTCCAAGGTGGTGAGAGCTTCATAGAAACCCTGTGAGCTAGGTGAATTGGCAGTCCCCAAAGCAGAAGGGGAACTTTTGGAGTAGAGGTGGCAAAATTGGTGTTCTACCACCTGAAGGAAGCTAGTAAAATTTTGAATGGATAAGACAACAGTAGGAAAAGAGGGAGAGTGCATTACAGATGGTTTTATTTCAATCATGAAAGTCATGGTTATGAGTTTGCAAGACCTGAGTGGGGCAACTGATGACTGATGATCTTGGAGATCTCTCATTCATAGGGTTGTCACAGATCAAAGTTGACTTGATAGCAAATAGCAAACAACAACAAAGCAACAGAGTTCAGGCCTGCAGAGATGACACAGCATTTGAGAGCCCAAACATCTATAAGCATGCCTCACACAATTTTAATGTGTTTATTTCTTTCAATAAGTTGAAATTGACTTGGTGATAAAAAACAGTAATAACATTTGAATGAGTAATACTTTAACGGTTTTAATTTTGTTGCTAGTTTAATCCTGTTTTAATCACTCTCAAATTCCAGTTTGAGAAAAAGGCAGGGTATAAATAAAGGGAAGATGGATGTTTGGATAGGACTGCCTGACCTAGCCTCATAGCAGAGCCCTTCTCTTCCCCAAAGTTACTGCTGTTTTTCTTATAGAAAGATGAAGTATCCAATGTTAGCTATTACTTTTCAAAATCAGTATTTTTCAGCGTGCACCTTCAAAGCTTTGCTGATGTGCAGGAGTAATTTAATAAGGAAAAAAATTGTATTCAAAGCTTCAGAATTCTGTAGATGAGCATGGGTAAATTTTATTTTATTTTTTGAAAAAATGAACCCCTGACGGATAATGGTTAAAAAAAATGGAAGACAGACACCCTATTTTCTCTTCAGACAGCTTCCCTCACCTACTCAAGGTAAAAGATGAAGGTGGGAAGAAAGATTTCTGAAGCAGTTCAGTGGGATGAAGCCACCCAGATTGGGCTAAGCAGAAATTCTCTAAGGCTAAGGCCACAAAAATGTATGCTGCATGGACACCACATATTTAAAAATGAATGAATGAATAATGAAGTGGGAAGAAATTTAATGTCTAAGGTCAAAAAATAGTGTGAGGACAATGTTTAGGGAAAAGTATTGTATGTTATGCATGTAAGCCAGGTATAAATGATGGGGTAGGGGAAGACTTGTGTTTGTTGGCTCCAAGCCTCTCAAAGGTCTCTTTCACACTATATGATCATAGCATTTTGATACTGTTTTTAACTGCAGTGATTGTTTTCTACAGAATCCACGTATCTGTAGGTTGGTGAAGATCTAGAGAATTCTTTAAAAGAGTGGGTTAAATGTCTCATGAAACAAATCTCAGAATTCCATAGGATGAAGCCATGGCAGTTAAAGTGTCATGATTGCCATGGCAGAACTATAGTTGTGTACTGTGAAAGAGCACTGATAACTTTCCATATGACTACTTCCGCACTAGTTTTATGTGTCTGTGTCTTGTTATTTTTAAATGTTTAAAAACAGAAACACAATTTAATTTTCTACAAACAGGTACTTCCTTTTAAGTACTGAGTCATGAAAGGTAATTCATGTGTCATCCTGCTACACAATTGTAGCAGGATGATACTACTGACTGCTATGGTTACATCCAATAGAAATTTGGTATTTGTAGTTGGGTGAGACAGTTGAGAGTTCTGTGTCAGAGAACTCTTTCCATTCTCTTGAATTGTAACATAGATCCCTCCAACAGAAAGTCTAAGGAAGAAGTTTGTTGTTGCAGACAGTCACCTGCTATGTTCAGAGGGAAAAGGTGTGCAATGGAGAGGAGCAAAGAGCGACTGGATGCATTCCTGCAGTTCTCAGAATTTGGAGAAGTTACTTTTTGAACTGCAATTCACAGGATGGCCATTGGCTGAGGATTTTATGAATCATAGTCCAAAAGTCATATTTGCAAACCAAGCCTTGTTGCTGTTGTTGTTGTTTGCTTTCAAGTAATTTCTGATTTAGACGGTAGCCCTTAGGTGAACCTATCATGAGGTCTTCTCGGCAAGATCTGTTCAAAGGGATTTTGCTTTTGTCTTCCTCTGAGGCTGAAAGAATGTGATTTGTCCAAGATTACTCTGGTTTTCATGCCTAAGTGGGATTTGAACCCATGGCCATTTTCCCACTATACTGTTATAGTGCTTTTATTCCACTTTCAACATCCCGTGAAATCTTGGGGTTTGTAGTTTAGGGACGGGCATTTAGAATTCTCAGCCGGAGAGCTCTTTGGCCTCAATAAACTACAAACATCAAGAATTCCACAGGATGTTGAAAGTGGAATAATAGCACTATGACAGTGTAGTGTGGAAATGGCCCTGGTCTCCACAGTTATAATCCAACACCCAAACCATTACACCATGCTTGCTGTCTACAGCATCTGCCTGAATTGATTGCACTATAGTAATAGATCCTTAATTGGGCTGAGGGTGAGACAGGTCATTTGCCTTGACAGGAACTTAAAAAGCAATTTTGTTACTCCTTGAACCAACTCACTCACTCACTCTCAATCTCTCTTTCTCTTTTAAGGATTTGGCTGCTTAGCAGAACTCCTCCTGTGATACCACAACAGCATTGCAAGGCCTCATTTGATTTCCTGAGCTCCATAACTGAGTGGTGACAGGGTAGAAAAAAAGATTAATTCTCTGGGAATTTAAAGTGTAACAGTAGAGTAGTCTCAGCTATGTTATACAAACAAGCCTTGTAAAATTGAAAACCAAAGGCAAACCATCATAGTTATAAAATGTCTGAGAAATCTAGCAAAAACAAGCAAGCATAGTAATTAAAAAGATCAGGAAGTCATCATCTATGTAATCATTAGCTGATGCCAATCTGGCAAGAAATATTCATAGTACATTGCCCATTATTTTCTCACTGCTCTCTAGAAGCCTTCAGCTGCTGGAAAGAACAGATCTTGGAAAAGTTACTTTTGAAGATCACAATTCTTCCAGAATGTCTCAGTCAGCATGGGAGGATTCTGGAGACTGTAATCCTGAAAAGTGCCATTTCAAGCTTTGGCTGAACAGAGTAAACCCCAACTGGTTTGAGATCCTTAAATTCTCAAATATGATCTCATGATCCACTGTATATAGTTGTATTCTGATGCCACCCCACCCCATGTAACTGCTATATTCCCATGGTTTTAATATTAACTCCCTCATGGTGTCTAAGGATTTGGATTATAATCTGTGAAAGTTCATGCTAAAATAAACGATGTAGTCCTAAAGCTGCTGCTAGATTCCTTGTTTTCCTCCTGTCCATTTCGTTTTTATACTGCAACAGGCTATCTTCAAATTATGAGGTGGTTTTCAAATGTACATGGAATTATTTCAATGGGAATCAGAGTTACCGCTTGCAGCTTCCCAGAGTACTGTGCTTTCACTTCAAGACATCCTGTAGGATTATGGTTGCAACATACCCTCATAAATGTCTCTGTTACAGAAAATGTTAAAAAAAAGTCATTCATTTTTTTCTAACGCACATGGTAGCCTTCTAGATATAGGGGTTCCTGCATGAAATGGATTATCTACATCAATATCAAGCTGGCTTCAGGCCTGGCCATGGGACATGGACAACTTTGATCACCTTGGTGGATGGCCTATGCTGGAACTAGACAGGGGAGATGCATGTCCCTATTGGTTCTGCTGAACACCTCAGTGAAGTTGATATCATTGACCATGGCATCCTTCTGGGCTGGGGCCAGGGGGAACTATTTATTAACATTAGTTTGGGTTCTTGGACTGGTGAGCTCAAAAGTTGATGCTGGGTGCTGATTAATCTTGTAATGAAGCCAGGGACCTAGACAGCTGTGGCTCTCTCTTTACTCTCACTTGGTACAATCAGAATGTACCGTCCTAGGAAAACAATAGTCAAGTGGTTGACTTAAAGTTGGACTCAGATCTCCAGCATTCAAGGATACTGAAGCATTCCTTGAAGATTTGGGGCTACATTATTCAATAGAGGTACTGTATGACTATAAACACAAGGCATTATGCATTCTGTTTCCTTATAGTGATAATCACCACCATTATAAGTCTAGGGAACACTGATAATACATCTTACTTCTGAACAGATCACAAGCAGCTGCACAGTGCAAGTCATACAATTTTACAGCTTGGTTTTTTAATTTTTTCTTTATTCCCTTCTCACTTCTTAATTTGATCTTTCTGCAAAAGAGGAATGAGAACCATAACCTTATTATGTAGATTCCTTTGGCTGAGGTGGAAGGAGAATCTACTAGAATGTTAGGTATCCATAAAGCAAAATAGATGAGTGGGAAGAAATAGTGATATTATGTGCCATTCCACAGGGCAAATGCTTCTGTGGAATGGCACATATAATCATATAATGCTGATCTTTTCTGGGGGATTTAATCTGGGGAATGAAGGATTGGTCTGAGTTGTACTTGTTTTTAAAACAAGGTAGAAATGATCAGAATGCTACAGAGAAGCATATTCCTCCAGGTATTAACAAGACCTCCCCTTGCAGTAAATTGTGTAGGGAATATGAAATATGTATTTTAAAAATTATGTATCTGGGATTGCTCAAAGCTTGATAAATTTGATCTGGTTGAGGAGGTTAGATTTTGCTGAAGAGAGTCACCATAGCCTGGATTCGTCTGCCAATGTTTAAAAGAAGCTTGAAGAGATGACAGTAGCCAGGTGATGCACCCAAAAGGCCAAGAAGCAAGAATTTTGTAGCAGTTTTTCTACCTCTATTCAAATGTTAGTGGGAGTCCCTTTTCAGTCATGTGTCATCACCAGCTGTTACTCTGATTTCTGGGGGTCCGGGGAGGGACACGTAAGTGTGCTCCAAATTACAAAGTTGGGAATTAGTCAAAAGAGCACAAGCTAGCAATACGAGAGGCAGGGCAACGGAGTGAGATCTTTCACCCAGTGTCTATGGGGTCAGGCCGAGTCAAGGAGCAAACAGATATAACTAATAATAATTATTTTTATTGATATACAGTCAAACACATGTATGCAACACACTAACACAGAGAACTATAGAAATAAAGGTTGGAGTGGGATAGAGGGATTTTAAGAGGAGGTTTGGAATGGGAAATACTTCACCTGTTCTGAAGCCCGGAAAATCTGAAGGAAAAGGTCCGTTGAAGTAGAGTTCTCAGCATGAGGAGCTGAGGGGAAGGCTCGCCGAACGAAGCAACAGCAAGGCGGGATGGAAGCCAAGAGCGATCCAAGGAAGTGCTCAAAGTCAGGGGTTCTTATAGGGGAAAATGTGGCCACAAGCCAGTCTGTTCTCGGGGACAACAATGAGTTTTAGGTTGGAGACAAAGCCTCCGAAAGGTCAGTGATTTACAGGATTGAGTTAAGACTGAATTGTCAAGAGAGTAGCCAGTGTGCAAATGCAGAATGCTTGACAGTTGAGTATTCGGCTCGTCAAGCTGCCTGCTCGGGGCAGGGAGTCCTCTGTAAGTAGCGTGCATACATAATGTGGTACTTGCCTTGAGGTCTCCTGAAGTGGCAGTTTGGCTATTTCTGGCCTGCCTGTATTTGTTTGGAATATTACAGCGATTTGCGGCCGGGCCTGTATGCGTGCTTGTCCGGGGGCCTTGCAAGCACGTGGAGAAGAATAGGTAAAGGAGGCCAAATTATTGATATCAAATGATATCTAATATCCCACGAGCTCGGGCTAGGAAACTGCGGTAACATAGCTATCAGTTGCTGATTTTCATGGTTCATCATAACAAGAACTGCTGCCTGGGTCTTTGACTGACATATTTTGCTTCAGCTGTCAGCACTGTAAGTTATTTCTGTTCTAGAACTGAGAGGCAATGTACATAATGCTGTCAGGTCTGACTTACAGTTTGCCCTCCTAATCTAATAGGTACCTAGTAATTAAGTTAAAAGAGGGCGGGATGACTTCTACAACAGAATTGTGAGAGAAAGTACTGGAGTGCTTGGTCAAGGTCTTCAGAATACTTGTTCCCTAGGGTCTTTCCAATAGCAATAGCAGTTATTTCTATACCACCTATCAACTAGCGTTATCTAAGCGGTTTACAATGTATTTTAGCTAATTGCCCCCAACAAGCTGGGTACTCATTTTACCGACCTGCGAAAGGATGGAAGGCTGAGTCAACCTTGGAGCCTGGCAGGATCGAACTCACAACCTTGTGGTTGCAGTACTAGCATTTAACCACTGCGCCACCAGGCTGTAATAGTGCTATTATTCCATTTTCAGTATCCTGTGGAATTCTGGGGTTTGTAGTTTACTGAGGCCAAAGAGCTCTCTGGCTGAGAATTCTAAATGCTCCTCCCTAAACTGTAAACTCCAGGATTCTACAGGATGCTGAAACTGGAATAATAGCACTTTTACAGTGTAGTGTGGAAAGACTCCTAGTTTACCAGATTTCAATACGCTATAGCATTTTACTTGTTACTTGCATGAAAAATGCTATGCATGCAAGGTGAATTATTCACCATAGAGCAACAGATGTATTCTGCTGTCAGCCACAGACATGTGCATACAGCAACACTGCCCATTGTGTTTATGCACTATACGTTGCAGTTGTTTATGCACTATGCATTGCAACTGGATGCAACAGCATCCAGTCATTTGCATGCAATTACACAATGTTGCTATTCTGCATGGGAGTTGTGTAATGTTGGTATAATGTATCTCCACACACAGATATTTTTACGCTACACTGAGGAAATGTTATATTGCAGCAATGCTCTTACCTTGCTGTGCTGCACATTCCACCTTTCCTAGACTAGCTCAGCACTGCCTTCCTGAGATCCTTATCTTTTGTGATCCTCCCTTTGCACACACTTAGGTATTTGCAGATTTCTGGATTTTATAGTTGTACTGTTGGTGAAGGTGATTGCAAGATGTCACAAAGGCAACTAGGTCTGCTTCCTTGTGAGTGTTGCTGTTCCCATCCAGACTGCAGAATCTTACCCAGACATTAGTTACCAGGTTTGAATAAAACATTTAACCCCAAACTTTCCATTGTTGTTTTCATCATATGGAAAATGGCAAGTTCGTGCTCTTCTGCTCTCCTGATTTGGCTGGGACAACCTCAATTAATCCTCTGTTGTCCCAGTTCTTCAACTGCTTTTAAAATAACCCGATTGGTCTCTCTTCTGCCACTTTACTCCCTTCATCCTCAGCTGACAGCTTACTTCAATTGCTGCAAAGTGAGTTTAAAGTACAAAAGGAGAAGAGGACAGGAAGAGGCAGAAATTTGCCTTTCTTAGTAGACTCAAGCAAAAACAAACTGCTACAGCTTCTCCTGTCTTGTCTGTTCTTCTATGTAAATTTTGCCATTTTGACCACATTTTAATGTTTCTTGGCTATATGTGTCCTGTTTTTCATTTGTGAAATGTTGGAGGAGAAATTCCTGTTGAAGTGGAGATTCTCTAGCTGAGCAAGCACCTTGACTATCCAGCACTGTCACTCGTGTGGAAAGTCTCCACATAAACAAGAAACTTTCTTCAACTCTCTTGTTTTCCATGTGAGGAAAGTAACAATACAGTGTTGTGGAGTTAGGCATTTTTCTGCTTGTGTGTTGATTCAAACCCAGTAGAAGATGTCTGAATAGCTTCTTTCCTATTAGAAAGGAAAACTGGGGAAGGAAACTTTCATCTGCTTGTTCCCAAAGCCAGCTGATAAACCTTTCCTACACCTCTATTTTTGATGACATCTGTCCCCCTCTTCCAGTAGAGACTACAGATGTATAAACATGTGCAGAGATGTATAAATATGCACAAATAGATTTTTTTCCCTTTGGTGAAGCGAAATTATAGTAAGTAGTCCTGGATCTTGTATGTTAGATACTTGGAACACCTGCTGGATTGTTAACTATTAATTGTTTTCCACCAAAGGAAAAATATCTAAACATGGAAAAACTATTAAATATTGAGATAAACATTGCAAAATATAAAATAAATAAAAAAGGGAAAGGAAACTTTCAAGCTTATGTACACAACAAATGCTGGGACTAGCAAAACAGCCCTAGATTTCTTATTGATTTAAAATATAAAGATACAGCAGAAGTTTAAAAAAACCTTATGTTTTACAGAATCATAGAATTATAGAGTTGGAAGAGACCACAGGGGCTATCCAGTCCAACCCTCTGCTATGCAAGAACACACATCAAAGCATTCCCAACAGATGGCCATCCAACCTCTGCTTAAAAACCTCCAAAGAAGGAGATCCACCACACTCTAAGGCAGCATATTCCACTGCCGGACACCTCTAACCATCAGGAAGTTCTTCCTGAAGTTCAGATGGAATCTCCTTTCTTGCAGCTTGAATCCATTGCTCCTTCTCCTAGTCTCTGGAGCAGTGGAAAACAAGCCTGCTCCCTCCTCGACATGACATTCCTTCAAATATTTAAACATGGCTACCATGTTCCCTCTTAACCTTCTCTTCTGCAGACTAAACATACCCAGCTCCCTAAGCTGCTCCTCATAGGGCATGGCTTCCAGGCCCTTCACCAATTTGGTTGACCTCCTCTGGACATGCTCCAATTTGTCGATATCCTTCTTGAATTTAGATGCCCAGAACTAGATGCAGTATTCCAAATGAGGTCTAACCAAAGCATAATAGAGTGGCACCATTACCTCCCTTGATGTAGACACCATACTCCTATTGATGCAACTAAGAATCATGTTGGCTTTCTTGATTACCACATCACACTGCTGACTCATGTTCAGCTTGTAATCTACCAAGACTCTTAGATCCCTTTCACAAGTATTATTATCCAGCCATGTATCCCCCATCCTATATAAAACCCGAGGGAAAGAATTTCAACACATTACAAAAATTTAAAGCATTCCTTTCTTTAATTTTGCAATTTACTGTGGAAAAGCTCAGAATATCACTACTACTGTAGTCAACAGTAAGGACTGATAGCTGAGCAAACAACCATACAAAATTCTTGCTTTAATAAAATCCTTAAACACTGAAGAAAAAAGAAAAGATGCACAAATACTGGAGATGTACATGCAGGCACATAAAAATGCTGTTTAAAAGTGTTAAAAGCGCTTGATATATCCTAAATTTCTCCTCAGAAGAATCCTGTGAGATATGTTAGTATGTAAAATACTGACCTGTGCCACTTCACAATGGTCTTCAGACAATGGTCTTCAGGAATTTTTTTACTTTGGTTCCTTATCACAATATTCTGTTCTGAATATTCTGTTCTATTCTCTTTATATAGACATTTCTTGTGTTATACAAAATCACAGAAAAATTCTGTACCGGAAAAATGTCTTTTTTTAAAAAAAAAATTGATAATAATTTTTACAAATAGTTCTAGCTTTCTGTTAGTACTTCAAAAGAGGCCATGTGAAAATTAGAATTATGCCTTGCCAGGACAATTATAAGCAACTATTTTGTTTCCACATTAGTGAAGTTCATAAATCTTCATTTTGAAATGCAATCTCTAGGAATATTTCCAAATTAAGTTTTAAAATTCATGGTACTTGACTGTAAGTTAATGACAGAAAATAAAGGCTAGAAGAATGCAACATTTCTCTGGACTGGCTTTCTGCTGAACAAAGGTATTTGTAAATACAAAACATGATAGAGAGTAGTTGAGCGCAACTTTGGATGAAGAAATAGAACATGTGTAGCTCTTAGTTAAATAACCTAACTAACTCCAGTGGTGGGCCAGGCTAAGCAGATAAGTAAATAGTGAATAGTTTGCATATTCTCCAACATTTCACAGATGAAAACTGGAACACACATTGCCAAGCCATATCAGAGTGTGGTCAGGATACGAAGAGTTATTAATGGAGAAGAACACAACAGCTGGGAGAGGCTGCAGCAATTTGCTTTGGTCTGAATCTACTGGATAGGGGAAAGTTCTGAAATTTCCTTTCCTCTCCCACCTGTTGAATCAATTAAATGGAAACTAAGTTTGCATTTTGAACTCAGTTGGTAGTCTGGGATCTAAGCACAAAAAGCAGTTCAAATAGAGTCAAAAGACAGTCAGGGAGTAACCAAATAGAAGAGTCCAAAAAGCAAGCTGAAGTTTAGGAAACTAGACAACAGGCACTGCCACAATGATAAAGATAATAGAATTGTTATTCTGTAGTACAGGCATGCCCTTGGCTGTGCTAATTTACAGTGAGATGTAACTCAGAACAGCTGGCCTCACTATCCCACAGTTTTCCTTTTAAGGCAGGCCACTTCCTTGCTTTTGCTGCTGTCTTTTGGATCTGCAGTGCTCCAAGGAGGCCCAGTTGTTACCAATATTGGGATCATTTTGTCACCAATTCAAAAATATTACTTTTTATTAAAGCCTTCAGGTCTTATTGATTTTATCCAGGATGTGCACATCTTACACAGTTGTATTTTGAATTGTTTTAGCAAGGTTTAAATTATCTGACTTTACTTGATAAAACATTGCATACATTTTCAGTCTTTTGAAGCTATTGTTATTATTTATTGTTTTAAATTGATCTTACTGTAAGTTGCCCTGAGATCTTCAGACACAGGGTGAGTTATAAATATTTTAATAAAATAAATAAATAACAAGTAAATCAGTCTCCAACTCCTTCTCTTCAAGGTCAACGTGTGATAGTGCAGGTTCTGTTTTCAGGACATGGCTGCCAGACTCTTCTGGTTCTGATTGTTATCTTGGTTCACCTTTTCCCCTTCTGCATCTGAGGAGGCCTTCCCCAGGAAGGATATAACAAAGCTTTAGGGCTTCCCAGGGTCCAATTTTGTCCTTATGCTATTTAACATTTAAATGGAACAGCTGGTAGAGGCTGTTAGGAATGTGGTTCCACTAGTATACCAATGACATCCAATTCGATTTCTCCTTTCAATCTAATTCTATGGAAATCATTTCAGTGTTAAGCCAGAACCTGATGCCAGTAATGGAATGAGTCAGGGTAAATAAATAGCAGTTTAATCCAGACCCGACAATGTGTTCCTGATCAGCTGGAAGTCTTATAAGGATATGGCTTCAGCCTACACTGGATAGATTTGTATTCCCCCAAAATCTCAAATTTGTAAACTGGGTATACTCTGGGACTCAGGCCAGGGCTGAGTCCCAGGACTATTTAGACAGTGTTAGATGCACTCATTCCTGGAGATGTCTAATCTGGCTACAGCAATCTGTGCCATGATTACCTTTCATTTTTATTACCATAATTTGTTCTTCATGAAGTTGCTTTTGGAAAATGTTTTGAAATTTCATGGGTCTAAAACAACTGTGTGCCCGTATTGGCGACTGGGGCTTGTTAGAGTGAACATTAAATTCCCTTGTTAAACAATTTCACTAGCTACTGGGCACAATTTCAATTTCTGGGCACGAATCAAACACCAAAGTTTGACCTACAAAGTTCTTTATAGCTTGGGTCCATACTATTTGAAAGACTGTATCTTCCCATAAAAGCCTGACTGAGTTTTAAGATCCTTAAGGGGAAGGGTTTCATTCTATCCCACCCCTTTTACAGACCCATCAGATGAGGGCACAGGAGAGGGACCTCTCAATGGCTCCCCCTGCAGTCTGTAAAATCTCCTCCTATGGGAGGGTAGGCCAATTCCCCTTCTGCATTTCTTCTACCTGCTGGCAAAATTATTTTTATTTTGACGGGGTAAAATGTATAGAGCTGAAAAATACACACAGATGTTTAGTCAGTGGAGAAAATACATAAAAATTGCATACATTAGGAAAAATATGTATACATGCATGTGGATTTCTATGTGGGAATTAAAAGTAAAATTTTGCAAACAGATACAAATAAATGATGGAATGGGAATGCAGGTGACATTCGAAGAAATGTGATGAAATCAAAAGTTGGGGGACAACCCTAGCAGGAATACCACTTCTGTGGGGACAGAAAGCAAAATCAGTAGTTTCTGATTGATTCCTGATTGTCATGAAAGGCTTTTTCATTAGGCTTTCAAATTGTTTTGCTGATGCATTTTTACTGCTAGAGAAAAGGAGAGATGCTTGTGACATTATCTGCCTCAGGAACTGAAATAGCTTGGCTGGATTTGGATAATATGCACAGGTTTGAGGGTGCTATTTCTCCTCAGGGAGCCAAAAGTTTTCCGTCAACCCTGCCTTCCCTCTTCAGACATCGACTTCATTTGAGATATCCATACCTACAAGAAGAGATGTTCATGCTTGAGACTGGGGGAAGCATTGTTATAATTAAAAAAAAAATTACAAGAAAATGGTTAATTGTGTAAATTATTGTTAATTGGAAGCAATATGCAAAACATCATTGTGTGTATTATTTACATCTGTAGTTGATGAAATTATAGTAGTTATTGCATAATTTGGCAGCAAAGAGTTTACAGTCAAATTTCTCCTCAGCACTCATGTCTCCGTACAGTAATATACATTTTCATGTATTACGAGTTATGAATGAGCTCATACTGCCATGTTACAACAGATGTTCAGGATAAATCTATTGTTCTTGAGTACATAATTTCACCATTGACTATATTTAGAATGCTTGTCAAACTTTTAACAGAATGATTGTGTTATGCTTCTTTCTTCCTTTTCAGGTGAACTTAACACATTTTCTAACAGGATGCTAGAAAAACTCTTTACAAATTATACACTAAAGAAAAGATCTACAAATTCCTAATATCTGTACTTATGGCAACCACTTACACATGGGGAGGGGATGAGAGAGTATGAAAGAAGGGATAATAAAATTTGCTTATGCTAATATACGTAGACAGAGATGCAAAGCTGGAATAATTGCTGTGATTTAAATAGAAATATAATATCAATGCGACCAGGTGACCTATGTTCCTGTTCATCCTTCTGTCTAAGTGCTAACCATTCATGGGCAATTTCCCCCTCTCACGTTTAAAACTAATCATATACTGGACTTCAACAGCCTCTCAGACAGGGGACATTCTTACATAGATGACTGTTATCAGACAGACAGACATAGGACTGTCCTTCATAAAGCAGGACACATGGCTACTCTGTCTACATTCGCTATGGTGATCATTTTTCTCACTTTCTTCGCTTACCCCTCACTGTCATAACATTAATTCTAACTCCTAGAACTAAAACAACAGGCATTCTGAAGAAAGGAGGCCTAAGACTCCTTCCTGCCTTTATTTTTTTATTTAGAGTATTTCTACACCAAATTTTAGCCAAAAAGACTCCCAGGGTGGCTTTTCAGCCTAGGCCATGACTAGGCAAGTGTGGCCTATAGGTCTCCCAAGCTCCTACCCCTGGAATTAAAAAAAAAGTTTTAAAATAAGATATAAAGTTCCAAAATTCTCTCTAAGGTATATGAGATGCACCCCCCCCAAAAAAAATGCTCCCTGAGTCAATTTAGAGACCCAAGAGAGGCCTTTTTAGAAACAGGAAGTGAAGTGCCTTCTACTCAGTTCCTGTCAATTAAAAAAGGCCTCTTTTGGTCCTAAAATGGCCCCAGAAAGCACAAAAAGCATGGTGAAAGTGCCCTATGAGCCCTACACGGCATTTGAGGGGGCAAAAATGATTTTTTTTAAACAAAAATGGGAACAGGTACAGTGAGAGGCACAGCCCTCCAAGATCTCATGAACAGCCCTTTAACCTTCCATAGTTGCCATTCCTGGTTCTTCCTAGCCTTCTCTTTACTGTTTACACAGTGGGTTATCTTTCTTTATACAGGGCACTATATAGCCCCTCCTTATCATTCCTCTAAAATCTCTGATTGCTAATTTCTTCGTGTCTCTAAACATTTTTTTTTCCAGGGAAAAACTCAATAGTATAAGAAATGAGTGATCAAAAATACAAAGAGTATCTGTGGAGAGCAAAGAGGAAGATCACAAGCGACACCAATAGGGACATTTTCCTTGATTTTAACGAACAACATATATGCATTGAGTTGGTCTTACCTACAGTTGCCCAAGAGATGATGAAGTATTTGTTCAGAACATGTTCTAAATTTACTGAATTTAGAACATGTTCTGAATTTACTCCCAGCTATGGTGGTGTTACTCCAAAATGTGGGTGACTCAGGGGTCCACCCATGATGTCAGTACCTCCCCTTAAGATAAGGAATTATTAGCTCAAATCAGGAGGTCTGTGAGAGGGATGTCAAGGTTATATGACGAGTCAGGCATGGTTTCCTCTAAGTGGATGGCAGAGGAAGAGGTGATGTGGCCAGATGAGCACATGCAAAGTCATCAGGATTGTTATGACTATAACTTGTGTACCGGAGAAGGCCACACACCAGGAAGTTGATTGGGGCACCCCACTTGTTCAGGGTGACAGGGAGACTTAAAAAGGCTGGGTTTTGCCCTCACAAGTCGCCAGATAGATTTGCCTAGTTGGTCCTGTCATACTGCTGACAGTTTATGCCTTGTAAGGGGGATGCTGCCCGTTTATCTTCTGTTTTTTTCTTGCTTAATTGCTTCTGGAATATTTTGCCAAAAGCCTTTATCTTAGTGTACAGCAATAAATCTTCCTCTACGCCTAACTTAATGAGACTCTGGAATTTTTTCCTGCTTCACTGAAGACCTCTGCTGCGGTGAAGCCTTGCTGCACTGTTTGAACTCTGCACATGCTCAGAGGAGCCAGTTCCTGCTAACCCTGACAAGGGAGTAACCTAGTGAGATTTTTTCACCAACGTTTATGGGGTCTTCTCAGGGAAGGGCCAGCCAGAGATTCAAAAGTAAACTTAAAATGTGTTTATTTGGGAAATTAACAATCATAAACAAGAAGCAAACACACATGCAACCACACAAGGCTAGCTGAAGGAGAAAGGGAGAAAAGTTGTTGACAGTGAAGTTTTAACAGTGATGAGGGCAATATCCTGGGTTCCAATAGTTATTTTGTGTATTTATTTGAAAGATTGCTTCTTCCATATTGAGGATTTGTTCTGTTTTGGATTCTTTTTTGTTTTATTATCTGCCAGTGTACAGAAAGTTTTCAAACAAAAATCATACATTTTTGAAATTATAGATTTACTATGAAATGGCTGCACTCCATTGCAATTGTTGTTATATAAGGATTATTACAAATCAAGTACCATGAATAAACTGGTGGTGATGAGCTCACTAGTCATTGCTGTTTGAGTGCAGAGAATCTGAGATATCATCCAATTATAACTGATTGATATGGTGAATCTGATCCTCTCTTATGCTTTAGATCATATGTGTCAAACTCAAGGCCACATCCGGCCCGGCGTGTAATTATATCCGGCCCGCGAGATCATTTTATATATTATTGTTATTAATGGCCCGGCAATTGCTAAAAAAAGATGCCAGGCGTCCAGCTCTGATAAAATGACATAAGAGCAAAGACAACTAAATGATTTGATTTGTTATTGCTGAAAAGCACAAATTTTATTTATATTTCCAGGTTTTGTTATGCAGCATGTTCATATTTTGAATGTGTATAATTTTGACAGGATATATTTTTATGGAGAGCAAAATCTTTTGGGACATTTAAAATTTAAGTTTATTTTTTATATAAAATGACATAAGAGTAAAGAAATTTGAATGTTTGTTCTTTTAACATTTACTTTATTTCTAACTTGTATAATTTAGACAGGATATATTTTTATGGAGAGCAAAATATTATAAGTTATTTAAGGTTTGAGTTGATTTATTCCGGAATAATATTCCTGTCTGTTTTTATTCATATTTATGTTCAAAAAAGTTAAGTTTTAAAAGTTTTAAAGTTTTAAAAGTTTAGTTTTAGTGTGTTCGATAAATGTTTATCCTGTTCGGCCCGCGACCTAAAGTGTGTTTTGGATTTTGGCCCCCTGTGCAATTGAGTTTGACACCCCTACTTTAGATTCACTACTTTTACATAAAATTCAAATCAATTTCTATATGTCTTGAGGAAGAGCATTATGGTACCATATGTAGGCATAAATGTTTCTCCTGATGGGGCAAATAATAACTTTGGAGAGTATGTAATTCTAATTACAAAAATAAGGATTTGGGGAGACTCTAAAAATTCCTTTTTAATGCCATGTCCTCAAATTAATTTGATTTCTACTTGCCCACCTACTGGTATTGTTAATTTTAAAAAAGAAACCACAAGAGATCCTGCCCACAGATGGCTTATTTCACATCTGTTACATCTCATTGTATGTAAAAGGTTTGCAGGCCTTTCCTAAGTGTAAATACCAAGTCTATTTATCTTGCCTTGCTGCACTAAAACCTTTTTCTCAGTGGAAGTGAAAAATACCCTTCTGCCTTTGGTACCCCTACATGTCCTGGATACCTCCTTTCATCTGAGTCTTTATTCTGTTCTGTCTTTCTTTCCCCCTTTTAAATTACCTCCTTTCTTCGCAAACTTCTCTTCTCCCTTCCTCACATAATTCCTCTGTCCATACTCATGTCCACATTCTTTCTCTTTCATTTTAACTCTTGTCATTTGTCCTTCTCCTCCATCCTCACAGGGATCCCGGAACTGTTTTTAAGAGGAAGGTGCTCAACAGTAGCAGGCATGTTGCTATTAATTTCAGCCACTTTCAGGTACTTGCAGTGGGAGGGCAAATAATTTTCCCCCATCTGTTATCATTCAAGCATCTTTAACCATATGAAGACTCTTACAGTGTGATCCCTTCTAAATAAATGTTCACTGGGGAGATTGCAGCCAGCCTTTGTTATTCTAAGGAGGACTCAATAACAATTGTTGTCTTCATATGGTGCTTCATTATCTAGGCAATTTCTGCACTAGGCTGTTGCAGTGCTATTATTCTCCTTCCAACATCCTGTGGAATCCTAGGGTTTGCAGTTTAGGGAGGGGCGTTTGAGGCCCCTCCCTATACTGCAAACCCCAAGATTCTGTGGGATGTTGAAAGTGGAATAATAGCGCTGTAACAGTCTAGCTGTTGACTGCTAAATTCCCAAGGATGATCATGCATGCTCACTATAAGGCAGTGTGTTGCAGGATTCCCTTTCCTGCTCCTCCCCTATTCTTTTTGCTCATTGTGCTTCATTGCACTTGTTACTGCTGCTACCTTCAATGAAACCAAATTCAAGTGATGACAGCAGGCGAGTGGTGAGAGCAGGAGAGACAATGTAGAAAATGAAAATGCTACTTTTCCTATGATTCCCAGGGAAATGCCCTCAAAATTGCATGGAATTTAATTGGGGAAACTTACTTTACAAACTGGTTTCATTTTTTAAAAATGTAATTAATCATGTAATCAGTAAATTCATACTGATCTCTGGTATAGATCCTTTTGAAGAATTGAGATAGATTTCCATCCTTACATTTTATTTTGGAATCTTGCTTTACATGTTTTATTGAAATGATAGACCTGAAACTATTTCAGAAAAGTTATCATAAGAAGTTTGGTGATTTTTTCTTCTTCTGTACATGTTTGACTTAGACAGTTTTTCTTTTTTCACTGGTTATTGTACGGACCAAGACAAAGGTGCTATCTAAAATACCATGAGTTGATTATGATTTTATTATATTATTGTTTTTTAAATTCAGTTTCGTTGCTTGTTAGGTTCTTTAACCATGCCTGTTATTTATTTTATTTTATAGCCATAGTATTTCAAATAAACACTCATCGAGAAAATCTGCCAGCTCTTCATTTATATTTTCTGTAGTTCCTACCCAGTCTTCCAGTTAGCAAAGGTGGCATGATTAAGATTGGATGCCACATCTACGAGGCTTACTGTTCTGTAGTAATACCGGTTGCCTCAATTCCCACCCCCTTTGGTTAGGAAAATAAGTACCACAACTCTGGGAAAGCTAACAACATTACTGTAGAGAAAGCAACAAAATGTTCCTTTGTCTTTGTTTTTCTTTTCATTTCACTTTGCAGGAAATAGAAAAGGAATTCCTTTCAGGTTTGATCACTAGTATAAACCTGAAAGGAATTTCCCTGTATATTTCTTGCAAAATGAAATGAAAAGAATAAAGGCAATAGGGCAAGAAATTTGTTACTTTTCCCCAAGTAATGCTTCCAGATTCTTCACATGTTGACAAAGGTAACACCTGTGACTAATGTTCCAAACATAATTAACCTGAAGCAAAAATTTAGAGGAAAAAAATCACCCAGCAACCCAGCATGAAAAAAAAAATCACGAAGAACCATAACTCAGCAGTTGCAGAAAGTTTTCTGTTCAAAAACTTAAGCAAATTCAAAATGCTGAGACAAGAATTTTGATGAGGCCAGGATCAACCACATAACGGAGAGGCTAACCAGGCTGGTCAAACCCACTGACCACAAGCCCCTCATTTTGGTTCATGTCGGAACCAATGACACTGCGAGGAGCAGCTTTTACCACATCGCAAAAGACTACGAGCTTATGGGGACGAAGCTTAAGGACCTTGGTGCGCAGGTGGTCATTTTGTCTCTCCTCCCTGTTCAAGGATATGGTGCACGTAGGGAAAGGGCAATAGCAGAGGTCAACAACTGGCTCCACACATGGTGCTGCTGGCAACGGTTTGGGTTTTTGGAACACGGCCTGAATTTCCATGAACGTGGGCTTCTGGCGAGGGATGGGCTGCACCTCACAAAACTTGGCAGGAATGTTTTTGCAAACAGTCTCGCAAAGAGAATTAAGAGGTCTTTAAACTAAGTTCTGCTGCGGAGGGAGACAATATTATTCAGAGCAAGGACTTGGTGAGCGCAGGGGGGAAAGGCCCAAATGATACTGGACAAGTAGTACAAACAGCCAATGGTGGGAGGAGTAGAAACAATAGTACAGGACTTGCAGGAAGGGCCCGGGGACTTAAGTGTCTCTACACTAATGTATGGAGTATGGGAAACAAGGAGGATGAACTCGAACTCCTAGTACAACAAAATAAATACGATTTGATAGGCATCACTGAGACCTGGTGGGATGAGTCTCATGATTGGAATATAGGAAGAGAGAGGTATAGCCTATTTTGTAAAAATAGACCAAACAAGAAAGGAGGAGGAGTAGCCTTGTATGTCAAGGATGTTTTCACCTGTGAAAAGATCCGGGACTTAAACCCAGAAAGCCAGGTCGAGAGCATTTGGGTAAGAATTAAGGGAGCGAGAAACAATAGAGATATTCTGGTGGGGGTTTACTACAGACCTCCAACCCTGGATGAGGACTTTGATGACTCCTTCCTCAACCAAATGACTGCACATTCAAAGAGGAGAAATACAGTAATAATAGGAGATTTCAATTACCCGGACATATGCTGGTAGTCAAACTCTGCCAAGGCAGCAAGGTCCAGCAAGTTTCTTGCTTGTCTTGCAGACAACTTCATGGTTGAGAAGGTGGAAGAGGCCACAAGGGAATCAAATATTCTAGATCTGATCCTGACCAGCAGGGATGACCTTGTTAATGAGGTAGAAGTGGTTGGATCTTTAGGGGGAGTGACCATGCTCTATTGGAATTTGGCATTCAATGGGAAGGAGAAGATAAGTGTAGCGAGACACTCATCTTAGATTTTAAAAAAGTGGACTTCTGTAAACTTAGGGAGCTGCTGGCTGGAATTCCATGATCAAGAATAGTGAAAGGGGAAGGAGTTCAGGAGGCATGGGACTTCCTTAAAAAGGAGATACTGAAGGCACAGTCTAAAACTGTGCCAATAAGGAGGAAAAATGGAAGGCATCTGAAGAAACCAGAATGGTTGACTAAAGAACTCTCAGCTGAGCTAAATGTTAAGAAAAACATGTATAGGAAATGGAAGAAGGGGAAACCACCAAAGAAGAATTTAAGCAAGTAGCCAGGAGATGTAGGGAGGAGGTCAGAAAGGCTAAAGCACAGAACGAACTTAGGCTGGCTAGAGACATTAAAAACAATGAAAAGGGCTTTTTTAAATATGTCCGCAGCAAAAGGAAAAAGAAGGAGACGATAGGGTCACTGCGCAGAGAAGATGGCGAATTACTCATAGGGGGAAGAGAAAAGGCAGAACTACTTAACACCTCCTTTGCCTCAGTTTTTTCCCAGAAGGATACAAGCACTCAACCTGGTGGTTGGGGAGCAGGTGAGGATGCAGGGGAAATGCGGCACATAATAGGTAGAGAGGTGGTACAGGAATACCTGGCCACACTGGATGAATTCGAGTCTCCAGGGCCAGATGAATTGCATCCTAGGATATTAAAAGAGCTGGCAGAGGTCATTTCAGAACCGCTTGCTATAATCTTTGAGAAATCTTGGAGGACAGGAGAAGTTCCAGCAGACTGGAAGAGAGCAAATGTCCCCATCTTCAAGAAGGGAAAAAAGAGGACCCAAATAATTATCGCCCAGTCAGCCTGACATCAGTACCCGGAAAGATCCTGGAGCAGATCATTAAGCAGTCAGTTTCTAATCCCTTAGAAAGCAATGCGGTAACCACGAGATGTCAACATAGATTTCTCAAAAATAAGTCATGCCAGACTAATCATATCTCTTTTTATGACAGAGTTACTAGCTTGATAGACGAAGGGAATGCTGTGGATGTAGTATATCTCGATTTCAGTAAGTACCCCATGACATTCTTGCAAAGAAACTAGTAAAATGCGGGCTGAACAGGGCTACTGTTAGTTGGATTTGTAATTGGTTGACCAACTGAACCCAAAGGGTGATCACAAATGGCTGCTTTTCATCCTGGAGAGAAGTGACTAGTGGGGTGCCACAGGGTTCTGTCCTGGGCCCAGTGCTGTTCAATATTTTTATCAACAACTTGGATGAAGGAATAGAGGGCATGCTCATCAAATTTGCAGATGACACCAAATTGGGCAGGGTTGCTAATACGCCAGAGGACAGGATGAAAATTCAAAATGACCTGGATAGATTGGAGAGCTAACAAAATGAAATTCAACAGGGAGAAGTGTAAGGTCCTACACTTAGGTAGAAAAAATGGAATACAGAAATATCGGATGGGGGACATGTGGCTGGATAGCAGTACGTGTGAAAGGGATCTAGGAGTCTTTATAGACCACAAGCTGAACATGAGTCAACAGTGTGGTGCGGCAGCCAAGAAAACCAATGCAATTCTCGGCTGCATCAATAGGAGTATGGTGTCTAGATCGAGGGAGGTACTGGTACCACTCTACTCTGCCTTGGTTAGACCTCATCTTGAATACTGTGTCCAGTTCTGGGCACCCCAATTCAAGAAGGACATGGTCAAGCTGGAGCAAGTCCAGAGGAGGGCGACCAAAATGGTGAGAGGCCTGGAAGACATGCCCTATGAGGATAGACTTAGAGAACTGGGTATGTTTAGTCTGCAGAAGAGAAGGTTAAGAGGGGACATGATAGCCATGTTTAAATATTTGAAGGGATGCCATGTAGAGGAAGGAGAGGGCTTGTTTTCGGCTGCTCCAGAGACCAGGACAAGGAGCAATGGATTCAAGCTGCAGGAAAGAAGATTCCACCTGAACCTCAGGAAGACCTTCCTGACGGTCAGGGCTGTCTGGCAGTGGAATATGCTGCCTCGGAGTGCAGTGGAGTCTCCATCCTTGGAGGATTTTAAGCAGAGGCTGGATGGCCATCTGTCGGGAGTGCTTTGAGGGTGTTCCTGCATGGCAGAGGGTTGGACTGGATGGCCCCTGGGGTCTCTTCCAACTCTACATTTCTATGATTCTATGATGGGCATATGATGGGCCTTGTTGAAATAGTTTCACTACCTACCAATTCATTTCTGGGCATAATTCAAAGTGCTGGTTAAAACCTTTAAAGCCCTATAGTCCAAGCTTCATGAAAAAACAGATCTCCCCATACTTACCTGCCAGAGGCTTAAGATACTCAAGGGGAAAGCAGAGGCATATCTAGCATGGGGCAACTAGAGGTGTGCCCAGGACACTAATGCCTGCTTGCTGCTGTGCCCACCACCACCTCCCTGTGCCTGCCACTGCCACCCCACACCTGCCTGTCGCCCTCCATGCCCACTGCTGCCACACTCTGCTCCCTTCTCCCCCCGCACCCACTGCCTCTGCCCCCAATTGCTGCTGCTCCCACTCTCCTCTGCCCCTTGCCACTTGCTACCCTCCTCCCACTCCTGCTGCCACTTGGCATATGGCGGAGTCTGGAGATGGTGACAGTGGTGCAGCAGCAGTGGTGGTGCAACTTCCGTGCTTGCCCTAGGCAATGCTGAGCCTAGATATACCACTGGGGGAAAGCTGTATCTTAGCCCCAACACAATCACTGGCTTGTCTGGGGAAAACAAAGGAGAGAGTTTTCTTAGTGACTGTTCCCAGTCTATGAGATTCCTTTTCGTGGGAAGCTAGGCTGGCCCCCTCTCTGCTTTCCTTTCATTGGCAGACAAAGGCTTTTTCAAATTCAGATTGTCTTTTAATGATTATTTTTTGCCAGGAAGACTTTTATGGAGTGCGTCTCTGATATTTCTAATTTTACTGCTTTGCTTTTTCAAAATAGTTCTGTGGTTTTTCTTAAATTTAATGGTATTTTAACGTGGCATTTGTTTAATTGTGTTTTACCTTTTTATTGTCACTTTTTAAAGCTAATCTTGTTTTTAGCTTTTGTATGCTGCCTTGAGTGTCATGTTGAGAGAAAGGCAGCATGTTAGAATGTTGGCTTTACATATAAACACTCTGTGTTCAACCATGATAACTTTAGATAGGGATTAAGAAGATTCCAGTCTGAATCCCTGGGATACCTGAGTCCTACTGTTGGACAGTGCAGAAATGCTGGACTGTTGGGTCAACATGGAAGGAGAAACAGTCTGGCATAAGAAGAGCTGTACTGGAGTGGTCCCAAAGTCTGTCTAGTTGGGTATTCTGTTCCCACCATGACCAGCTAGATGCCTATAGGAAGCCCACAGCCTCATGTTTCCTAGCAACTGATACTGAGAGGGATATTGTCTCTGATACTGAAGGTAACATATAGTCATCAGAACAACTTCCATGAATTTGTGTAATTCCCTTTTAAAGTTACCCAAATTAATGCCATCACTACAGTCTGTGGTAGTAGTGAATTCCATAGTTTCACTATGCACTGTGTAAAGAAGTATACAGTAGTCTGTTCACATTTGCAAGAGTTAGGAGCACAGAACCCTTGCAAAAGTGGCAAAATCATGAATAACTCCAACCCCCTTGATTCCCCTCCAGAGCTCCCCCGACCCAGTCCTTTGCCTTTGGCCCCAGCATTGTCAGGGGAGGAAAAAAGACACAGTAAAGAGCTTACTGGTACTTTTCCCTCAAAGGAAGAAGAGCAGAGTTCTTCCCTTCTAGTTACTGCTGGTGGCCATCTTGAAAGGGGAGGAGTAGGAGCAAAGACAGCATCAGACCAATCAGCAGCCATTACTGTGATAACTGAAGCCCTTGTCAGAGCTGCCGCTGATGAGCAGCAGCTGTTGGTCCCTGTGGCTCTGGCTGGAGATGAATCCTGCAGCTCAAGAGCTCCCCTGGCTGCCATGGACCAAGCGGGCTCGGACATTCCTCTGCCTGCTCCTTTAGGGCAACAGGGATCCGATTCTGAAGATGCCTGGGAGCCTGCATCAATCAGCCCACAAACAAGGTGGAAACTCAAGAGAGCTGAGCAAAGGGAAGCTTCCTTGATTAAGTTTAAGAAGCGGTGGCCAGACACACCTGTGCCGAAGCTATATAACTGCCTGCCTGGAAGCCTTCCTTTGCTTGTGGCAAACTTTTTAGAAGCTCTCTTGTTGCTTCCAGCACCTAATACCTTGGATTGATCTCTTGGCTCCAGACCCCTGGATTTTGGACTCTGACTATGGCTTTCGCTTGTCACTCTGGTTTAGGTAAATGGACTGCCTATGAGTAATTGCTTGCTTTGACTCCTTCCCGTGGGACTTTGCTATCTCGCCCACTCCCTTCTCTGGGCTGGCTCACCACCTGGGTTTCTAAGCTTGACAATTACAAGCAGAAAGTGCAACCACATGGCAGAGAGGCCACACCTCTAGCAATGGGAAGGGGGCTGTGTTCACCCAAAAAGGAATAAAACACTATCCATTTTAGACACAAGCCTGGCAAGCCTGGGGTGAGGAATGCAAGTGAATGGGAGGAGGAAAATGGGAGGGGGGAGGCAAGCATATGCTTCGCTAATAATCAAATTCATGAAGGTGAAACCCACAAATGTAGGAGGAATTTACACTTCCTTTTACTTGTTCTGAATCTCCCACCATTTAGTTTCAGTGGATAACCCCCAACCTTTTTGTCCCAGTGATAAAATGTACATCCTATTGATTGTCAGCGGTGGGCGGGGGTCAAGCAGATGCTGGACGAGTGGCTGGAGGTGACAGCATTTATTTACTGACAGCAAACAAAGGGTTACAGCTCCTGCACAGACGGGTCTGAACTTAAAGCAAACTGTCCCAGACTCAAGACCCGCCCTAATAAACAAGCGGGCTTCAATAGAAAGCAAAGGAGGGTCATGTCACCCAAAATGCGGACAGGGTCCTTGGCTGGCAGAGAAGCTGGACGCGGTCACCAGTAGGAAGGGCTGGATCCAGACACGGGTGGGGGAGATCATGGAAAGCCAAACGTGGGAGGAGGGGCAGCAGACTCCTCTGGGTTGGAGCCATGGGTGGGCAGAGTCCCGGAGCCGAGACCGGGACCTGCCTCCCCTGGTGAGCCTGCGCCCGCCTCGCCCGCCTGAGAGGGAAACGGATCGTTCCCAGCGCCACTAACGGGACCGCTGGCGTTAGCAGCGGCCCCCGAGGCGTCCGGGCCCTCCCCCTCGGCGGCAGCGGCCTCCGCAGCATCCGGGCCTTCCCCCTCAGTGGCGGCGGCCTCCATGGCATCTGGGCCCTCCCTCGCATCGGCAGCAGTCTCTGCAGAGGTCTTGGGGATGATGGCGGGCTCAGCCACGCCTGGGCCCCTGACATCGATGTCTTCCATGCTGTGCATGTTTTTGTACTACCAAATCATGTTCCTTCTTATTTAGTAAGAATATTTCAATGCTAAACTGGCCATCTTTTCTCATACATGAGTTGCTCTACCCTCCCCCCAGTTCATTTTGGTTGGTTGTCTGTTTCTGCATTGTTTCTATCTCTCCATTGAAGTATTCTTTATGAATTAAGGATAAGGCAGTTTTTTTTGTCCTATATCTTGACATAGAAATAGTTATGATAACACTGATAACATTTCCAGGCCATTTACTTGTGTGTGTTTGTGTTGTAAATTTTTATGTGGAAACCAAACAACATGTTAACACATGGTGTTAATCCAGTTGTAGGATGAGTGTCAGCTTCTTCTCACAAGCGCTGTTTATTCTTTTTTAGAGTTGAGCAAAATTAATATGGTTTGTGCAACCTTTATTGTTGGCTTCTCTCTCTGCTAATGCGTTGAATGACTGAAAATGACCTTCTTTCAGAAATGGTCTGTTTTCAAATAAAATGAGGAAGGCTATCTGTACTTTTAAATTACTTTACAAAGAAAAACATTTAAATCAAGACTTTCAGCCTCATAAGTGCCCACCTCTACTCAAGGTAGCTTGCAGTCATAAAATAAAAGCCATAATGTAGCAAGAATCACAAAAATAGAACTAGAGCTAAAAACACAATGCAGTATAACAAGGGAAGAGAACTTAACCCAAAAGGGGAGAAAAAACAAGATTTTAATCAGATAATGAAAAGACAGGAAAGTGAGCACCATCTAGGCCTCTTTACAGTTTGAATATCACATCCAAAAGGTCATCCCATGTATCCTGGCTAGCCATATTTCTGATTATGACAGGGACATGGCACAAAGCTTCACACGAGAATGGCAGACGGCACTCCAACTCCTGTGGGAGAAGGTTATCCTTCAGTCACCTCCACAAATACTTCAGAATGGCCTTCCAAATGTCTTAAGACTGCTGATTCAAAACCAGGCAAAGAGTAACTCAGCTCTGAATTTTTATTCAATGCCGGTTAGCTTCAGGAAGCTATTTTTATTTTCTTTCCTTACCAGGCGTTGATAAAATGAGGCACTTTCTGCTTGGTGTGAATAGGAACATTTCCAGTACACATATCGTAAAGCCTTCATCACCATATCATATGTATTTCTGTGACAGCCATCATCCCTTGTCATCTATCTTCTTTTTGTAGGCACAACTATCCTACTCAGTAAACTTTTTAAATGTATTTAAAGGTATTTAATGCTTGTAAGATGTAATGTTTTAACCTTACAAATTGTTTAATTTTTTTAAAAAATGTATATTTATACTTTTACGAACATTTTAGTTTGTACTCTTTTAATGTTAGCTGCCTTGAGTCACATTATTGGGAGTGGAAAAAGGTAGGATATAAATGAATAAAATAAATAAATAAATAAAGTTTCCCTGTGTATATAAATCTCTGGTATTCTCAGGTCATTACTTGTACCCATCTAGTATCTTTCTCTAGCACCACAATTTGGGAGAGCCAATGTGATGTAGTGGTTTGAATGTTGTACCACAACTCTGAAGGCCAAGGTTCAAATCCCTACCTGGCCATGGAAATCTATTGGTTGACCTTAGGCAAATCATAATCTCTCAGTCTCAGGGGATGGCAAAACCAAACTCCCTTAGAACAAATCTTGCCAAGAAATCTTGCTGTAAGAGGCTTGCCTTAGGTTCACAATAAATTGGTGTTACCCTGATTTCTGGGGTCTTGTGGGGGACACCTCAATGTGCTCCAAATACTGGGGAATGGGAATTAGCCAGAGCACAAGCTGTAACACTGCAAGAGGCAGGGTAACCTAGCGAGATCTTAAACCCAATTTTGACAGGGTCAGCCAAAAGCCAAGCAAAATTGTCTAATGAAGTAATTTTATTGAGAGGAATTCACTCATGCATGCACACAAGATACACACAATCACACATTCACACCAGAGCTAGCTGAAAGAGAAAGAGAGGAAAAACTATAGAGAGGCTGAAGGATTTGGAGGGATTTATAGTTACCAGTCCAGAGGAGTAGTGAAAAGTAGAAATGTATTTTGGCTTAGGTAGGACCTAAGGGCAGTTCTCATTCAGGAGCCAGACGGACAGAGTGATGGGTAGATCTTCAAGAGACTGCACTGGGTCTCCTCAAATCAGGGGTATTTGTACTCTGAAAATGGCTTGTGGCTGTGAAGGTTCCAGATGCAAGACAAAGGGAACCTGTTGTGGACAATGAGTCTTTTGCCTGTTGATGGGCTTAGTGCTTTGATTGACAAAGACAGGATGGATGTTGTAATAGCTGTCTATTGTGGGTCCTCTGTGAGGACAGAGGAAAGAATCCAGGTGTACAAAGGATGGATATCTGTCAATCAGTGTCCTGGTGGGTTCCTCACAGTTGGATTCCCTGGAAAATTCCAGCTTCTGTTTAAGCCTATTATCCACATGAATGGTGTGTATTTGCCTGACAAATGATTTAGTCTTACCTGGAGGAATTTTGGAGTTGACCTATGCTTCTCACATTTATGGTCAAATTCTTTCCCTCCCTCTGTTTGACCTCTCTGTCACCTTTGAGGCTTGAATTTGATATCAGAGCCAAAAAAATGTGTTGCCAATTACATATGATGCCAATTAGGTATGGTGCCCATCCAAACCATACTGATATTGGGGACCCCCAAAGCGGGGCCTTACATTGGGAATGATTTGAAGGCAAATAAAAAACACAACCACAGTTTGAATATGTTCACACAATATTCAAAGAGATATAACTATATTATTATTATGTATATTGGAAAATGTATAAAATATCCAGTGTATACAATATGTAGAATAATGCAGTTGACCAAGGCATGGCTAGCAAGAGAGATTTTACTTCGTAAGGTGAACGACAGGCTGACATCTCCTGTCCATTTTATATGGAAAAGCCAACTGGACTGGCAGTTGAAACTCACTTAAACATTTGTGTTAGGAAGGAAATCATTGCTGAATTTAGAAGCATCAAGTTAGCTGAGCATGCAAAGGCATACACATAACTTTATCCTCTGACTGCCCACTGTCCTCATCTGACTCTGAGCACCTGCCTCCTGAGGCAGCCATCTCACTCTGTCTGATGTTATGGTCAGCATTCAACTGAGGTGCCAAAATGGCTAATTCTATCACTTCAGAATACAGATAGGATTTCATATTTTTGAATGCTCCTCACAGAACTTCCCTGTATGTATACTAACATGTCAAAAAAATTGCTAACACACATACACACGACTTACATGAATAGATTGTTTGCAGTCCATGTGCAGTTCTGCAGGGAGCTACCATCTTCTTCCTTCTTTGTTCCACTGTGGGCTGTGGAAGCGGAGGCCAATTTGAGGATGGCATTCCTCCATAGGTCAGCTGAAATAACACAGAGTGAGATGAAACAGTATTTTGACTTGAAGATGAGACAGTAGGAAGCTTGGGGACTATGGTTTTCAGTTACTACAGGCATAGGCATATCCCCAAACTACAACAACATAAAAAGGAGACATCCCATCTGATCTGATCTGGAGCTTCTGCTTCTCTGATTACGTCTATACAAGCCAACTTGACTAGTAGTTGAGAATGTGACAATGGCAATGGCTCAGCATCTTCTATTGAATCTGTGAGCAGAAGGCTAGATTAGTGGGTCCAGTGGCACAGTCCTCCAATTCCTTACTCACAGAACTCTTTAGCACCTAACATATGTTTGCTGAAGTAGCAGCCTTATTTTGCTTGATGTAGAGCCAGCCTTCATGCCCCAACTCCTGTGCTAAAAGGGTAACATTGGTGTTACTTCTTCCCCCAATCGTATCGTTTCAGTGGTGCAAAGCCGTGTTTTCCCACTAGTAAACAGGCTGTTACAAGTATGTACATACTGCATCCATTCATATCATTTATCTAATGATGCTGAAGGAAGAAAAATCAAAAGACAGGGATGGCTCTTATAAAAGAACAAATCTACAACAAACACCTTTCCTGGGTAACCTGAGAACATGATGCCTCCCATCCTTGAGGAACTGTTTCTTGAAAGGGAGAAGGCGTTTGTGATTTACTCCCAGGGATTAATTCATTGATGAGGAATGTAGTCCCTGTTATTATTAAGGTGACTTGGCTTCCTACTCGCTGCTTAATGGAGAAGATACTTGCAGCACAGTCTGTGCTGCAGATAACAAGAGAACGCGTGTAATTTTTAATAACGGCTTCCAAGAGTAGAGATGAGGATAATATTTTATTCTGAAAGAAAGCTATTTTCTTTCTTGTGTGTGGGCCAGGCTTAGTCTTATACTTTCTCTGCTGTTGCCTTATAATTTTTGTGTAGCAGATCCAATTTTACACTTCATCATAGTAAATTTTCCCAAAGATTGATAGAAATCATGCATATTACTTTTCAAGCAAGTACTTTGGTATGAGATAGTGAGTTAAGGTTGCAGTTCTATGTATACTCATCTGGCAATGACTTCCATCGAGCCAAAGGGACTTAACTTCTAAGTAAACACTGATAGGATTATCATGTAATGACTGAGAATGATCCTCACTGAGTGTGAGTCAGATAAGCTACAGGACTATGCAAGAACGATTACCCATTGGAATAAAGAGATCTGGTTCTTCTATCTACAAAAACATGTGTGAAAAGAACTATGCTACCAGGCAAACAAGAGGAAACTTAGATGATATGCAAAATACAAGGTGTTAGAGCTTGACATTTATCATCATATGAAGATGTCTAATAAGTTACAAGAAGGTGTAAATGTCACATCACTGAAAGCAATGGATCGATCTCACCCCACCCAATAAATGTTTACAAACATGCTTAGATATAACCCCCCTCCCAGCAAAAGTGAAATATGAAATAAGCTTGAACAGGACATAAAGATAACACTATGGCCATTTTCACACTAGACTGTTATAATGCTGTCATTCCACTTTCAGCATCCTATGGAATCCTGGGGTTCGCAGTTTAGAGAGGGGCCTTTGAAGCCCCTCTCTAAACTGCAAGCCCCAGGATTCCATAGGATGTTGAAAGTGGAATGATAGAGCTATAACAGTCTAGTGTGGAAATGGCCTACTGTAACTGCCATATACAGGACTGAAGACAGCAAACAGTAGTAAGAAACAAACGTGTGTTGAAGAGATTTGGAACTGGGCTTTCCAAGATAATAGGTTTAAGAAGATGCTGTTGGCCATAAGCTGGTGTTAGATTACCTGCACTGAATTTCTCCCTCAGAAGGAGGAAACAATTGGCCAAACATTGATACATAAATTTAGATACTACGATAGTGTCTATCGCTGCTGTTATTACCACCATCTATTTGTTAAATGATACAAAGCACAAATGAATAAACAAATGTATTAGATTGCTTGCTTTTCCATTTTAAGTTTTCTATGTTTTATTCTCGGCTTAAAATCCAGAAAGAAGAGCTATTGTCAGATAGAACATTCCCTGAATTGGTATAATTACATTATTTAAATCACTTCATGGTATAGGGCTCTTAGATAGCAATCTTCTGTATGATGGCATCCTTTATTTGAAAGGTTTTCAAGCCTAGGGGTAATTTAAAGATAAAGAGCTTTAAGAAGTGAGAAGAAAGACCTTGGGTGCATTTATTGTATGTATATCCTGCCTTTTCTCTAGTGATCTGAAGATGGTTATTCAGTCATCCTTAAAGTAACCACTGTGTGACACAGGTCAAGCTGTGAAAGAGTAATTGGCCAATGGTAAGTTTCATGGTTCAGTCAGGACTTGAAACTGGATCTCCCAGGTCTTAGTCCACAACATCCAGAGAAGGAGACCTCACCACCTCTCTAGGCAATTGGTTTCATTACCACACTACTCTCACTGTCAAGAAGTTCCTTCCAGTGGTCAATGTAACTTAAAACCTAGTTTTACCCTTTGAGATAGCAGAGAACAAGCTTGCACCCTCCTCTTTGTGGCAACCCTTAAGGTATTTAAAGAGTGTGATCATGTCACCTCTCAGTTTTCTCTTCATGAAGCTGAACATGTTTGGCTCCTTCAACTTCTCCTCATATATGTTCTTCTCCATAAGTCTTATCATCATAGTTGCCCTTCTGTGAACTTGCTCCAACTCCAGATGAGGTACCCAGAACTGAACATGGTACTCCAGATGAGATCTGACAAATGCAGAATATACTGGGACTATTCCCTCAGCTGGGAAACTATACTTCTATTAATTCAGGCTAAGATAGCATTTGCCTTCTTTGTTATAGCATCACACTGCTGGCTTGGGTTCAACTTGTGATCAACAATAATTCCAAAGTATTTGTCACATATACTGCTGAGCCAATTATCCCCCATTCTATATCTGTGTATTTGGTTTTTAAGGTCTAAAGGTTGAATTTTGCATTTGTTTCTGTTGCATTTCATTTCATTAATTTCAGCCCAGTTTTCTAGTTTATCAAGATCATTTTGAATTCTTTTCCTGTCTTTCAATGTGTTGGCTACCTCTCTACCAAGTTTGGTATCACCCACAAAACTGATAAGGCTTTCCTTATCATCTAAAGGCACCCCATCATCTAAATCGCGGATAAAAATGATTCTCCAGGGCAGAACTCTGTAGCACTCCACTTGAGACCTCCTTCCAATGTGAAGCACAGCCACTGATAGCAAGGATTTGACCATGGTTTTCCAATAAATTATGGATCCATCTGATAGTGTTTCCATGTATTCCATATTTAGTTAGTTTGCTAATCAAGGTATCATGGGGACATGAGCAAATGCTTTGCTGAAATCCAGATAAATGACATCTATAGTATTCTTACCATCTACTAAAATTATGAATGTATTAGTAACTGGTTAATTTGACAGGATTTGTTCTTGACAAACCTATGCTGGCTCCTACTGATTGCACATTGTCATCAAGATACTTGCAATAATATTCCTGTGTAATTTGTGTTAATATTTTTCTTCCCAGTATTGAGGTCAGGCTAACTGGTCTGTAGTTTCCAGGATCTTCTTTTTTCTTTTTTTTTGCAAATGGGGACATTTGCTCATCTCCAGTCCGTTGACACCTTACTTCTCCAAGATTTCTCAAAAATGATGGCATGTGATTCAGTGAGTATGTCAGCAAGTTCCTTCAGTACTCTAGGATGCAGTTCACCTGGCCCTGCTGATCTGAATTCATGCAGGTTAACTAGGTGATTACTGATGAACTCCCTATAAATCTTGATTTGTAAACTGGATTTCTTGCCAAGGTGTCTGCTAATGCATGAAAGCACACAGTCTTTTCTATTTGGGGGAGAATCTAAGGCAAAACAGTACTGAGCAGTTCTGCCCTTTTTTACCAACTACTTGGCGGCGTATGACAATCTGTTAGCATTTTGCCATCCTTGCTAAACAGCAGTCCCATCATTTCCTTGGACATTCTCTCGCTTTGAACATATTTGAAAACCCCTGTTTTGTTGCTCTGCATAGCACCCAGATAACAGAGGCCAAGATTGTACATGGTCAAGGGTAATGTGACAGCTATGTATGCAAGATTCTGCCACAACTCCCCTGTTCCCACCGAAGGACTCATTGTTGCAGTGCAGTAGTCCCCTCCCATAGTTATTCCATTGTTGATGGAGAGTGGAGGAGATCAGAGAAGCAGCTGGCTATGTCACAAAGCCAGAAATAGACTGGAGACATCTTCCAATAAGATCTGGTGGGGTCCTCCAAAGGTCTTAGTGGATGTCCTCTGTCTGTGGGAAGTCTTCCCTATAGGAAGTAGCCAGACGGTCCTCCAATCTTCCCTGCTATCCAATCCCCTCTGCAATAGCTTGGCCATGGCTATCTCAGTGCTATGCCGAGTCCTGTAAGTGGGATGCTTTGGCTGTTGTGGAGAATATCAAGCTCTTCAACCACCAAAAAAAGATGCATGTGGGTCTCAGGTGGACCTATATCTGCTTATATTATTAACTGGATGCCAAACTGAGCATCACCTACTAACAAAGGCACTGAATTTCTGTTTGAATTATGGTATTTATAAACATGCAGCTACACACACATATATATTAACTTATACAGATTTTGCACAAAACCATGCCCTTTTCTATCTTTCCTTGCTGGTTATTTTCTTTTCTTTTAGTGGCTGGTTAAGTTGCTGCCCTAACCAGCATGAAACAGGACAATGGATCAAAAGAGCAATACCACCATTCATTTTGACTTGTCCTTTGTAAGTTTCACACTGCAGACTATCTGTAAGAACCTGTTGTACAAATGTCTTTACTGATACTGCAGTTGAGCATGAGCAAGCTTACTCAATGTTTCATTTCAGCATCTTGTAATGTAGTCAGCAAAAAAACTGGTCAAACTGTGTCCTTTTTTAAGTGTTCCCATCCATACAACTGTGTCCACTGATCCCATCCCTGCTGGCATGCCCCCTTTGATATTAGGAAGGACTATCTCTAAATGGAAGACCATCACGTGTATATAGGATTACCCCATGAACGGAATCTCTTCGTTCATTCCAAATCATGTGGAAGCCCTACATGCATTCACTGGACTTTCCCTTACAGACACATTGTGGATGGTGAGGAAAATAACAACAGATGTTGGATGGTCCTCATGCCACTCTTCTCCTCAATACTATTATAATCATGAGGAGGAGAATACTTGAGAAAGTATCTTGTAACCTTAATCTTTGTGAAGTGGAGGTAATGTCACTTTTGTAAGAATGTAGTCAGTAAATGAAGAGTGCCATCATAAACATCAACAGGCTCTCAAACTAGACTAAGAATTTTGTTTGCTCCTGAGAGTTCTTGTTGTTTTGTGAGCCTGAAGCACAAGACCCACACAAATGACTTGCAGAGAGAGGCAGGAAAATGCAGGTAAGACTCAAAACGATAACTTTTTTTTATAGTCCTCTCCTCCAACACACATTGGCAAAGGATCCACTGGAGGAGATCACCTTAGCACTTAGCTCCATCTACTACCAACTCCCTCCAAACTCAGCTATTCCTGCTATTTGTAAGTGGTGGGTCCATGTTTTGGAAGACGAGTAGGCTCACCTTTTCCATGCAATTGGTTCTGTTGCATATTTGCTTGGCTTCTTCCTTGAATGGCATAATTTATCCATCTATTGAGATGAGATAGAATTAAAGTTGCTTTTCCTTTACCCAGTTACTATTCACCTGCTTACAGAGAACAGAGGAAATGAAAGCAAAGCACAGAAACAAACAGGACAGAAGGCTCCTAAGGTTGGCTGTGTAGACCTTGGCAGATGTCCCAAAGTACACACCGATTTGGTCCTGCTGCTCACCTGTGCTCACTTTTGGCTTGAGCCTTTGGGTCTAGTACCACTGTGACCACCTGAGATCTCTGGCCATAAACAATGAGAATCTGCTGCTCAGCTGTACTGGCTCAAACATCATTGTGAAAATGGAACAAACAGCACAGGTGATGAAATAGAAAGATATTACAATTCTTCCTTCATGAAAATGAATAAATCTTAGATTGCAAGAAAAAAAATTTCAGCAGCCAGAAGTCTGTCTATACTTCTAGAACATAAACAGGATAGTTGTTATATATCATTGCTTTTTTCTAATATCATCATCCAGCAAATTATATCAGGGAAGACAAAAGGTTGTTAATAAAATATAATAATGTGGTGCCTACATCCGTTTTCTAGGCATGCTATTCCTTTTATTATTTTTCCTTTCTACTTGTATCATTAATTAGTAGTACATCCCTTGAAAGTAGTTTGCATTAATAACATTTTTAATCCTTTAGAAATTCAGGTATCTTTTATTTTTACAAAAGTACACCAATTCATTTAATGTGGTTGAAATTATCCAGTTGCCAAAGATGACCTCCTTTCATCTCCCTCCCTCCCTCCCTCCCACACACACACACACACACACACACACACACACAGGGTTCAGTCAGTTGTTAGGTAGACTGGTATTTCTAGTTTTATATGGCTCATGTTCACCACTGCTAATTTCAAGCCAAGGGACTGCATATGGACATGTGCACAGACACTCACACCACCCAGGAAAAATAAAAACCAGTTGCCAGAAACCTGTTGGGGATTTACACATCCATAAACACTGTAGTTATGGTGTTATGTAACGAATCTCATCCCAAGGCCTCCAAGCCCCACTTAACCAAGAAGCAGCCGCTGTGATTGGCAGAGTTCTGTTCCCCTGCCAGTTGAGAAGCAGCTGACTGACATTCCCACTCACTCCCATGAGTGATCTCTGGTGGAAAGGAAGAAGTAAGACTTTTGTTACAATTCCTCATCATGCCATAGTTCTCTCATGGGGGTAGTGTGGGACTGTCAACCAGTTGCTTCCCCATCAATAGGGACTACATTGGGATAATGAATATGAAACAGTCACAAGTACATAACTGTAGGTTATGCATTTGTAACTGCCCAACAGGAATCTGGCCAGTATTTCTGTGAAAATTAACTTGTGCATAAGCATTCCCAATTAAAACAAGTTCTTTCAGTGTGTTTTAATTGGAATTGTACTTTAATTATGAATTTTGTAACTGAGTAACCTGTAACACTAACATGAGTACCAAAAATCTGGGTAGAATTTTCAACTCAGTACAGATTTTGCTTGATGACCAAAACATCCAAAAATGTGAAGAGATGGGGAGAATAGGTTATGGATGCTATCTTTGTGAAGCTGCATTGTACACTACTTTAATTTCAACACTGTGGGAAAAATAATCATTTCAGTCTTAGACTGATTGACATAGACTGAAATTCAAGTGCTAGAAGAAGTATGGCCATGATCCTATACCTCACTGATGTAGTCCAGCAGGAGGAGGAGGAGGAGGAGGAGGTAGCGTTAGTGAAGAAGAATGATGACAAATGTAGCAGTGTTGAAGAAAAGCAAAAGAATGTGATAATACAGATAAGGACGAGGTGACTAACTCTGAGCTGTCCATTTTTTTTTTGAAGGCCTGGCTCTTAGGTATACTTGGAGTTTAGGCACAATGGGTAGGATGGTTTGGCACATTGCATGTGTTGTGGCCATTTCAAGCCACCCTTTTCATAGCATCTGCCTCTGAGGATCCTTTGAAGGCTCTTGGGGTCCTCAGAACTGAAAACACTGGGAAGCTTGCCTGTGTCATGGGACAGACAATTTTGTAAGTCACTCTTTTAGTTCTAAGGACCCCATGCAGGCTGGCAATGGAAAAGTAAGTTGCTTGGAGTCAGCAGCCTTCTTTTACAGATGATGGTCATTAAGAAACTGCTCTCCTTTCTATGTGGCACTATGCCTGAAGCTTTTTTTTTACACTTGCTGCCACCATACTACCTCTTCAACTTACACTGGCATAGGTACATAAGAGGTTTTCAGGCAGTATGTATGAATGAGACAGTGGTGTAATGAGAACTGGCTTGACCTTATTAGGTGCCCGGGAATAATTGGGGACAAGTTGGGCTTGCAAAAAACAATCGGAGTGTTGGGGTTTAAGATAACAGCAGCAAAGCAGCTTGTAAACTTAACCCTGGAGGAAAGCTGACAGGAGCTGGGAAGCATCCAGTTTTGGCTGAATCCTCCTTGGGGATGAAGGTGAATGTTTTTATAACTGCCCAAAGGAGAATGTGTTGGAAATGAGCCTCAAGTGTATAGAGAAACATTATAGTCTATCAAATAGGACAAAAGGCCAAAGTAGAAAATACAAACACCAGAGACATTTGGAGATGGTATATAGGTGTTTCAGTACAAACACTGAAAGCTGAACACTGAGGCAAAATAAGAGATTAGGAATGCTCAGATATCAAAAATACAGACAGAAGCTTTGCAGAGTGAACATAACCAGAGGTGGTATAACTGTCTACAAACTCTGTTGTAAGTGGTGTCACCCTTTATCTCAAAGAGGACATCATGTCAAACTGTCACAGTGTCAGTTCTGGGCACCTTATTTTAGAAAGGATATAGACAAGTTGGAGCAGATTCAGAGAAGGGCAACAAGGATGGTGAAAGGTACAGAGAACAAAACATACGAGGAGAGGTTGAGGGAGTTTGCCATGTTCCACCAGGTGAAGAGAAAACTGAGAGTGACATGACTGTACTCTTTAAATAGCTAAAAGTCTATCACAGACAGGAGGGAGCAGGTTTATTCTCTGCTGGCCTAGAAGGTAGGACCAATTCTAATGGTTTTAAGTTATTGTTACTGCAGTTTAGACCTCCTTGGGGACACCCCTAGATATCATTTTGATATCAAACCATTCGGCTTTCTTCCACCACCCCACTTCATGTGTTTGCGAGGTCACCGAACAAGCACGCAAACAGGCACGGCCAATAATTGCTGGACATTCCATTCTCCACCCAGGTAGGCCAGACACAGCTGGTTCGTCGCTTCAGGGACCTCTCCGGCAAACACCTCATTACATATGCACGATATTAACAAAAGCTTCCTGCCCTGAGCAGGCTACTGGACAAAGGTTGTGCCGTCCACTGGTAAGCGCTGCGCATTTGCATACTGGTCACACTATTGTTAATTCGGCTCTGATTTCATCATGCTAAATTGTGACCTTTTGGAGACATTGTCTTGCACCCAAAACTCATTGTTGTCCCAGAGTAAGGCATAGCCTGCAGTCACACTCCTCCCTATAAAAACCCCTGATTCTGAGACCTTCCTCGGATCGCTCGACCCACTCCAGAGTTCCATCCTGCCTTGCTGCCATTTCGAGCTCCCCTCAGCTAATCGAGCTGAGCCTCTTCTCCGCATCCCCAGCTTCTCTCCTAAGGTCCAGGACTACGAGACAGGTGTCGTATCACCCATTTCCCTCTGAAAACCCTCTCTCTCTCACTCAATTTCTGATTCCTTAGTTATCTGTGTGACTGTGGTGTCTTTAATGTTTGTCTGTATTCAATAAAACATCATTTTTATTACTTTAAACCCGCCTGGCTGCTTGACTGACCTGACCTCGTAGATGCTGGGTTGCAAGATCCTGCTGAGTTACCCTGCCTCTCGCTAGCTTAAGTGAGTGCTCCAGCTAATTTTCCCCAAGTTTGTGTTATATTGTTTGGTTATTTAGGTGTCCCTCCCGGGACCCCCAGAGAACAGGGTAACATTACAGCAGAGTGGATTTTGATTGAACATCAGAAGGAACTTCTCGACAGCAAGAGCTGGTTGACAATGGAACTATTTACCCAGAGAAGCAACGGAGTCTTTTTCTCTGGACATCTTTAAAAGAGGTTAGGAAACTACCTGCTGGGGATGATTTAGCTAGGTTTCCTGCCCTGAGTAGAGGGTTGGACTTGATGGCTTATGGGGCTACTTCCAACTCCATGGTTCTATGAAACTAGAAACTTTAAAAAGGGACTGGATTCATTTTAAAAGCTGCTTTGCCATTTTAAAGTACCAGGCTTGGCTATGTGAAGTCCCTGAAAGGAAAAAAAAAAAAATCTAAAGAGGTATCTCTGTCCCTATCAATAATTTAATGCAATTCTGTGTGGGACTGAATCCATTCCCACACTAACTGTTATAGCGCTATTATTCCACTTTCATCACGCTGTGGAATTCTGGGGTTTGTAGTTCCCTGAGGCCCAAGAGCTCTCTGGCTGAGAATTCTAAATGCTCCTCCCTAAACTGCAAACCCCAGGATTCCATAGGAGGTTGAAAGTGGAATAATGGCACTATAACAGTGTAGTGCGGAAATGGTCTGAGAGCAAGAGGCCTCCACTCAGAACTTGGGTGTTTTGCCTGGGGTGGCTGTGGAGGAAATCAAATTAGATCTCCTGTCTGTACCTGGAACCTACTTCAGGCTCCTCCTCCTGCAGTTTTAAAGTTCACTAATTAAATAGTTAATAAAAGTGACCCCGTTAGTACCCATCTCTATTGTGTGGTCTCCTTATTTCCTAGCTGGTAAGCAAATGGCAAATGACATTCAGTGTAAAGAAATATAAGGTGATGCATATTGCGGCAAACAAACAAATCCAAACTCCAAGTTCATAAAGACATTAAAGGGATCTGCACTGGTGGGAAAAAACTTCTTTTGCAAATAACTTGCAAAAACCTTTTCTGAATCATAGAATCATAGAAATGTAGAATTGGAAGAGACCACACGGGCCATCCAGTCCAACCCCCTGCTATGCAGGAACACCCTCAAAACATTCCTGACAGATGGCCATCTAGCCTCTGCTTAAAAACCTCCAAGGAAGGAGACTCCACTGCACTCCGAGGCAGCAGATTCCACTGCCGGACACAACCTGACTATCAGGAAGTTCTTCCTGAGGCTCAGTGGAATCTCCTTTCCTGCAGCTTGAATCCATTGCTCCTTGTCGGTCTCTGGAGCAGCAGAAAACAAGCCCTCTCCTTCCTCTACATGGCATCCTTTCAAATATTTAAACATAGCTATCATATCCCCTCTTAACCTTCTCTTCTGCAGACTAAACATACCCAGTTCTCTAAGTCTATCCTCATAGGGCATGTCTTCCAGGCCTCTCACCATTTTGGTTGCCCCTCTCTGGACTTGCTTCAGCTTGACCATGTCCTTCTTGAATTGGGGTGCCCAGAACTGGACACAGTATTCAAGTTGAGGTCTAACCAAAGCAGAGTAAAAATGATAATCACATCATGTTTTCACAGCATAACCTGCCCAAGAGGTTTATTTAACAAAATAATTACTGACAAAAAATATCCCCAAATATGAAAAATCTCATGGCAGTTGATGATTTTCTCAATGGGAAGATATACTTTATCATAATTAACTTGTGGAATTACACTGTAATAAAATCCAAGAGCACAAATGGTTTTAAAAGCAGATTAGACAGATTCTGAGATGATAGGTACAGAACTTGGAAAAGTGACTTTTCAAAGTGATAGATAAACATGATTGCTAAATGAAAACCTCGAGGTTCAGACCTTCTACTTCTAAAATCAGAGGTGAACATGGATCATCTGCATGCAATCAACACAGAACCATAGACAGAAGTATGAGCAGTATGAAATATCAGCAAACTTGAAGAAACCCCAGAATTTTCACAAGTACAAAATAATTGTTTGGGAAGAAATCTTAAGTCCAGAAAAACCTAATCAATCAAGTAGTTCCACCAGCAGGACTAATTTTTCTTCTTCTTGTCCTGGTCACATAGACTTTTCTTCAGACACATTTCCCCATTTTGCTAAAGATTTAGAAAAGACTGATTCTAATCTAGGGTCATATGATTTTGATCTGGATTAGGCGCATGTTAGCAGTTAATAAACTAGCAGAAGGTTTATTTTGGAACTTTACCTTTTGTCAAGTTTGTTCTCTTTCTCTCTCTTTATTTCTTCGTGTGTTTTATATCCCATCTTTCTCCCAAATGGGATGCAAGGTGGCTTGCCACATGAATTAAAACAAGGTACATGAATTAAGATCTAATTAAAAATTAAATAAACTACCACATTAAAACACCAACAATTTAAAATAATATCAAATCATTTAAAAACATGACACCAACAATCAAACTGCAGCACACACACACCATTGAGAACATCTGTGCACAGCCATTTAGTTGTCAAATGCCACTTCAAATAAAAATGTCTTTACCTGCTGGTGGAAGTAGGGCAGTAAGGTAGGAAGTTCCACAGTCTGGGAACAACTGCTGAGAAGGCTCTCCCATGTTTTCACCTACTGTACTGTGAAGGTGGAAGCACTGAAAGCCCGTCCATTAGAATCTTACAAATTAGACAGGCTCATATAGACAGATACGGACTTTCAGATAGTCTCAATCTATGCTATAATGGGCTTTAAAAAGTCATAATGAGCACTTTGAGCATTAAACAATTTTTTGAAATGCTCATGGTAGTGCATTCTGTAGAACCAAATTTCCAGGCACTTTTGAAAAGAGCATTTAAAAAAACTTGCCTCCAATTTTTTAAAAATCTGCTTTTCTTAGCAAGCATTTCATTCACCACATGTACTGAGTTAAGATGACTCCAAGGACCTGGGATAATGACTATCGAGTCCCTTGTCAGACACATATTTCCTGCTATGCTCTGAACCATATCGTACGTTTTTGGAGTTACTGTATTCCGGGTCACTGGCCAATGAGTTCTGTAGACCTGATGGTATATTTAGAATGCAGAAACTGGTACAGATCCTTCATGAATAATACATTGGGCAGTTATCACACATCAGCAATCACCACAAAGGCCGTTACTCCATTTCCAAAGTGGATTCACGTTATGCCTTCACAAGCCAGGCAAGTGATCCAGAGCTCACTAGAAGAATGTTTCTGCCTCTCAATGAAACCAATTTTAAAGGAGATATCAGAGTTGAAAAGGAGCGCTTCAGTCATCTTTAATGACCTGCCTGTAGCTGCCTCCAGGGCCCTGAAGGAGTGAGCTATGTGAATAAAATTGACCTGATCAGCTTCCCTGTGATGTCAGGTGGGGCACTGTGTCTTCTGGAGCATGGCAACAGTGCTGAGAAGCTGTTCTCTTTTCCAGTTGGAAAAAGGAAATTGTAGAGTACCAAATAGAGAACTCGTGGGTCTCTCCAGGGTCCAGGAGCCCCTGTCACTAGTTGCATGGCTACTAAAAACTCACACAGGCTAAAAATCAGTGTTGCTTTCTTGGGAGTGGCATGCAAGTGTGCTGTGCCCCACAATAAACAATAGCCTCCATCCCTTTAACATAAATGAGTATGTTAAATGAGTATCCATGGTCTCCTTACCAGTGCTTCAGTAACCCCGTCTTTTGCACAAGTAAATCCTAGGGCCCTTTATACTTCCCTTACAGACCTCTCCCATAGCTGCATGTCCCCTTTTCAGTACCTTTCCACTCATGCTTCTCCCAATATATCATCCTACACAGTCTCCTCATAGCATTTCCCAGCTTATTTCTCCATTGTCCCATCTTCCTTCCCTCTCAGGGCAATGAGAGTGTCAATTGCCAGAGGACTCTTTTGGCCAAGGGGCAGAGCAGGCTTTCTTGGTAGAGGAAGGTCCTACCACCCCAGCTGTCTTTGCTGCTAGAACACCTGACATCTTTTGGGCCCTCTAGGAAAGTGAGGCTACTTTTTCCCTCCCTCTGGCCCTTCTCTCACACAAGGCTTTGCTGCTGTAGCTCCTTTCCCTGGCCAGCTTCTGCTCTGTCTGTTCATCAAGAGTTCCCTCATTCCACTAGGAACCCCTTATACTACCTTCTTTGCTAGTAGTCACTCCCTCATATTTCTCTTGCTCCCCACCCCCATATATTAGAGTTGTCTACTTCCCCATGTCATCTGGTCTCCCAGTCTTCTCTTTCATGTCCTTCTTCAATTCTCTGCGTTCTACCTATACTACCTCTTGAACCCCTCCACCCACTTCTTCATACAAGTGTCTTTGCTGGTGGAACAGCAGCAAAGGGCGTGACACCAGGGTTTGAATCCCCAATCAGCCATGGAGACCCACTGGGTGACATTGATCAAGTCATGCTCTCTCAGCCTCAGAGGAAGGCAAAGGCCTCTGAATGAATCTTGATAAGAAAACCTTGTGATAGGTTCACCTTAGGGTCACCCCAAGTCAGAAATGAATGAAGGCACACACCCCACTGCCATCATCTAGATCCTGTGAACATTCACCTAGGAGTAACAGGGCTTGATTTTCACTTAGTGTTCAAGCTGGGAAGAAGTACCAGGGATCATATTGTGAACACACATGGGATAATGGAGCACTGCAAAGAATTTCAGAAGAAAATCAAGCTGAGATGTATAGATTATAAATTGATTGTTTATGTAGATTGTGAAAAGCTATGGATCACTCTTAAAGAAATGGGTGTGCCATAGCACTTGACTGTATTGATGTATGACCTGTACTCAGGACAAGAGGCTACCATCCGGACAGAATACAGAGAAACAGAATGGTTTCCAACTGGCAAGGGGATTATGCTGCATTTTATAAACCTATCTTTTTAATTTGCACACTGAAGATATCATACATAAAGCAGGATTAAATTCAGAGGAAGGAGACATTCAGATTGCGAGAATGACCATCAACAAGCTAAGATACTCAGATGACACCATACTACTAGCAGAAAACAGCAAAGATTTGGAACAATTACTGAATAAAGTCAAGAAAGAAAGTGCAAAGGCAGATTAATAATTGAATATTAAGGAAACAAAAATAATGACCACATATGATTTACATAATCTTAAAGTAGACAAGGAAGACATTGAAATAATCCTAGATTTTTCATACCTTGTCTCAGTCATTAATCAGAATGGAAACAGTCAAGAAATCAGCCGACAAGGACTGGAAGGGCAGCTATGAAGGAACTAGATAAGATCCTCATAAACTGAATATGAAAGTTAGGATTGTCCATGCCATGATATTTCTAAGTAGGGTTGTGAACGCTAGACAGTGAAGAAAGCTGACAGAAAGAAAATCAACTCTTATGAAATGTGGTGCTAGAGAAGAGTTCTACAGATACTGTGGACTGCTAATAAGACAAATGAAGGGGTCCTAGAGCAAATCCAGCCTAGACTCTCCCTAGAAGCCAAAATGACTAAACTGAGGCTGTTGTACTTTGACCATATCATGAGAAGAGATGACTCATTAGAAAATTCACTAATGCTTGCTAGGGAAGAAGGCAGCAGGAAAAGAAGAAGAAAGAAAGAAGAAGAAAAAAGAAAAGAAGATCACATTACATATGAATAGATTCAATCAAGGAAGCCACAGCATCAGTCCATCAGTCAATCAATCAATCAATCAATCAAGGAAGCTGCAGCATCATCTTTTGGGACTATAGGTGATTTTATTGATGTTGTGTGCCTTCAAGTCATTTCTGAGTTATGGCAACCCTAAGAAAAAACTATTACAGGGTCTTCTAGGGCTCTGTGTGTGTGATGCACCCAAGGTCACCCAGTGGGTTTCCATGGCCAAGTGTGGAACTGGATCTCCAGGATCCAAAACCCAAACCAATACACCATGCTGGGTGAGACAGACATTTCATTTAGTTGCTATTCATTTGTTGTTGTTGCTGTTGCTGTTGTTGTTGTTGTGTACCTTCAAGTCATTTCTGACTTATGGCAACTCTAAGATGAACCTATCACAGGGTTTTCTGGGGCTGAGAGTTTGATATGCCTGGTAAGTAAGTAAGTACGTCTCCATGGAAGCACGGGGAATTGCACCCCAGTCTCCAGGGTCATAGTCCAATGCTCAAACCACTACTCCACTACACTCTGCTTCTCATGTAGTTATCACTAATTGTTAGGTTCTAGAACATTTCAGAAGGAATGCAGTACCTCTTAAAGTTTGGACAGGTGCATAATGGAGGTATCCTGGTCAGAGACTGGGGAAATAATTTTTGAACCACAACTCTCACTCTATTTCTGCACTAGACTGTTATAGCGCTATGATTCCAGTTTCAACATCCTATGGAATCCTGGCATTTGCAGTTTAGGGAACTGCCAGCTGGCCCCTCCCTAAACTGCAAACCCCAGGATTCCATAGGATGTTGCAAGTGGAATCATAGCGCTATAACAGTCTAGTGCGGAAATGCTCTCAGAATCCTTCAGCCTATAACTATGCTTGGTGGGTGGTTTAGGAAGTTGCTGTCCAAGACAAATGGAAGTTTTCCAGGTTTTGACCACAGTTCTATATTGACATCATTGGTTCAGAGCACCTGGGGAAGGTTTTATTTTTTTTTAAATGAGCCTCTATGCTAAAATAAACAATTGATTATTTATTGAATGTATTGACAAGTCAATACATGAGACAAAACCTTCTTCAAGATGGAGTCCCTAATCTAGGGAATGCCTTCCCATCCCAGTAGAGATGCTCAATCAGGTACATTCCCTCTTTGTTCTTAAAGATCAACTGAAAATGTTCTTATTTCAAGAAGCTTATAACATTTAACAATGCTGCTGTTGCAAGGATTTATTTTTTCCTGACTGCCACTTTTAACTTTGTTTTTATGATTGCTGTTGTTATGTTTTATGACTGCTACTTTTAGGTTTTAATGCTGCAGTTTTCTTATTTTATGTGCTTTTTTTTCCTTTTGTAGTTTTGTAATTTGTCATTGTTTCCTTTTCTGTTAGCAGCATTGAATGTTATGTGGAAAAGTATAATAATATTAATAGCAGACGGAGCATAATAAACTTATCTATCCAGGATGTTGATGATAAGGATAGATGGATTAGAATATTTGCACTCCAAGTAAGTTTTACTTGTGCTTACTCATTAGTCATTCTCATTCTATATTCACATTAAATTTGTGATTTTTTTAAAAAAATCATATTAACATTTGTATTGAAAAATTATCAAAATTTATTTTAAAATATGTTGTTACAAAATATACACATATAAATACGCATTTATCTCAGCGTACATATATCTACATGTATTTCATCCTAAAACGTACATTCATAAATGTATTTTGCAATATTTTTTTTTGATTGAAGAAGTACATAGCAAAATTTAGTTCGATGCAAAACCTGAAAGATAATGGACTAGGTAACTTCACATATGTATTTGACAAAGACTGAATCCTAAAGGTGTCCCCATCTTGTTTTCTCTTGTGCTATCGGAGCTGTAATTTGGTCCCAGTGGTTCCAGTGGATCTTTTTTTTTGTGTAGACATATATAAGATTGCACTTTAAATCACCTGTTTATCTATCTTGCACATTTTTATCTTGCTCTTCTTCAAGAAGATTTCTATCCTATTTTATCCATTACATAGGAGCTGAGAGAGACTAGCCCAAGGTCATCTCATGGACCTGACAGTGTAGAATTGGCTCAGAAATGATGAACTCCTAAGATCAAATGCCAGAGTTATTCTCTCCCCACCCCTCAGTTGGCCCCATTTCTGGAACAAATATGGAGCCTGCATAATGAGGAGTAAAATAATACCATAAAGCAAGAGGAGATGAATGGCAGTTCTTAACATGTTCCTGGACTTCAGATCCCTTTAGCACTAACCAATACAGCTAATTCTGAGGGATATGTTGGGAGCTGAAATCTAAGAACATATGGAAGAATGTTGTTGTCCACTTTGCCTTGCAAAGGACTTGAAATAGTTTTAGGAGGAAAGTTTGCTGTTGTGTGCCAAACTGTTTCCAACTTATGGTGAACCTATCACTCTTCTTGACAAGATTTCATCAGAGGGATTTTGCCATTGCCTCCTCTGAAAGTGAGAGAGTGTGACTTTGTCAAGGTGACCCAGAAGGTTTTCATGACAAATTGGGGATTTGGACCCTGATCTCCAAAGTCTTAGTCCAACATTCAGACTCCTAGAGCATACAGTCTCTCCCTGTGTAGGGACATGGTATGTTGAACAATTCATTCTCACAGGAAGAACAAATAATCTGATCAGTTTTTCCTCCACTGCCAGATGCCATTGGAAAACATGCAGTTTTCAAAGAAATCTTTCAGAGGAAGAAAAAGTTTTTAGTGGGCTATATTTGCCCCAAAAACAAAAATAAAGCTGAAATCAAGTGATGAAACCAAGTGATTAGAAGATTTGTTTCTTTTTTTTCACATTGGTGTGGTCCATTAGTGGGGAGCAGGAACAAAAAATACCTTGCACTGCAGTTCAGTTCCTTCTGGGCTATGCCTTCAGGTAATAAACCACCCACTAACAAACAGCCATATTGTTTTTATTTCTCTGTAGGCTTCTCTGACTCTAAAGGAGCTGACCCCACCCCACCCCCACTCTGAATTCCTTACCACAGACAGAGACAGAGACAGCACAATTGATGCACTGCTGGAAATGGATTAATCTTTCATTCTAGATAGCTATTCCCTCCAGCTGGGTTGTTTTTCAGCCACAAGAGAGAAAGCAAACCTGGAACTGCCATTGCCTGCACTGTTATTATTCTGGAAAAAAAGAGGCATTCAGTCTGCAAGGCTGTCGGTACAAGCACTAAACTTGCATAAAAAAAAGAGAGAAAAACTAACACTGAAGTCTTTGTGGGTCACTTTACACATTGTTTTAATATTTGCTCTCCCGCAGGGGCTGCGCATTGATGCATTATTAAGAAGAAATATATTGCAAGTATGTTACAAGCTTGCAGAAAGAGGGGGATACATCTGAGCCAAGAGACAAGATGAACTGCTTATATCTGTAGGGAATTCTCGATGCCTTTCCATGTCTCATCCTCATCTCCTTTTTGCTGAAGATAGTATTATCAGGCTGGAATGAGAGCGAACAATAAAATAAGATGCAGTGGGAAGCTGGGTGGACTTCCCCAAACCTGTTATGAAGAATTCTGAAGATATCAAGGTTCATCACCAAGTACAAAGGTATGTGACCTCCTGTTAGCAAACAAATTGGATCAAGAAACAGATACAAATGAATCCCATCAGGTTAACACAGGGTTGGAAAGAATTTTTCAAAGTCTCAAAGAGAAAGAAAACAAGAAAGGGATTTCTCTATTGTCTGAAAACCCTGATGAGGGGAATCCATTAATGTGGTTTTACAGCAGTTTTGGTAATTTTGAGGAAGAGCCTTTAGGGTGTCCTATGTTGAGAGCTGAGAGCCAGCATGCTATAATGGTTTGAGCATTGGACTATGACCCTTGAGACCAGTGTTTGATTTCCTACTCAGCCATGGAAAACTACTTGTGTGCATCACACATTCTCAGCCCCAGAAAATTCTGTGATAGGTTTGCCTTAGGGTAGTCACAAGTCAGATACAACTTGAAGGCAAACAACAACAGCAACAGCAACAGCAACAACAACAGGGATTGGGGATGCATGTGGCCAATTGACCATACTTTCTCCGCATCTGTCATATGCAAAGATAATATCATAACATCATAACTAAAAGTAGTGAGTCACAGATTCCCTGATTTAAATTTCATCTCATCTGCAAATTTAGGAAGAGTCTGTCTTTTCTAGATTCAGCTCAATGCTCTTGAGGACCAAGGGGCATGGAGTTCTTCTAAAGTTCAGCAGTTCAAGAGCAGCAGAATTTGACCTGAACTTCAGATGTGGAAACCTTTGGTTTTCTTGATCCATTGGTCTTGAATTCCCAGAAGCCGCAGTAAATGGTGGCATAAGCAAAGCATTGTGGAGGGCCAAAAGTTCCCCACATCTAAAGGGCCAATGGTACCCACTCATGCTTTATAGCATATTGGTTTTCTGTCTCACAGTGCTTGTGGCACACAGGTTGTGGCTACACAAGCATTCTCTTTTCTGGGTGAAATAGTAAATCAGTGCTTTGAACAGGCTTCCTCTGTGAATTACTCACCATTGCCACTCTTGCTCATTTGATTACCCTCTGACTGTGGCAGAAATAAAGGGCAGAAATCAGGACAAGAGGGAGATGGTGCTCCATCTGTTCACCATCTCCCTGCTCATATACTTAGAGAGGTCAGACAAACAGGAAGTGGCTAGAAAGCTGAAGAGCAGGAGCCAACATGGTCAAGAGACTCCAGAGTTTGGAAGTGAGCCCTTGCAGCAGTTGCATAGGGATGTGGAGGCGAGGGGGGGAATTCACCCTGGGCGGCAATGTTTTTGGGGCATCCCAGCCCATTGCCATGCCCTTGCACACCCTGACCATGCCCCCACGTACCATAGCCACGCCTCTACACACAGTGGCCACGCCCCACACACCATAGCTCTGCCCCCTCTCCCCCCTCCACACAGTCCAAGTTCCACCCTGCAGGAGTGTGGACCTCATATCAGCCTGATACCACAGTTCCCCAGTATTGGCCCTACCTTATTTTATATAAGGGTGGGTGACAGCTCCCCTGCCTTGTTAGCAATAAGCCAATTTTCTCTCTCATAGATGCTTTGTGGATTGCGCACGCTGCCAATAATGAAAAAAAGCAGCCTTCTCAAAATGGCCAAAAATCTACTTCTCTTTTTGCAAACTGGGTATCATTTGATGCTAACAGTGCTGAGTGGGCATGCTGCAACCTATTAAAGAGGTTAGTTGCTGTTCCAGAAAAGGCTCCTAGAAAAAGCAATTTATTCCTTTTTTTCCCCCCTAGGGAATCTGGAAGAACCAAGACCTGCAAAAATAGCCTTTGGGGGGACATTGGCATCAGGGGTGTAGGTTTCCATACTTTGTACACTCTTGTTTTAAACGAATGATGCTTGTGTTTGATGGCATTCTATTGCTTGCTTATGGATGGAATATAACCACTTCTGAATATTCTCTCATGTAAAAATGAATAACCTTTCCATAAAGCCAATATGATATCTGAGATAGAATCTAGCCAAGGCTTTAGCCAGGAGTGCTAGATTTTCATTTGGAGGAAGGTATTGAGGGGGAAAAAACGTACCCCCCCCAAGAAAGTGTCTCTTTATCTACACTATGAAACAATGGCAGTTTATACACCAACTTTCACTCTGCTGCACGGGTAGACCAGGTCTGAGATAATGTACACCAAGTACCTTGGAAACACTTATTTATGTGAAGTGCTCCCAGGAACATTTCAAGGCTAACCAGATAGAGCTTATTATGAAAGAAGCACAGCCATGTGTTGCTTTGGTGGCTTTATCTGCCATTGTGTTTTACAAGGCAGTTTAATAATATGATCCTTTCCACTTCAGCTCAGAAATAGGTACAATTATGTCTAATACAACTTATGTACAGGTAAATGTGTACAGTTTCTTCATCCAGTTTTAAAGAATTTTAAAAACTTTACCTGGTCTTTGGAGCCCTGTTGATCTCTAAAAAAAAATGTTCTTTTAAATTAGTGTGTCATATAATTACCAGACTAAATTAAATTTTAGTCCTCACTAAAATAGACCCAATTAATGAAATTTGTTAGTCATTGCATATATAATTTCCATTGATTTCAATGGGTCTACTCTCATTGGGACTGATTTTGGATTCAGTCCAGTCTTATCATCTCTAGTAGAAAACATTCATAAATATACTACGTATTATCTGCAGCCTTGCACATGACCTTGACAAAATGGGATGAGCCTTCACATAAACTCATTTGACCTTGATTTTATGATGTATAACAAGCAGACAGAAAGCCCAAAAGGACTGCTCATTTTAGCCCTCCAGTATACAAGTGGCACAGACTGTCAATCGATTGTGCCAGCCAAGTGATTCAACCTGCCTTTTTCTCTATCTGCACTTTCTCTTTAGATGTCTAGCACAGGGCATGTTTGATATATTTAGAAAGTGATTTTACTCCTCCCAACCTCCAAACAGCAAAGGGAAACACAAATCCCCCCGTCCCGGCTTTTCATTTTACTCAAGATAATTAATTGGGTCTTTACAATGAGAGCTTCTTCTCTTTGCACTCTTTGAAGGTCATTGTATCTGTTGCATCAAGTTTTTCTTAGTCATCTGGAGAAGAAAAAAAATGAAATAACAATGTTTTAAAAAAAGAGTCTGGGATGGGGGACTTGCCCACTAGCATGAAAAAGGGAAGTCAGAAACTGTTAATTCTGTTCCTATTGCTATCTGAAGAATTTTTGAATAACGTCACTCTAACCAGGAGGAAGATTTAATGGTAGTAGATTTAAACCAACAGCTTGTATTCCAGTCTTACTCATTATCATTCTGTTACCTCTTATCTTCAAGAGCCTGGTTTTTAGAGAAGTCTAAGCCAGTAAGAAAGCACTTTAAATGGTCTCATTCCTGGTAGCACTACATGTTATACATATTCATTCCACATACATTTAAGACCCAGAGAACTTTTGATGCCGAGGGCAGAATTTCAGCTTTGTTAATATTCAAGAGTTACAGCCCAGACTGAAGTATCTGAAATGCTGTAGATTGCTACACCTGCAGGCCTGTATCTCATAAGCTGTCTGGAGGGCAGTGCACGCTCTTCACTGTGAATTACTGTGCATTCCTTTGGACAAGCTCTGGCCAAAATCAGCCCTGAGACTTGTTTACATGATCCAGTGACTCCAATGATTTGTGATAGCTATACATACTTTCATTTCAGCCTCTGGTTTGAGGCTCCATGGTCAAGATCTGGCTAAATGAAACCCCTGTGTCATTTCCTGCTGTTGCCTGCATCTTTCCTCTGCTCTTTGTAATGTCCATTCTACCTCCTACTGACTTTTGCTGTCAAAACAGCAATGTAGAGTACTATTCTGCATGGCTGGATCAGGCTTCACTGATATAACATTGTTTTGACTGTACTGTATGTTGTCTTATCACAAGTTCTTTTCTGATTTCCCACATACATTCTCTTCATCATCTACTTTTCTTTTCCCATTTATGATCTAAATCTAATTGCTTACAGACTAAATCTAATTCCAGATAGAACAGACCTAATCAGTCAAGGAAATTTTCATAAATATTGACTTGCCGTTCAGTAGTTCACTCAATGGGTCTACTCTAAGTGGAACTAGAAACAATATATATTTTTTCTCTCTAAGTGGAAATGCCATTTTAATTTTAAGGCATCTGTGGACCTGGCTTAAACCCAGTGAAATCAATCAATAGGATGATCTGGTTGTAACTGATGTTTCAAGTGGCTCACTAATGCCATTTTTGCAGTCACGATATGTCTAAAAACAGTGATGAAATATTATACTCAAGTACTAAAAGCAAGCAATGACGATAAGAGGATGTAAAGGGAGAGAGGGGCAGATTAATAAACAGATTTCATATCTGGAAGTCATTCTTCCTGCCTTAAGCTACAACAGCTTCATTTCTCTGATCGTGCTTATCTTCAACATGGTTGAATATATGGATAGCAAAAGGAGAAAGACCTCAGTTTTTGGAGTAAGTCAAGAAGACATCAGATATTGTTTACTTTTCTTGAAACACTGCCTTGCTCCAGGCTTGAATCCATGTGGGGCTAACAAGTTTTTTTCCCACCATCCCTTGCTCTCTCTTCAAAAAGGTAGATGAAATGATGCTTGAAAACAATTACCTGCTACTGAACATGTTTAAACTCCCAGAAGAAATTCTGGAAGTGGGCCTTTCTGTCATATAAAGATCCTGTTCTGCTCAAGAGCAAACAGCCTGCAGGAAGATGTGTCCTCTTGTAATGTTCTCACAGATTGCAAGCACATATGGTTTATTTGTCAGTAGTACATGCATATATCCCCCTTTCTTTACTCCTTAACTCCCTTTTCCCCCTGAAGTTGGATGTCAGCCACATGGCAAGGTTATTATGTTAGACAAGCTGGCAAATGCCATTGACAGGATTATAATTAAGTGCCAGGACATTCAGCCAACACAATTATCATGCTGTTATTGCGCTGTATGATGTGCTAAAGAAGCTCATAAAATTGCTGTAAAGAATATAAATCAAGGGACATGTATACAATCAAGGTAGAACCCCCCCATTTTTCCCATTTAGAACTGACATCTAAGAAAGAAGAGATAAGTTTAATGAAAAATAAGTGTGTGTTTGTGTGTGTGTTGACAAATCTTGCAGGCTATGGGAACAACAGTTCTGTTTCATTTGTAGCATTGAATTTTTTTTAAAAAATCCAGTAATCTGTAGCATTGCAAAATTCATCAGTAAAAGTAATCAATAGCATTGCAACATTAAAAAGAAAAAAAGAAAGCAGGGTCATAGCTTGCTTTTCTTTAGCCCATTTTCATACTCTCTATTTGCATGCAAATTCAGATCCAAAAAAACCATAGAAAGTTACTTAAGATCAAGGCAGATCCGTAGCCTGTCTGGGATTGGATTGTCTACACCTGGAATCTGTAGGGTCTCTAAGTGACTTGAAGCAGGGATCTATTTGTGAATTTGGAGTAGATCTACCAGCAGACCCCAGTTTACTGGTAGATTACTCACAGCATGTAATTATAGCACTATAATTCAACTTTAACTGCCCTGACAACATTCTGTGGAATTCCAGGATTTGCAATTTAAGGAGGGGCATTTAGAATTCTTAGCAAGACAGTAATAATGCCTTACCAAACTACAAATGACAGGATTCCATAGGATACAGTCAAAGCAGTTAAAGTGGAATCACAGCTTTATAACTTTGTGCTATGAAAAGACTTCAAATTAAAAATAAAACAGTGCAAACCCTGCAGACCCAAAGTCTTTCCTCCCTGCTGTACACTGTCTGAAGTACCTCTTCAGGGTTTGAGACCTGAGACTTTCACAGCTCTTTCTGGAAATGACAGGTATAAGTTTGCAAGCTTTTGTATGCAAAACCTGTGGTCTGCTGCCACCAAGCTATAGCTCTTTCCCTAATACTAATGACTTGCCAATGCCATACCAATTACAGTTATTTCATCACGAAGTTAAAAATAACATTAAAAAAACCTCACTGGGAGTTTTCTTCTTTTTCTCGTCATGAAAAATTCTCTGAAAAAAGAAATTATCTTCATATAGTAGTGTCTTGTACTTCATACATCTGGCAAGATTTTTCCTCAGTGCATTACTTCATTTTTTTAAAAAAAGAATTTATAATTAAAGGCAAGTGAAAATACATTTCATTATAAATTGAATATACTATTTAACTATAAATAACAGGAGCATACACAGACTGTCAGATTTAGTTTAGAATCTGACTGATACTTCAGAATATTGTCTATTTGTACTGAAACCAGATCATGTGTACCTCACTAATAAATTCTAATAATACAACTAATAAATGTATTAAGCTACAATACATTGTGGCATACATTACAAAAAATAAAAAAAAATTTAAAATATAAAATTAAAACTATTTCTGAAAAACTGTGGGTCACACATAACAGATAATCTTCCTTCAGTATTCATGTTGCCCTCTTTAATGCTTACTGTTAGAATCATAGAGTTGGAAGAGACCACAGGGGCTATCCAGTCCAATCCCCTACTATGCAAGAACACACATCAAAGCATTCCCAACAGATGGCCATACAGCCTCTGCTTACAAACCTCCAGAGAAGGAGACTCCACCACACTCGGAGGCAGCATATTCCACTTTTTCATATTATCCTTGTTTGCTTAATATCAGCCGATGAACATTGATTAATATTTAAGGGCTTGACCAGGCTCTCGTCCTCTAGACTCTGCATAGAATACAACTGATGGGCAGTGTATCATATATGTGCTGTCCCATATAAAATTTTAAATTGTGAAATAATGTTGTAGTAGTTTCATAAGGCACTGATGTTCAGTTGGTTCATGAGTGCTGCTCACAAACGGTCCATAACTGTTGCAGTAACACCACCTTTGCTGCTGTAACTGAACATTCATCTTGTTTCCATGGTAGCTTTTGGCTGCCATTTTCAGCTAAGCAGATAGGGCTGAATGGAATTCGTATGCTAGAAATTAGACAAAAATGCAGCCTAAATCATGGAGCAATTGGCAACAAAAGGGAGTGGGAACAGAATGGTCTGGAAAAAACTTACCTGAATTCTTTAAAAAAAAATGGGAGAGGGAATGTTGACTACCATATAAGACTCCTTCTGAGTAAGAGTTTGTTGAAAAAGGTTGGCTGTGACCTTTGGTCCAATAAAATACTTATGATGTGCATGTGGAAAGCACCTGGGGGAATGACTGTGCATGTCATGATGAGGTAATCCCCATGAGACAAAAGCTGAGTCACAGTGTAATGTAACCAGGACAAGGGGTTACATCAGCCACAGGACATGAAATCCTGGCTGGGGTTACATCAGCTAGTCATGTGTATATAAGGAGATAGGATCTAGCCAACATTTCTCCTCTCATTTGCCTGATTGTTGGCCGGAGGCTTTGCCAGAGCGTATATCCACTTGATGTGTTGATGGTGGAATGCTGAATCTCTGTTGGAGGATCTGCGAATCCTGTACGTATGTATATATTGGAACAGAAGATTAAAAGCCTCCAGGTATCCTTGGAAGACAACACTGTGTGATAGTGTTCCTTAGTGGGTGAATTTTGGGGTCAGAGCAGTGCTGCATATCATACTCTGCTGCACACACTTTTGTTGTTGTGTTTATCAACTCTGCTCTATGTGTTTTGTTTTGCACTTGACTCTGAGCCACATTTGGTCAGAGCTCAGTGGAATGAAGGAAGATTTATCACGGTTTGCATAAATCCTATCATCCACCATCCCTCCACAGAGTTGTCATAACAACAACAACAAAAAAGTCACTACCTTACCACAAATTTACAGGACATTGTAGGAAATTTAAACTGGTGGTTTCCAATCTGGTAGAGCATCAAAGAGTTGCAGCCACTTTCCAAAAATCTCCTCTTCATCACCAAAACGTCCTCCATTTCATAGTAAACAGGGACAAAACATGGGGTGATTCTTTAGCTTTCTTAGATACCATCTTCAAAAAGGATTGCATTCTTAGCTACGACCACCAGATATGCAAGCTGTCACTCAGCAAACTACATTCCTTCTGACATCTATCTAATTGAACTCCTTTCACTTATTTTGATGTCTTTTTGGTGGCAAAGTACTAGAGAAGCCCAGTTCTGTAATTTAGTTGCCCTGTCCAACCCAAAGTGTCAAGAGAAAGAGTTGAAGCAGTGGTATCTAATGACTGGATAGGACAGCATTTGATGTGATAGAATCACATTAGTTAATTGAAGGTTTCACAGAGTAAGCCAAAGGGAAGCTGGATCAGAGTAAAGTCTTTGTCAATAAGGACCGGATTTGCATGTGTTGAATCAGAAGGAGGAGAAAAGAGGAATAAATGCAATGTAGAATCAGATCAGGACTAGGAAGGGCTGTTCAGGACCTTGGCTTCTAATTTGGCAGGATGAAGGAAGCTGTTGTTTCAGCAGGATACAAAATTCTTATGGGACGCTGTAAAAACTGGCCAGTCTGTTAGTGGTATAAGTGCTACACCCTTGCCGGGAAGCTATCTGGGACCTTAAAGAGTCATCATTAAACAGTCATTGTATCTTACAACAAGAGGCTGAGGAGAGTTTCACTGGAAGATGGTCCTCCAGATCTGACCAGTCAGATTAATTTGTGTCTTCTGAGTTGAAAAAACATGGTGAGGGGGATGAAATTGTCTAATCCTGTTCATCGTCTGAGCTGAAGGGATGACTGAGTCTGTTGAATGTGATACCTTATATAGACTTATATTAATATTTAGTGCAGGAGATAGCATTACACAACAATTTTTGGAAGAAATTGTCCCTGTGATGACTTTGTCAGAATTTTCATTCTAGGCCTTTGTATGTGTCAACTCAAATTAAGTGCATCTAAGAGGAGTAGTAGTTACTAGATAACATAAGCTATTTCTTTAGATTATGCTGAAGTTTGAAATGTAAGTTGCTTAAAGCAGCCAGTCTCCTGCTCACTTGATTAATTATATATTTAACTCTAATAAAAGATTGCAATTGCATGTATTCCAATTGCATGTATTCTACCTCCAATCCCAAGCTAGTTTTAATTTCATTGCAATCCAATATTTGAGCATTGCAAGTAATATTAACAAATTGTTTTTTCTAGTTAGGGAGTACTTTGATTTTCAATTTCTCTCTCAAGATCCAAAGACCTGGACAGCTAGCTCTGTAAATTCTAGGGGGCATTGGGTTTATAACTACTGAATAACAGATTCTCCTTTGTGCCATCTAGAAAGCTGCTTTTGACATGCACTTGGCTTTCAAAAGGAGTTTGTAATGTGATATGGGAATTTGGTGTTCTCTTTCATACCCTCCCATTGTTCTTTGGTGTTACACTTAGTAAGGATTTAACATATCCAGCTGCAATAGACACCAGATTTTCTGTATCTTGAATACTGTGGCATACATGAACGAATTTCTACAGCTGCTGCTTTGCTGATTTTCTGTAGCACTGTGACCTACTGTGTGTCTTCAAGTTGCCTATGGATTCATGGAGATCCCATGAATTCCATAGAGTTTTCTTATGCAAGGAATTTTCAGAAGTGATCTTTCCAGTTCCTTCCTCTGAAATATAGCCTACAGCACCTGATATTCATTGGAGGTCTCCCATTCAAACACTAACCAGGGCTGACACTGCTTAGCTTTCAAGATCACACAGGAACTGGTGCCTTTAGGCTATTTAGGTGTATCTGCCCAAATATTCTCTTCTGTGTAACTATATGTATAGAAGCATTAGCTTTCATTACCTTTGGACATCTGATAAATTCAAGAACTCATCTTATCAGGATATAATTGGTAGATATAATTTTGCATATTAAAATGTGGATTTGACCTCTTACAATGACCAGGAGAGGAATATTACTGTCTGTTGTTGATTTGAGTTAGGTTGAGGCAGAAATATAATTCTACTCAGGGAGATAGATTCTTCTGATGGTTTTGGACATCAGTCTCAGAGGCCTATGGTACGCCCTCAGAAACTTCTTAGCTGCGTAAGCGCCTATGATATTTCCACTGGAGAATGTGTTGAGGGCATGTCAAAGGTCTTGGAGAGGCTAGACCCAAATCTCTTTCCTTCACCTAACAGGGCGCCCATCCAGCAACTTAACTATACCAACCAGAAGCTGACATAGAATATTTCTCTCCATTTGGTTTCAGAAAATATAAACAATGTAAAAGTGTATTAAAGTATGTGTGAAAACCTAGAGAACTTTTACCATCATTTTCCATGCTGGCTGTTCTAGATTTAGTGATGGCACTATCAGTGGAGACTCCTATGTCAGTAGGACAATTGATCTGTTCTGGGTTTCCTTCTGAAATATAAAGGAGCTAGCCAGGTGAGGGATGTTATTCTCGATCAGAATCTCAAATAACTTCTTTAAAGTTTGGACTAAAATTCAGAGCAGATTCACCATGTCATTGACATGGGAGCAGCCAGCCAGTGGTTTCTCTGAAGATCTCTTCCTGCCACAACATATTTAAGATTGCTGTCCATGTTTCTACTTTTATATTTCTCTGATACCATTTCAATTCAACAAGTATTGCTGCTTCTGCTATGTTCCTTCTTTTTGTTGTCAAGATGGCTGAAACAGCCACTGAGCCAAAACTAGGGGCATCAGCAGACCCAAGATGCTTTCCTGAAATATGCCTTACATAAAGTCTTCTTTAATAATGCATGTTGGCCTGTGTTATTTTCAAGCCTTTCCTGATCTCCAGATAAATGTTGAACGTGAAACTGCTATCTTGTCAATAGAAACAGAAATTTGGCTAAACAAATTTAGGTTGCTGGGGTAGGAGGTTGAAGTGCCAAGACCTCCAAGATCCCATCCGGTGAAACAAGTTAGACAGGCAAAGCTAAGGGATCTCTCTCTGTGTTTGAGTCAGTAGTGCAGGAAGGAGGGTTTTTGGTTTGTTAAATAATATACGTGGGGTGTGTGTGTATTTAGGTGAAGCTGGAGCAGTATAAAAGAGAAAGGCTCCATTTTGCTGAAAACAGAGCTAGACTGCTTGTTCTTTAACAACAAAAATGTGGCAGGGTAGATTTTATACTCACCCCTGAAGGAAAGTCAAGAGGAGTTGAACAGCTACCACTTTGGGATGTATCAGCATGAAGGGCATTTTTTTTTAAAAAAAAAATGATAAAAAATTGAGATGCAAATAGTGAGTAGGATCCTGAAGACCTCCTTGAACAAGCTCAAAAAGTCAAGTGATATTGGTTCTGCAAGAGTAAAGCTCCAATAGGATTCTAGTCTTAATGTGCAAACAAATGAAAACCTTTAAAATGGACATATTATCTGTCAGAAGCTCTATGAGTGACAATTACAGGTCTCTGAGCTAATTTAGCACTGGGGACTGGCTGTAGTCCAAGGATCAAAATGCTACAGATAATGCTGAGATGGAAGACAAAACCAGGAAACATCCAATGGAAAAGCAGTTGTAATAGATGCATGTTCCATTCGTTATAAAAGAGTAATATTTCTAGATATCCTAAAAAAGACATTGACTATGGAATTGACCAGATGGGAGGTGATTCCCAAGAGCTAGTGTAAGGTGTTTCTTTTGTTGTACTGATTGCAAACACAGTACTACGAAATTTATCTTATATGTACGCGGGATATTTAGAACTGTCAAAAGCACAGGTTCACACATCTGATCATTAAGCAATGCAATTTGCTTTCACATTATGCAGAGATGGTTGCAGACTTGGATAACCTTGATGGTAGATTATTCAAATGTAAGGAAAGTAAGGTTATCAGTGGCTGATTGTCATGAGTGAAGGAAATATGTTACATCAAGTATCAGAGGGAATATGCTTTTGGATATCAGGTGCCAGGGTATATCGGGAAGGAACTATTATTCTTATGCTATGCTATTATGCTGTGGTCTTCTCATAGGCATCTGGTTGAACATTCTGGTCCACAATGCTGGCCTGATCAAGCAAGGTTTTTCTTGTGTCCTTATCTGATGATTAATTTGAAAACAAAGATGAGGTCTTGTTCAGTTTCACAGCAGTTAAAAAGAGATCTGGAATGTATAATCCACAGATTTTGACTAAAATATTTTTGCCGGCCACATCTAAATTTGGAGCATTATGGTAATAGAAAGTTAACTGTAATTCAAAATAAATATTGAATTCAACTTACCCATACTCATGAAAATTAACTATCATATTGAAAGAAATTGGTCAAAAACATGGCTTTTTAATCTTAAAAAATATGGGCTGTTGAATATGGAAAAGTGTTGTTGTCCATTGCTAGCTTGACCTATAAGTTTCTTCTTCATATGTCTATGAAGATTAATTTTAGCTCCCTGACTCACACCCAGGTGTGTGTGTGTACATTCACATGTGCATGTACACACACACACACACATGAGGGAGGGGCTAAGAAGTAAAGTCTATCATGTTACAGGAAGATATGGAGTCACCAGTGTTCTGCTTCATAAATGACTGCTTCCTTCCTAAGATTTGCTACCATTTGCTATATTTGAATCATGAGCACTTAAAAAATTCTGCCAAAAATGTCTTAACTTGGTAGCACAAAGTGATCAAACAAACAAACAAACAAACAACAATGGCTAGTTAGGAAGTATTAAAAATGTTTTAGATTGAGCAATAGCAATAGCATTTATTTCTATACCGCCTATCAACTAGTGTTATCTAAGCGGTTTACAATGCATTTTAGCTAATTGCCCCCAACAAGCTGGGTACTCATTTTACTGACCTGCGAAAGGATGGAAGGCTGAGAACCCTGGAGCCTGGCAGGATCGAACTCACAACCTTGTGGTTGCAGTACTGGCATTTAACCACTGTGCCACTTTGAGAAATCAAAGCTGTGCTCCAGTAAAACCTGATCCCTTTCTGTGAAATGACCCTTTTGTATTACTAAAACCCTAAAATGTATTTGTATTTATAAAACCACAAACTCAAAACCTGCAAACCCAGAATGGTTTCTTATAATGTATGCTTTCCTGAATTTCAAGAGCAATTTCTTATGGAGCGTGAGAAAAAAAGGATAATGCTAAGTCTCTCAATGCACATATGAATTGATGTGTATAAGTGAATAGGGGCCTTTTGCCTAAAGCTAGCAGACTGGTGTAGTGGTATAAGCATTAGACTACAACCTTGGAAACCAGGGTTTGATTCCCTGCTGGACCATAGAAACCCATTGGATCACCTTGGTGCACTCTCTCAGCCCCAGGAAATCCCATGATAGGTTTCCTTTAGGGTTGCCATAAGTCAGAAACAACTTGAAGGCACACAACAGCAACTAGACAGCTTAGGGCAGTTGATAAAGTCTTTGTATGTATGTTTGCAGCAATGCTTTCAGTTGGAACTAGCTATAACAGTCACGTAGGGACGGCAGGATGATGGGGCGGCTCACCCTGGGCGGCAATGTTTTGGGGGCATCCCAGCTCATAGTTATATCCTCACATGCCACAGCCATGCTTCCACACACTGTGGCCATGCCCCCATGTACTGTGGCCACACCCCCATGTACTATGGCCACACACCCTCCTGCCCCCATCTACACACTCCAAGCTCTGCTGCTGGGCTATAGGCCTCCCCAAGAGTTCATGTGGCACAGAAAAATGACACACATCGCTGCTATGAGAAGAGCTCTGTTAGTGGTAAATTGATGCAGTAAGTGGACCACAACAGAAAATGCATAATGTTCCTTTATCTAATGCATTCCAGCACCCCTGAGTCAGAGAAAATGGTACAATCAGGCCCCCAACCAATGAATTTTACCCATACTATCCTGGATCAACATTATATTCCTCCACCTGTATAACTGGTCCACCAGGCTGAGGTGCACCCCCTCAGTACAGGGGAAATAGAAGATGGATCCCCAGAGTTACATAGGACAGAGCCAAACAAAAGCAAGTGAACTGCGTAGGTGTTACACTTCTTCCATCCTGTTAACTGTGAGAACAGTGCAAGCTACTCAGTTAATTGAAAGTTTACTCCCTCAGTCATTTCCCAGCCACTGGTTTCTTTTCAAATCTTGAACATCCTGGCCAAAGTGTCCTATCTAATAGGGCCTACAAACTAATCCTTTTCTGCCACTAAACAGCTGTCAGAATTTGGCCGTGATGCTAGCAAGGATTCTAGAACCTGTCCACCGGGCTGCAGAGGCTACAGTGTAGAGAGTGACTGACATATCAGTCCAGTCTTGTTAGACTGTTAACAGCCATCATCCCATTGACCCCTTAGCTATGGTTGCTGAGAGGTGCTGTCCAATTCATCTGGATTGGCATTAAGTTGGGGAAAGGGTGTCCTAAAGATAACTGATTTGAATAGGTGAGATCAAGTGATGCATTCTTGGTACTGAAGTACAGATTTGCTCTCCTCAATCACTGCACTGCAGGAAGATCATCCATACAGATACATATTCTCCAAAATTTCACAGGTATATAAACATGGAGTTGAGACTGGGCCCTTCATCAGGTTGGTAAGAAGTCACACACCCACACCCACACCCACATACTTACTCTTGGCCAAGAGGGAGCATCTTTTCAGCCTCTGCTGTCAGTTTGGCTGCAACAGTAGTCGGATCAGAAGGACAAAGCTTTAAACATCAGGATTTTTACAGAGCTTCCAGAGAAAGAGAAAATGGGTACAAGTTGCTTATTATAAACAAAATAAAGGAGCAGAGAACAGATCATTCTAACATTTTTCTCTACACAAACACATGCTCTCAATGAGTTGTCTTGTTGACCTCTGACACAGTTCTTGCAAAAAGATAGAATGGTTTGTTTAGAATCTTTTTGGAAATCAGAAACAAAATACTAAATCCTTGGAAAACTTTTCACCTCCAACGATATCTGCTACAACAGTGGTTCTCAACCTGTGGGTCCCCAGATGTTCATGGACTTCAGCTCCCAGAAGCCCCAGCCACTATGGTCAATGCTCAGGGCTTCTGGGAGCTGAAGTCCATGAACATTTGGGGACCCACAGGTTGAGAACCACTGTGCTACAAGCACGCACAAACCTGTTCAGGTTCCTGTTTGCATATGATCTGCCTGATTGTCATCCATGTTATCTGGTGCTAAAGTGAGCTGCAAAGGAGAACTGATCCATATGCACATAATAAAGCTAAGGTTGATTTAATAAGAGCTCTTTCCTTAATGGCAGATTACAATGCAGGCAATGCAAGGTACCTTCCTGTGTTCTTGTCATGAAGAAAGAAATGTACATTTTAATCTTCTATTGGTATCTACTGTGTGCTGTTATTGACTTTGCATTTGTAATTATGAGCACCACCTTCTTGCACATAAATATGGATTTTGGAGCCCTGTTCTGTAATAAGTCCACATTATTATATATTTCATCTTTTTAAATTCCTGTTAAGGGCCCATTCTGTTGCTTTTGTTATAGATTTTGGTGATGCTATGTTTAAAGCATTTTTTTTTATTGTTTTGTTACTTGATTATAACTGGGAATTACCTTGAGACCTACTGGTGGACTAAAAAGCACAACATTTTCATAATAAAAACAAGCAGATATCCAGGTCTTGGTTTTGATGTGTAAAAAGATAATACTGGCTGACATTCTGTTAGTAAGTTATGGCCATTTCTGCCCTGCACTGTTATAGTGCTTTTATTCCACTTTCAACATCCTATTGAATCCTGGGCTTTGCAGTTTAGGGAAGGGCCTTTAGAATTCTCATCCAGAGAATTCTTTATTCTCAGTAAACTACAAACCCCAGAATTCCACAGGATGTTGAAAATGGAATAATAGCACTATAACAGTGTAGGGCAGAATAGCCTATGATGTTATAAGCCTGCCTTTTTACAGCACAACTCACTTTTTTTTGGTCACTGCTTAGGTCAGAATTCTCTTCTGACCACTCAACAACCTTAAATCCCCCCCACAGCCTACCTTGTAAGCCATACAGCCTGTGAAACATAGCCATTTCCAGGTTGTTGGAGAGTGAAGGGATCAGAGGTGACACAACCAGATATTTGCATTCAGGTGAATGCACTGCAAGCGTATCTCCTGTAGAGATGTCCCAGGCTGGAGATCGTTTCCTGTCCTAAACTGAAATAGTTGAACACGTTGTTGTTCTCCCTTTATGGTAACGTGGAAATGGCTGTATTTTGGGCATGGGGGCTGCAGAGCTCACAAGATGGTATGTGGAGAGGTAGCATCAGAAGTCATAGCTACTGAACCACTGCTTTTTGAGACATGTACATCTCCTGATGCAGAATGGTGGCCAGTGCTTCTGCTGATTTTGCACAAGAGGGTAGGTTGGGACTGTCTTTACCTGTGAAATTATGGAAGCTTTCTGGGCTTTGCTGATTTTGGTTTGTACTAATGGTGCACATTGACTGCAAGATACAATCCAAACCACAGTTGGCTGATTTCAAAACCAGCCTGATTTGGTTTGGAAGGATTTGAAAGCTGCCAAATAAAACTCAGATCTAACTTCAGAACTTAGTTCAAGTATTCATGTCTCTGAATGACTTACTTGAAATTAACAAAAAGCTATAACATTTTTTTAAATGACAGAATTGGATAAAACTTGTAAACTTAGCAACCCCCAGGAAGGAATAATGCCTGTCAAATTTCAGACAAATATGTATGGGAGATTTTATTCTACGCACTTTTCAATGTTTAAATTCTTTTATTAAAAAAGAGTTTTTTAAAAAGTGAAGCAATTTTAAAACTATAACCCTCCACATCTGCAGGTTTCACTTTTGCGGATTTGATTATTCACAGATTATTTACTGTCACCTCTGCTGCTCCCCTATTCCATTTTTAACAGGGACTGCAAGACTCATGAGACTGAGAAACTGCAAATGAAGCTTGTAAGTCCCTGTTAAAAGTGGTGTGGGGCAGCAGTGGAGGTGGCAGTAAGCCCCACCAGCCACCCACTTCTGTCTTGTGGAGGAACCCTGATGCCTCAAAGGAATCCATGGAGGGTTGAATATGGTGATAATACTTTTTGTGTGTGTTAAATGTGGTTTGGGAAAGCCTAGCATTATTCACTTTTTTTTTCACTTTCATGGGGGTTCTGTGCCCCTAACTCTAACAAATATGGAGAGATGACTGTATTGGGTTTAAAGTAATTGTTGCAGCTTCTAGCAAATTTAAAAGCAGTTGCATAACTTAGCTTCAAGTCACATGTTAGTCCAGAATAGCCTTCCTTAATCTGGTGCCCCCCCAGATGTGCTGGAGCTCACCTCTTACTAGCCCCACATGACACATGGGTGCTCATGCTGTTTGGAAGTTGTAGATCTGGAGGGCACCAGGTTGGGGAAGGCTGATCCAGGAGATACAGACCTAGGTCAGTTCATACTGGATATATCAAAGATTGGACTTCTTGAGCATCTCTGCAGTGGACAACTTTCCCCTTCATAATAACAGACTATTCAAGGGCTGATGTTAAATCTGCCCTGTGATGACATGCCCTTTTCCTAATCATATGTAGACCAGGGAAAGGTGAAAGCCTGCAGAACTATCCAGCCTTGATTCTTTTAAAAATTTCCTTTGCTCTTTCATGAGGAAACATGATGTGGCTTGACATTTCAATCTACTCACCTTTCACCCTCTTCTTCATTTTACAATCTAATGAGGAGCCTGGCATACTGACCTGCAGCTACAAGCAAGGATCTTGTGCATCAGATGATCACACTTGGAGGCATCACCATTCATTCAGTTCAGGTCTTCTCTGTGCTGTGGAACAAATTCAGAGCATGCCCTTGTATTTAAGAGACAATTTGAAGTTCATATCCTCAGGTGAAGGAATTCACACTTTCAATCAGAGAGTTTTTTCCAACAACTTCCTGATGAGCATCTCATAAATCAAGAGAGCGTTCTTGACATGTCTCTAGAATTTATAAAAGCAACAAAGAAAAATGTGGTAGAATTTATTGTTCTCTTCCATTTCAGATGGGGTACACAAATGTCTGGGTTTTAACCTGCTGTAACATCAATAGATAAATTATACCTATGGAGGTGTCCCACTGGCTGACATAAAATGACGTGCAGAAATGGACAGCTTTTGGTCTGAGGTAACCAGCCAAAGCTGAAGTCCACTGAGATCCATAGCTAAACTTTCAAGGCTGTAGACTTAACTAGATTGGAATGTTCTTATTTCTTAATGAGTACTTATTAGTATATATGCAACCCTTTTCTAATTTCATTCCTAAAGGAAGCAAAGATTAATTTTAGCAGTTTCATTCTTGCTGTGAGAAAGTGTTTGAAAACTGTGCAGTTTTCAAAGACTGTTCACAGTTTGGGACTTATTCTGTGTAAAACACATGTGTAGGGTGTTTGATTTTTGTTTTGTTTTTTTGTATGGAAAACAACACTTGCTACAAATGAAACAGCACATTCTGTGCTTTTTCTGTCCAGAAAATGTTGTATCCCACATTGAAAATGCTGTAGGTTGGTACTTATACTGTGCAAAATCCGTACTTTTTTATGCAGCAAGCAGCATTTTTTGCATCAGAAGCAACATCATCTGGGCAAAAATACTTCATCTGCCTGGGAATATTATAATAATATTTATTATTAATAAAAAGGTACTAATGTACAGACTATAACTAATTATTATTATTACAATAATTCTTCCTCTTCCTCCTCCTCTTCCTCCTCCTCCTCCTTGTCCTCTGTTAAGGATATGTGATCTGTTTTATATCAGTCTCAGTGCATGTCAGCTATAGAGAACTCTAGCAAGAGCTGAGTTCCAGCCTATGCTGAGCTATTTATATGCATCCTGCCACTTGAAAGCTCCATGCCAAAAGCCAGACCAGACTGAATTCAGTGAGGATAGCCAGTAGGGAAGGGAAAATGGCCAGCTCAGCACAGACTGACATTGCTAGAAGGAAGAGTAGTCCTGGATAGATGGAAAACCACAGCTGCCAAATGATGAAATGGATGCATGAATAGACATTAACTTTGGGAAGTATCTTAGATGGAGGAAGAAGAAAGAGGTAGATTCAAAACTGGGTGCAGAAGAGATAAAAATTTGGCTTGTCATTGGAAAGGAACAGAAATCTGGGGTATATGTCGTTACTAGGGATGGATAATTCTATCTGATTCACTTTCTGTAGTGCACACATTTTTTCAGTCTGCAGGATTGTTTCATTTTGTTCCCACATTTATTTCATATTTCAAAACTGTGCACAAAAAAGTATTCATCTTTTGTGTATTTTTTTCCTTGCATATGAAGATTCCTACACATTTTTGTATATGCTTTCTCCTAATGTAGGTGTTTTGCTGCTTCCTGCTGTGTTTCTCAATTGTGCATCTGTCTGTATTTATGTGGTACAGAGACAAACAGATATTTGTTGTGTTTGTGTTGCAAAAAAGAGAGAGAGAGAGAGAGAAGAAAAGAAAAGAAAAGAAAAGAAAAGAAAAGAAAAGAAAAAAGAAAAGAAAAGAAAAGAAAAGAAAAAAGAAAAGAAAAGAAAAGGAAAGGAAAGGAAAGAAAAGGTGTGACAATGTTCACCTGTACAGGGTGGGGATATTCTCACTCTGAATTGGCTTTGTCCTGTCGTGACTATGAAAATGGGGAAATTTGCCAAAGTAGCTGCCAGCATGGAAAGCAAATAAGAAGAAAAAAATTAGACATTTGGAGAGGGGCATATTACATTTCCTCTGAAAGACTTCTTTCCTACTGGAAAGCAGGAGATCCCCAGCCTTGCTTGGGTCTCTGTCTATAGCCTGTGGAAGACAGAGTAGAAAAGAAGGAAACTAACCACCATTTTCCTGTCATCCTCTTTCATTCTTCTTGGTGATCAGTGAGTGAGGAGCCACCCAGCACCCATTAAGAATCACAGTGATGGACTTTATGGGTGGGATTTTCCAGACAGATCAAGCAAGCTACAAGGCTTCACTCCAGGCTGTCAGGGAGATAGCAGCTTGCTTAATTACTCGGCTCTGACATTCCCTGCACTGTCTTCCCATGGTTGGTGTTGGGGGAGAAGGGCCTCAGTTGTAATCTTGGTTTTGTTAATTTTTGCTGTCTGTTCCAATTGTGCAAAGCAGTTTCAGCACCAGGTTGAATCCTCTGAGGATGAAATAAGACCACTTATTTATTTTAATTGCTTAATTTATGTCTAATTGCATTGCAATATTATAATTAACTGACTGAGTTTTAGTTGTATTTGGTTTCTAATTATGTTGTGAGCCACCTTGGAGTGCAGTGCTAGGAAAGAGATAACATATAAATAAAAGAAATGATTAAAATAAGTAAGTAAGCAATATTATCCTACCTTTCTACCTTGGTAAAATTCGTGGGTGGCACCATTAGAACAGGCAGACACCTACTCAAATATAGAGAGGATCTAGATTCACTGCAAAGCTGTTGCATCTGACCATATCTTGGATCAACCTGAAGAAATGATGAAAATTTTAAATTAAAAGTAGGAGATACTTGAATATTTGATTCAGTTGACATCTTAAAATAAATGACCTGACAGGCATTTCCTCAGCTAATGTGAAAAAGCCATTATCTTTCAAATTTCACACTGTGCCAAAGTCTGTGATGCCCATTTTTGGCTCAATGTCCCTCTCCAACAATTTCACAACCATTTATGAATCTCTATGTGTAAAGTGAGTATTTAAAGACAGGTAGTTTGGGAATATGTATATTGAAAGAAAGCATATTTAGAAATATGTGTTTTTTAAAGAAAATCTATCAAAAATTCACAAATATTCTTCAAGTATGTTTTTATATGCAGCTTTTTCTTTTAAAAATGCAGACTAACACAGTGTAGACACTTGAAATTGACATAGACAGCAAACAGACTAATCTCTGAGTTAAGATACATGAAGGGTTTTTTTTCTTGATCAGGTGTGTTGTAAGGATTGCCAGCATAACATTCTGAACACGTTTGGCTTGATAGTTCCACCTCATCGTTATTTGTGACTCTGCTTTGTTTTGAAAGCAAAATGAAAAAGAGAGTGCAGGCTTGAAAGTGTAGGAAGATCAATGAGTGTGATTCAAACATGTTATTCAATCTAGAAAGTTTTCATCTACTGGGAGAAAAGAAAATCCCAAAATGAGTGGCACTGGGTTGGTGTATGCAGGAATCACATGGGCTGACCTTGTTCCCAACCTGTCACTCTTACGTGGAAAACATTAACCATGAAAGACAGGAAACCTTGTGAAGAATTATACTATCTGAGGGGCAGGTTCTACCTTGGATGTGTTCAAGGAGCTTTCCCCCCTTCACATTCCCTGCCACCAGCTGAATCATAAAACCTGTTGTGTGTTCCTTTAATTCTGATATTTAATACCATCAGAAATAATGATGAGATTAATAATGCCAGTGGGAATCATTGTCTGCCTTTGTCTGCCAGAAACATTCAGGATTCCAAATGTCTATAAGCAAATTTGGAAAACTAGGAAAGCACCCTAATTTCTACTGAAATTATAATTTTATTATATTTATATGTTGGTAACTGATATATAACTAAGCACCTCTTCCTTTGTTAGATGAAAGCTTAAGGAAGAACTTTTGTTTTGTTTTGTTTTTGTATGTATTCCTATGTATATACCTATTATATATAGTATACAATACGCCATGTTATGTTACTGTTCTTTTGATGTAATGTAATCCTCATATTGTTATTATATTTAATAACTTTTTAATAATTTTAAATAAATATACAGTATGACAAAAGAAAAACTAAGGAAACACCCAGGGAAAAAAGTGGTAAGCTTGATATTTATACTGCCCCCAACCCAGTTTTAGCTTTGCCCTAAAGGCTCCAGGCACCTGAAAAAGAGGCAGCAAACCTGGATCTCTCATTGGTTAATTGCTTGTTTCCAAGTGAAGTTCACATGCATGGTGTTAATTGTTAAAAGCCTTTCTGGCCTATATCCAGAACACCTTCAGAATCACTGTCTCCTATATGATGCTACATGAGCACTGAAACCCATGAGACTGGAAGCACTGGGTAAAATCATGAGCACATAGCTCCATGCACACAGTTCTGTACCTGTTCAGCTCAGCTGGGGGAAGAAACAAGAGTGTACTTTCCAGCGGAGTACACCCTCTTTTCCTTTCCCCAAGAGCTTAGAGCAGCTTGATTTTCATGATCCAAATCATATCTATCTCACTTCCCTCCCCACTGGTAAGAGATAACAGTGGGAGTCACTCCCAAGGTGGTCAGGTAAGGCAAGTTTTTGGATGAATGCAAAGGCAAGTAAATAGTCCTCTGTGTCCCATCCCAGAAAGGGACTTGTATGAACCTGAGCTGCACTTGAACTCCTCAGTCACTAACAGGATGCCACTTACTGTCTCTCTTTTGAGGCTGCATGAGCACTGAGATACTTAAGATTGGAGACTCTTGTGCCCTGTGGTCATTGGATGTACAGGACATTGTAAAACAGCCACCTGAAACTGCAGGTTGAGGTCATTTGGAGGAGGCATTGCCAATCTGAAGATGATATTCAACTGCCTTGGGCCTTTGCCTAGGAGAAAGTCAGGAGCTAGATAGCTAGATAGCTAGGGAGGCAGAAGTGGATGCCCTGAATCAGTGCCTAAACAAGGTAATTGACTGGGTGAGATCTGATAAACTGAAACTCAGTCCAGATAAGATGGAATGTGATAGAGCTAGCAGATGCTTTGTTTCCAAGAAGGCACAAGGAACCCTTCCCAGCTTGGGCCAAAGGGTGAGTGGGTGTGTCTAAGTTTATAGGTGGAACTGAAAGAGAGTGTGAGAGACAGAAGGAAATTATACCAATTTGGACATTTTCCTACTAAGCATGCAAAATAAATCTCATGCCTACTTAGGTGCAAGTACCAATGCTGCAGGTTTTACACACACAAAGCCTAGTTCTGTTCCGTGCATGTCTTCTCAGAGTAAGCCCCATTGCTTCCTGGACTGCAAACCACAGCTCAATTGTGTGCAGCACCTTCCGGGGTTGCAAAATGGAGGTCAGTTATACACAAATGCCATGCAAAGCATGTGTTCCAAATAAAACCTTCCCTATCTGCAAACCAGAATTCTTTTTACTTGAAAATGTTCCTGGTCTACAAACCAGACCTTGTTTCATACAAAAGCTTTTCGGGGTTTAGAAAGCCCTTTATCTTCCATTTCTGAATACTGTTCAACAATATTGGCTCAAGAAGAGGATAGGGTAGCCCAGGAATCCCAACTGACCAGTCTGACCTGCATGCTGGGTTTTTCGCATCCTTGCCTTAAATAATTGGTTTCTCCCCCTGGGGTGTTCACTGATCTAGTATTGTTACTAAAGCCAAAAACACTTCTGATATACTAGCTGAGGCTTTGTCTGGACAGTTTTATTTAACTATGTCTTCCTACCAAATAACCTTGAGATCATTTTCAGTAGTCCTTCCCAATAAATGGCTACTACGGCAATGGTTGTTCCCATCTCTGCACATGGCTGTGGACTGCCCTCTTCAGAGGGGCTTGGTTGGTATCTATTACATTAATTTCAGCATCAAGAATTTAAAAAAACTTTTAATTTTTTGGCATTTAACAATGTAGATGAACAAATATGGCCTGTAGATTACATATGGTCCCCAATGCATTTATACAGGACCCCCACCCTGAAAAAAATACAGGGCCCAGGATGATGAATCATGCCCCTAGAAGTCTCAAAAGGACATTAATGACCATTTTGGAATATTATGGGGAAACTAAAACACTATGCCAAAAACTGCTCGAAATGGCTACTCACAATGACTGGAGGATTGCAACACTGGAACTCGACATTTTTAGATTCCCAAATCTTATTGGTGTTGAGGTGAGTGGTGGTTTCAAAGTCAGTGGGAGGGTGAATCTGCACCAGGATTTGGATAGTCCTACGGGAGCTGTTCAAGGTACTGATAAGCTCATTTTGTGGATATAGTTCAGCACCTCAAATGACTTCTTTAACATCTGGAGGGGTTCATCATCCCACTTACATGAGAGCCACCAGTAACCACTGTAGAGGGACCTGGGGGTTCCAAAATGGCAGTTGTGATGTGGGTGCATTTTCTGAGGTATTGGTGTGGGGCAATCTCTGACCTCTGGAAATTGCCTACCCCCGTTTTAATTCTATTTACATCTTTTGATGTTTTTCTTGAGTTTTTATTTAAAAACTGATTTATTATTGGGAAGTATGGATATATTTTTGAAACCCAGCATGGTGTAGTGGTTTGAGAGTTGGATTATGACCTTAGAGACTAGGGTTTGGTTCCCTCATTCAGCCATGAAAACTCACTGGGTGACCTTGCGCACATCCCACACTCTCAGCCTCAGAGAACCCCATTATAGGTTCACCTTAGGATTGTCATAAGTTAGAAATGACTTGAAGACACATAACAACAACAATGGATGTTTTGTTATTCAGTCACAACAATGACAGCAGCAGCAGCAACAATATTTTAATTATGGAACAGTCACTGTGAATATTAACCCAGATTGTTCACTGCTTGCTTTCAGACAGGGCAATTGAAACCTTCAATTAATTTCTTTCATCTTTTTCTTTACTCTCTCTCTCTAAAAAAGAAAATGTAGCCTTCTGTCTTTTGTTCTGAACATAGCTCCAAACCCTGGCTTTATTACTTTTAACCTCTCTATTAGCCTAAGCTTATTCTGAGCTTTAACTTTTCTGACCTTCATCTTACTAATATTGGCTATTCTCAGAGATCTAGTCCCCAAAAGTAATTTTTCCAAGCTGAATTCTGCCTTTGCATCCACATAACTGATACTCCATCCCCTAACCTCACACTGTAGTCATGGATCTGGAGGTCTGTTTTTGTTAACAAATTGGCCCTTTAAGGAGGACACCCACGCTATAAATGGATGCTATAAGTGGACTCCACCATGAAGATTTTGAACTTTTGGCTCCATATTTATATCACTTCTTCTAAGACCAGCTACCATTTAATGCATCATTTTTCTGTTGTTTCCCCAGCTTTATCTCTCTTGTCTCTGTCAATCCTCATAAGAGCATCCTGCTTAGAAAGTTCACTGAACAACAAAATAGAACAAAACAAACCCTTAAAATACAAAGATGGCTTGATTTGCCCAGTTGACTAAGAATCTGATGTACCAAGTCCTGCTCTTTCAAGCAAATGATGAGTTAATCTAACCTTGGTTATAGTCTCAACAACTGTCTGGGTGTGTATCATTAATGTGAATTGTTCAAGTAACTGTGAGACTGAATTGTGCTATACATACAGAATATGCTTAGATGAAAAGGGACAGCAGGAAAAATGCAAATGCCCATACGATGGTGACTGCAGTTTAGGGATAACCTCTTGCCTTTTAGAACACCTTCCTTTTCAGTTTTGGGAGGTGTCAAATATCACATACTTGAGACAGTCTCTTCACCTATGGCTGTCGGAACTAAGTGTGCTGCCAAGCTAAGAATTGTTTTACAAAAAAAACTTTGATTTTAAACATTTATGTTGAATGATTGTTTAGTATTTTGAATTTTAATTGTTTGCATTTTAATATGCTTTTATGCTTTTGTTTGTTTTATTTGTCTTACAACATACTGGATATCATTACATATGAGAAGTGGCAGAGGAATTGATTAAACAAATGGATAAATATATAAATAACTAAATCATTGGGCTGTGATGCTATGCTGACCATTGGGGGGTCCTTAATTGGATAGGACCACTCATATGAATAATTCAGAGAAGAAGAAGACTCCAGGGGAACAAATTGTGCTGAAGCAGAAAGCTAGGGGAATGGTTTGTTCACTTAATTGTTCAGAGCATTTTTATGCTGCCAAGAAGAAAGCTTCCAGAGTGGCTTACCAAAGGATTCTTGAGAAAAATTTCCATTCTACTGAAGTAAATAATTTCATTCTAAAAAACAAAAAAAAATGAAATGGGAAAATATTGGGCATAGCCTAAACTATACATAAATCATCTATGGCCAAGATCCTGCATTACTGCTTGTGGAATTACATGCATGAAGCTCAATGCCTGTCCACACAGGAACTTCCATGCCTGCCTCTTCAGCAGTTGTCAAGTCTCTCTCTGTGTGTTTTCCTCTACTGCAGTTAAGCAGCCAGGTAGGGGGAAAGGGAGGTGATTGCAAGTGGTTAAGTAGACCATCTTGGCTGCAATTAATTCATTAATTAAAAATTAATATTCCCTGGATTTCAAAGGGAATGGATAGTGATGGTGGGAAGCTGACAGAATGTGGCCCTCTAAGGTAACATGGGGCGAATGTTCCCCTGACAGTTGCTTATCTCTAATTAATCAGTAAAACAATAATATGCAATATGTCAATAACATCCTTCATATCATATGGGCTCCTGTTAGCATATCATTGTTTGGGTATCATAATTCATGTTGGCCGGAATCATGTTGGGGAGTTATAAATGCATAACCTAGAGTTATGCTTTTGTAACTGTTTGGTATCCATGATCCGCATATATTCCCCAGCGTAGGGCAGACTTAAAGACTGTGAAAGTCCCCCAGTCAGAACTTCCCAGGCAGCAGCCACTGAAATCAATGGGGGATCCATTCCACTGTCATTTGGTAAGCAGTTCAGTTGATGCCCCCACCTTGTGTGAGCAATCTCTGCTGTGCGGGCAATTGTGACAAGGACGCCACATCTGCCTGCTGCAACAGGGATCACTCACAGGAGGAAGAGAGAACATTAATCTTCTGCTTCCAGGTGACGAGGAACAGACCCCTGTTCATCACAGTGGCTGCTGACCAGTAAGCTGGGAGGGTATGTGTTGGACTTGGAGTGACTGTGTAGTCATGTAATCATAATGATTATTCATTTTGTAATTCCCCAGGATTCCAGACATTTTTTTTTAGTATAACCCAGCAATATAAGCATGGGGTTTAGCTGTAGTTCATAGCCTGTAGTAGCTTGACTACTGCTTCCCACCTTAATCCAATACTTTCCCCTTATCACCATCATCATCATCATCATCATCATCATCAGCAACACCACCACCACCATCATTACAAATTCCACCAGACTAATTTATTGTATTTCTATTTCTCTGTAACCCAGCTCAACTGCCTAAAAACCAGATTCCCAGATTCAAATAGAAACGCACACATGAAAAGTTTGTTCATCATCCCCTGTCAAGTTTTCATATTCAACATGGCCTTTATGGAATGCTGAGCTTTCTTTCTGAAGATTTTTCTGATTATTGCTATGCTAGTTTTCACAGTCAGGTGAAGGCATTATGTGGGTTTATGGCAAGGCAGCTGGATAAACTGCCCTGCTGATAGAGCATAAAATGAGCTCAGATGCATTTAGCAGTAAGCAGTGTTCTTGGAGCTCTTGAAAGGGAAATTGGCCAACAACCCTGAAGAGCTGCTCCCTGCTTTTTGGCCCACCTAGACCTTTTTCAGTGTTCTGCCTCCTTCTTTATTGAGTGATTCTGTTGTCTTGCCAGAGTTCCAAACTGCTCCTCTGAAAACAAAATCTTTTATGTACACAAGAGGTTGTGATAGAGATAATCCCGTCTGTTGATGTTTGAAGGCATGTGGGGTGGGAAACAATAGTCAAATAAGAAGAAAATGCTTCTTAGAGCATGGAAAACACAGAACTTGATATGTGCGATGACTTTTTTTTTTTGACATTATGAATTCTTTCACTATTAAAGAAGGTATGAGATCCTGATCCTTTCCAAAACAACAGAAGTGTATGAGGCAAGATGTTTAACTTAATAGAAAATGTTGCCAAGAAAACCTTCAAGAATGGACCTACATGGTATGGAAAAACTCTTATTTCATCTTACATTAATCTAATGAACTTCCTAGATTTAATGAGCTGCGGCATCACATCTCTCATCACAAGGAGCTAGCTCCTTCAGAGATGTAATGAGCAGATGCACCTGCCATAGTAGCTATGTCCACTGATGGTCTCCAATCTCAGCTACTTCAGGATGATGGGCCAATTATTCATGAGTCACATGAAACCTCCAGTAAAAGCAATGATGAAAGGTGAGAGCAGGGTGGAAGTGAGGACAAGCAAGAGGAGAGGTTAGTGCAAATGCAGGACGAGAGACAGAACTCCCTCCTAGGACCAGCTAGGTAACAAAGGTTGGCAATGCAGAAGCCTCACATCAAAATCTAGCCAGCTATACTGGGAGTACCACTGCCAAGGATGGGTCTCTACAGGCCCTTCCCTTTAGAAAAATCAATCAGTTAACCACCTCCAAAGTTCTTTCCACAGCCTCACTGTACCCATCACAGCAGTTCTATCCAAGAAGGACAGAGAACCATCTGGCTTCTTGCTACTAGGCACATATGGCAAGAAATGAGAATGGAGAAACATGAGGCAGGAACACATAACACAGTAAGAAATGGAACCAGCTGGGCCCGCAATTCAAGAAAAATGCTGAGGTTCCCAAGACAGAAGCAGATGAATTCTTCATGCTAGTTAGGGTGAGGGCAAACAGAAGAAGCTCCTGGATGCCATACACTATCAGACTTGCAAGTTAGCATGCTCACTATTTCCTGGGCATGCTGGCTTGTGAGTGAAGTGATTTGATGCCAAGGGAAATATCAGTATTCATTTGCATCCTCTTTTATGTGTGTTTTATTGACTTTGAGGGGCAAAGGAGTATGATATACCCCTCCCCAATGACCCATGAACTCTCAGGCTCTGTGAGTTGGCAATGGGACCTGCACTGTGGAATTTGCTTTTGAAGACACCCATCAATGCTGTCCCTTAATGTAGTTGCTGGTCTTTCACTGTTTTCTGTATTAGGCACAGGAAGTTAAGTGCAAGCAGGAAATATTTAATGCACCTCAGTTTCTATCTAAACCCAATGTTTTCTCTTACCTAAAAATCATGCTATTACACATATAAACTCTTTGAAAAGAAAAAGAATGTCTGTGACACATCTAAGGTTGCCTAGTGAGTTTCCATGGCCAACCCAGGAATCAAACTCTTATCTCTAGGGTTGTAGTCCAATGCTCAAGCCACTACACCCACGTCTTACTAAACACAGAATAGCTACAGATCAGTAATTCTTGGTTATGAATTTGTAACTCATTGAGAAATTCAGTGTTTTCTATCTAAGAAAGGATTTGCATGGGACAGGGATAGTTGGATCTCAAGGGAAGTTACTTTTCTATTACTAATGGAGTTGCAATTTTATTACTTTTTATTGCTCTTTGTCCCTGGTCCTCACTTGGCCAAGAAGGAGTGGGGTCTGCCTGCACTGAAATTCCTCAATACCATCTTAACTGACAGATTGCAGAATACAGGCCTGTGACTTCAGTATCTTCACCATTTTGTCTGCTGTATAATTTTTAATGACTTTACCTGATGAAGAAGCCAATGACACTTCAAAAGCTTGCGTGATGCATTCTCAGCATTTTGGCTAGCCCATAAAGGTATTGCTGTATTGTGGATTTTGGATTTTGTTGTGTTTAACTGTAATACTGAACATCAGCCAGCCTTGTTAAACAGAAAGTATTATAAAAAGAAGGAACTGCTTGCTAAGGAGGGAAGAAATGTCAGAGAATGCGAGCCAGCGCTGGAATGGTGGAAGCTGGGAACTTAGTGCGGCTTCTAGTGGACACGAGAGGCTTCCCTACAGGAGTTATCTGAGTCAAGGGCCCAGCTGAACTGCCAGAGAGAAGGAGCCAAGCTAATCTTTTCTTGTTTGTGGGTCCCAGTTTCATCAAGCCAGCCCTGGCTCATTTTGGATTCTTAGCCTCCAGGCTCTGCCATGCAGTTTACTTCAAACCCTGTATGGAGAATGTCTTTGCATGTCTGAGTAGGATTCCACTTTCACTTGAATGAATCTAACCTAATTATGCCAGCCCCAGATGGTGTGTTTAAAACGTTCCTGGTAATCCTGGCTGTTTTAGTGTGAACAGCAGCTTTGCTCACAGCAGTAGACCAAAGGCAGAAGATGTGAGCATTAGAGGTTCTGGCAGGGGGTGGTAGCCGTGGCAAATAAATATAATAAGCTCTCTTTTCTTTATTATGTAGAGTTATTCTGAAGAGGGGGCAATCTCTGGAGATGCAAGGGTAACCATGCAGAACAGTTAAGCATGCATTCATATTGCACAAATACCCACACAAATATCTTTAAACTCTCATGCCATATATTTCCCAAACCACTCATTACAGGGAGAGGAGGAGAGGCAACAGGGGAGTTGCAACCCAGCAAAGACCTTCCTGTCTACTTGTAGATTAAGACAAGGGGTTAGAGAGAGTGGGAAAAGCATGATACCCAATGGGTAATACATATTCAGGAGATATGTGTTGCTAGACTGAGTACCAAAGGAGAAAAAGAATGTGTCAAGAATCCTCTGAATGATATGCACCCATTTAACTTCAGGTTGCATACAATATTAGAGCCAGCATGATGTAATGGTTTCAGCGTTTGACTGCAACCCTGGAGATCATGGTTTGATTCCTTGCTCAGCCATGGAAACCTGCTGGGTGACCTTGGGTGTATCACACACTCTCAGCCCCAGATAGGTTCACCTTGGTTTGCCATAAGTCAGAAACAACTTGAAGACACACAACAACAATAACATATATATATGATATTTCCCTCCTTTTTTTTTTTTTTTTGATGTCGTAAAGGAACAATATCCTTCTTCAAGGGATATTGTTCCTTTACAACATCAAGGCATCTTTAGAGAGCTGAAGCCCACTGCCATGGCCATTTACCAACTGGTTGCAGGAAGGAGATGCTCAGGCAGCATCTGGCTCCTGCTGTAGCTGAGAGAAAAAAGCTTTCCACACCCCTTCAGATCTCCAGTGATTTTCAGAAGATCTGGGAGAGTGACTTCCACTTTTTTTCCCTGCTTACAAATTTTAGCTTGGTTAAAGTGTCCAGATTTCAGGGCTTGATTCTTCTTCTTCAGTCCTCAGGATGAAGAGAAGAAATTCATTGCAAGGATATTGTTTTGAAGAGTCTCTCTCTGTGTGTTTGCACATTCTCCATTGTTAGACTTTGAAAGATATACTCCAAATAACTGTAGTTAATCCTCAATGTATAATGCTTAATAGTAGCATTAGGGCAGTCCTTTGGTCTCATATGCTGCCCTTGAAATCTCAGGGTGTGGGATAATACTAACCTGACAGTAGGGATGGGACAAATCCAGAATTTTCCGAATCCCTGGAAGATTCTGGGAATCCACGAATCTCATGAATCTCGAATCTTTGAATCCTTTTTTTAAAAAGAGTTTAAAAAGCAAGGGAAAGAAGGATAATCTTGGGCAAGATACATTCTCTCAGCCTTAGCAAAAGCTTAGGCAAAGGCAAACCTCCCTCTGAAGAAATATGGCCAAGACAATTGCCCTAGTTTTGCCTAAGGATCTCCCCAGATTGATAATGACATGAAGGCCCTTTGTACATAGGAAGGAAAATGTGGATTAATCCTACATTTTCCTGCCTGTATAAACACGGCCACATACTACAGTAGAGAGCTAATCCAGGTCAAAACTGGCTTTTTCTTTGCATAGCTCCTTCTGGCATCATGGGATTTGTAGTTTGATGATGCACCAGTACACTTTGGCAGAGAAGGCTGTGACACCTTGTAAAAGTCCAAACCCCAGAATCATGTCTGAAAGAGGTTTGCAAGGGAGCTACGCATAGGAATGTCTCAGCTGTCCTTGAAATCTCAAGCCTGCAGTTTCCAGTCAAGTACTGAACTTCAATATGAAATGTTCAATTTAAATATCTTAGAATACAAGCCCAGCTGTAATTCGTGAAATTGTTAGCAAAGGCCATTATTACTCCAAGGGAAAACCTCACCTACTTACTATCTTCCCTTCCATGTCTGGTCTCCTACATTTTCAGGTGTCCTGGTCTCCCACGTTTTCAGGTGTCCAAGTCTCCCTGGCTTTCAGGCATCCCGGTCTCCAACAATCTATTTAGTTGGCGGATTCAAAAGATTTGGTTTGCCTATTTTGACACAGGGATTCGGATTCGGGAATCCTGAATCCTTACTCAGGATTCGAGGATTCAGTTGGCCCATCCCTACCTGACAGTATTTACCTAGCTCCTGCCTGCTTTTTTCTCTCTCCTTTCCCCTTGCATTAAAGGGTTAGGGCAGAAAGCTCTAGTTCTTTAAAACTACCTGGGGGCACGGGGAGGGATGCAAAGATGTGTGGCAAGAACAATATGCTCCACTCACAGATATAGAATCATGGCCATTTTTTTTTTATTTTTACTTTTTTACTTTTTACTTTTTTGTTTGTTTGTTGCATTAAGGAGTTTCTGTTCCTCTTAGCCTTGCAAATAGCATGAGGACACCTCTACTTACCTCATCTTATCCCTGAGCATTGTTCCACTTCCTGTTCCTGTCCTTCAGTTTTGTTCTGAGACGAATGATAGCACATGGTACAGCAAACATTTCAATCGAGTAGAAGAGTCACTCTCTTATGTCTCCAGCTAAAGGAGCTAGCAGGTGACCTTTGTCTAAAGTTTTGTCTAAAACTCTCAGAAGCTTCTCCCAGTCAGCCTGGAACAGATTACTGGATACAATGGATGAGTGGAAAAACTTAAGAGTACTTTGCATTCTCATCATGGCCAATCTCATCCCTTGTCATTAGTCTCAGAAACAACAGTCTTAAACTGACATTACACAAAGTCCTTCCTTTGCCAAAGGCACATTGCTGATTACTCCTAATTACTAATATATTTAGTTAAGGAGAAGTGTAACTGATGAATGTGAGGGACTTTTACTCCTGTTTTAAAATAGACAAAAAGAGGGTCTCTTTTATGATAGAATTCACATCTTTGGTTTTGACTTCGATTTTCTGATGAGAGTGGGAAGACTTTCTTGGCAAGATTTGTTCAGAGGAGGTTTGCCTTTGCCTCCTTCTGGGGCTGAGAAAGTGTGACTTGCCCAAAGTCACCCAATGGGTTTCCATGACCAAATAGCAATTTAAACCCTGGTCTCCAGAGATTTAGTCCACTGTGCAAACCACTACAACATGCTGGCTCTCTGGTTTATTTATAGATTTTGATTTGTTGCTGCTGTCATTTATGCCTAGCTGTTCTTTACTTATAAATGTATGAAACTTTTGTCAAATATTGGTTTCTGTGCAGTATTTACAACTAATCATGCTAACTTTCCCCATTTGTGAACTTGTTGTCTGTGTCTTTATGGTGTGAACACATGTGGTTGATCTATGTGAAATTGTTTTTATTGACCCATATATAAGGGCTTTCTGATAACCTCTTGTGTTTTTGGTTTGCTGGTAATAAAAATGTATATGCATTCAGCATTAAAAAAGACTGCACAACCATCCGAGAAAGAAATGCATGCACATACACCAAGTATATAAAAAAATTGACATGTGGACTATAAGAGACACATTGAAATGGAATGATGAGGTGCCTGGTATGTAATATCTTTATTGTGATTTTGTACATCATTAATAATTGCTACAAATGTTGAATTTCATCATATTTGTAGGACTGAATTGGATTTTAATAAGGCTATACTATAGTGTGAGAAAGTACAGAGGCAATCTATCTGATGTTGATAAGACTGTCTTCTTGGTGGCTTTCAGCAAGACAAGAGAGAAGTGAGTCAACTCTTAAATTGCTGGACTATATGCAAAGTGGAACCTTTCTCAAGAACTTTTTATAAGGTATGACAGAGGAGCTATGTGTGGAACTCCTAAATTTGAAGAGGAAGATGATAGAGGCCCTATTGGTCAGTGAGCTCAGGGAACAACTGTGGGGAGATGTAAAACAAGGAGGAAGACAGAATTTAGCAATATGGAAGAGAAGGAGAGACAAATTCAGGTCAAGCTAGTGGAAGAATTAGCTTCTGAATTAGGGGAGTTCTACAGTTAAGAATCTCTGGTTTGTGAAAGTGGGATTCAAGTTCAAGGTGGAGGGAGATGGGGGGAAGATAATATGAAACTGATTTGTAATCAAACTACTTTAATGGTTGAATTAAATCAAATTGATTTAGTCTGTACAATTGAAAGGTGTGTAAAAAAATGATTTAAAAAGTAAACAGTTTCAGAACAATTTTCATAAAATACCAAGTGGGAAGGAACTCAAAATAATAATCAAGGGCAAGGAAAGGAATCTGAGAAGTTGGAGGGCGAAGTCCATGGATAGAATGGTCACAAGGGAAAAGAGGAGTGAAATTCAAAATGAAATAGATTTGTCTGAAACTAGGTTATGAAATGGTTACAGATATAACACTATGAAAATTGGATTTGGTTACTTAAAGTTGTAAAGGATTTTACAATATAAAATGGTATAGAAATATTTGGATTTAATTATGCCATGTAATAGATCTACAGTTTTAACTAATGAAAATATTATTTAATCAAGTCAGCAAGTAACAGTATTGTCATTTACCACAAAATGTTATTTACTATGTAAACATAATATGTAATTGAATGTAATAGAAAGTAATATTGAGATACTATAGTAGATATGTTAACTTTTGGTAGAAAAGAGTTCATTTTCTGTTTTAGAACGCATAGGGGTGGGGAAGAAGAGAAATATTGGATATTATCTTTGAAGGGCTTGAATCAATTTTATTGTTATAATCCATTCAAAGGAAGAATGGAAGTTTTTCCTTTCCCCCCCTTCTCTTTCTCTACTTCTCAATTTCTAATTCATATGTCTCACGTTTTCTTTATGTTTTTTTCTTCTTTTTCTCTTACGTATCTGTAGAATTTTAGTGTTTTTAGAAACTATTAATAAAGGAATTATTTCATTTTTCCTAAAAGTTTGGGAATAATGCTGACAACAATGTTATTCTGAGGAGATGTATTTATCCCTTCCATAACTTTGAACAGTGTTCAGAGATATATGTTGCTAGCTGTTCATCAAATCAGGATTGTGTGTATCCTAAGAATGAATCATCCGAAAGTTCTTGTTACATACTAGCCAGGAGTGAACAGAATGCAATATCTCATTAGTGTAGTCTCCTGTTCTCCATGTTGACAATCCTTTATAGGTCAGCTCTGAGTTGCCAGTCTGTGCAATGGTGAACAGTCCTTATGACTCTTCATATGCCAGCTGTGTCTTCCTGAGTTCAGCTATAAGCCAGACTGTGCAACAGCTATCTGAATGTAAAAAAAATCTCTTCCTCCTCCCCCCATTTTTTGGGGGGGGGGTAACTCTCGCTATTTTTATTCTTTCTTACCTCAAGTTCCATTAACTTGAAGTTAAACAAAGGTTATGCTGTCAGACGAGAACAATAAAATGCATCACCTTGGCTATGGAAACTATATCTTTTCTCCACTTTTAAGAGGTCCATAAAAACTGTGATAAATGGTATCTAAGTTTAGCCTTTCTCCAGTGTTCAGCTAAGAATAGAATCAAAGACTCTCTAGCTCTCTTTCTCCTTTTACATTGCTACACCACCCATACAAGATGCCAAAGACAATAGCCATGCTGAGCACCCAGACATAGCGGGACAGTTTTTTGAAATGGTCAACAGCTGAGGTACTAGAAGTTAAGGGGTATGAATGTGTCCATACAACATCACTCTGCAAAGCAGATCCTAGTTCTTCTATATTCAGATGGATGAAAAAAGCCTGCTCATGCTGATGTTAGTGAGATTTGCAGACAAAGATAAGGAAGTCTAAGTAAACACAACCCAAAGGAAACAGAAAAGAGAGCATGTTTAAATAGGGGGTGTGAAAATCACACACCACGCAGTGAAGAACCAATGTGAGAACTAGCTGCCTTGAATCAGTTTGAAATATATACAGCTTTCAGTCAAGCTGAATATTGCTGTCTGCTTTGTTGATGAAGAACAGAACTGGTTGTGTTTGAGTGACAGATGAAGGGAGAATAAAAAGACAGGGGAGAATTTGGAGGCTGGCTCACTTCCTAGCTCCCAAAGTAGATGGCAAAAAGGGAAAAAAAGAAAAAAAGAAAAAGACAGGGACTGGCATCCTGATAGTGACACACACAGGCATTATGCCCCCCCTCTGATTGCCTCTTGTGTGTGTGTGTGTGTGTGTGTGTGTGTGTGTGTGTGTGTTCCATTGTAGATGTCATAATTCTCTGTCTACCTTGTACAACCCAATCCTCCCCCACTTTACCTTTTACGTGCTGTTTCCCCACCAACAAGGCCATGTGCTGCCTGGTGGAGGGCAGAGTAGTAGAGAAGCATCCAACTATGTTCCTGTAGCTGGGGACACAGCAGTGAAGTATTCTCTGGGATCTCTTGGGGGTTCTCTAAGGTACCAGAGGATCACAGTGTCAGTCTTTGTCCAGTTGCAGTAACTTAGCTGGACACTTTTCTTCTTCCTCCTCCTCCACCACCTCCTCCTCCTCCTCCACCTCCTCCTCCTCCTCCAGCACCTCCTCCTCCTCCTCCTCCTCCACCAAAAACAACACATTGTCACTCTCCTCCAGACAGTAAAGAGTCTTGCAACGAGGTTCAATACACACAAAAAGTTAGGATTTTGTGGGGAGGAGAGATGACATGGGGCCTAGTTCTGTCTCAGTGGAACTTTGTACCTCACATCCTGATGCAGGATCTGAGTCTACATTTCAAAATAAATAGTCCCTATTCATTAAATATACTCAGTAGGTCATGTCTAGGATTTTCCTTCCATGGACAGAAGGTCTTCCATTCATGCAGGGTGCCTCTACCAGCTATTCAAGGGTTTTCTTCTTACCTGCACTACAGCAACCCCACTCAGCAAGATTCCTGACCTTCTCTATAGCAATATCTGTATTATCTGTATATCTATATTTCAAGGTACTGGAAGAGCTGCTACATGGCAGAGTAGGTAGGAAAGGCCGTACTACTGGATGCAACTCACAAAGATTGAGCCCCATCAAGAAGGACTATTAGGAAGAACTCCAGAATAACTAGCTCTTGCTAGCTCCTCTTTGGTCTCTCACTCTCTCTTTCTGGAAAATTCTCATGTGAACTCTGCATTAGCCCATCATTTTCAGCACAGTAAGAACAGTTCGTTGTGTGATGTCACAATCATGACATCATTTTTTGAGAAAATGAAAAATGAAACCACCAAAATATAATTCTATGAACTGACCACCAGCCCTTTCTGAGGGGATGAAGACCTGAGTCACTGTATACTGTATACTGTGATGGAGGTCATCTATGTCATGCCCTGCCTTGGAGACCCTGGCAGTAAGGAGGATTCTGAATCCAAGACAGAAGTTTCCCTAGAGGCAGGAGTTTCCCCAGAAACTTACTCAGAAGAAGATAACAAACAACAGCAGGGGCCTGAGCAAGAGGAACAACTATCAAAGGATGAGTAATGCAGAGTCTTACAGTGCAAAAGAAACAGCATCAGAAAGAGGGCTGCACCACTCAGTGCGTTTAAGTAACAAGTGAGCCCTAATGCAGGAACATCTGTGGCAACAGCGTCAGTATGATAAAAGGCTATCAGCTGGCCTTTTCCTTCCAGGGTCAGCAGCTGATCTTTCTGGTTGTTGAAGCCCTGAGCTGTGGTCTCTTGCATCTGGACTACTTTGAACTTCTGCCTGTTTGACCACGGCTTGGATTTGCCCTTTGGATTTGTTTACTCTGGAACCTGAACTCTGTTTGGATAACCCCCTGCTCTTGCCTTGTGAATAAGCTCTGCTCTGCCACTTGCTGATTAATTGCATGCTCTGTCCTGGACATGACAGTCAGCTGCTGTGACAAGGCTCTGGAGGCAGGGACTTTGCATCCAGATGTCAGGCAGACATATAACCAAGGACTCCTCTCCTGAAGAAAAGTCTCACAGTCAGCTTCAGGCAAGTGGCAGCTCAAGGTTCCATCTTTGGCTACTCTCAGTTTAGAGGGGAAAACTGTGGTTCATCTGTACAAAAGGTGGGATCCTGTTGGAGACTCAGGAAAGAGAAAAAGCATCCAAACTTAGAGAAATCCAGAGAGAAGCCCAAGTAATTCCATCTCAGAGCAACCTCAGTAGAGGCTTGTGGGACAGGTGGGGATGCGTCCTTGGAGAAGGCTGAGTCCTTCCACTCATTCTTATTTGTAGCATCCCCATCCTCTTGGGTTCCCCTTGATCCTTGCAAGCCAAGATGTTCTCTGTCTGGATGCCTGAGCCTACCAGCCACTAAAGAAATTGCACTTGATCACAGTCCCTGCTTCCAGCTTGACCAGGGAAGAGACAGAGGATCTGTTTTAAAGGTCCTGAGATGGAAGCTTGTTCCCAGCTCCAGCTGTACCTCTGGCTTCATCATCTCACTTTTGTGCAATGAGAAGGTCACAGCCTGTGATGAATGTAAGGTGAGGTTCTCTTCTCCAGCTCCAATACAACCGGTAGGAGATATTTTGGAGCTCTCGCTTAATAATCATACCATTGCCATGCTTCCATGTTGTTAGGTTCCAAGTGTATTTGTTATAATTGCAATAACTACTAGCTTGAAGCAAATAAAATTAGATATCATTTGATTTGAGTTGACTTGATGAAGCTTTGTGATGCTTACAGCCATAGCATTCCTTCTTGCCTCCTGGCTTTAGAAGGGCAGCAGTCCATTAATGAGAAGAGGGAAAAAAGGAGGGACACATAGGCAGCTTAGCCATGCACTAGTTCAAATGACAGAAGAGAGGTGTGAGTCTCTCCTTCTACACATTACAGATGGGTGACTCCCCACAGAAGCACAGAGCAACAGTGCTTTATTTTTTTGAATGTCCCCTGAGGGTGAGGGGTACAAGAGTATACAAATAAGGCCATTGCATATGAGCTTAATGAAATACATTTAATCTTTACTTATTTCAAAAGGTTTTAAATAATTTTGATTGTGGATCTGTGAGATGCCTTGATGTGTTTTAAATGATTCTGAAGGTTGACCCTTGATATTTTGTGCGTTACACAGAAGAAGAGACTTGAAAAAAAAGAGAAAGAGAGGGGGAGATAGAGACAGAGGGAGAACTTGGTTCCCTTCTCTGTCAACCTCGCATCATGGTAATAGCTTTGCTGGGGCTCTTTCACCAACTGAGCAACACATGATCTTGTTCCCAAAGTAGTATCTTGTCTAGGTCAGGTCATTCTTTTGAGATGGTTGAAAGAGCATTTCCCTGGATCTTCTGGGATCTTACTTAGTGTTAAATAGATCTCTGAAAACCTATGACAGTGAACCGGACTTTGTGTTTTGCTTTGAACAACTTTCACCTGTAATCTTCCATTTACACTTGTACAATATCAAAGGACGCCACTATAAGGTGGGCCTAGAGTTTACCAACAATACTTAATATAACCCCTCTGCAGTTACCTAGTCTGCTAGAATGGTGACTAAGGGATAGAGAATCATGATCCATCATTTAAAGAGCTTAATTGTGAATGTACAGATCTCATGGAAACCAGGTGAGATAATAGAAGGAAGTGAAAGGAGGTGCTCCTTTTGCTTCTTTGGGATTCTGCTGTTTTGCCAGTGGAAGCCAAAGGCTGGATCCTTTTCACAGTCTTTGTGTTCACACAAGTCACGTATTTGCCATGCAAAAGAGGGCCTGGAGCATTGTGCATTTGCGATGAGTGATCTGCATGACGCACTCACAACTGCGTGACGTTCCAGGGGCTGGCAGGGTCCGATCGTGCACCTTTTCATTTTTGGTTTGAAGCCAAAAATGGTGCGCAATCATACATTGCTCCCGGGCCCTGCGCACACTTACCTGGCATGCGGAGCCTCTGGAGCTGGGCCAGTTGCACTTCCTGCCCCAGTGCAGCCTGGGAAGGAAGGTCCCAGGCTGCACTGCAGAAGGAAGAGGTGGGGCTCTCGTGCGAGCAGGCAGCTCATACAGAGCTGAAGCAGCAGGGAAGGGAGAGCCTCTTGGCAGAGGCTGCTTGCGCAATTCCTGCACCCCAGCGCTGGAGGTACAGAAAGGGCCTGACTTACGGTGACCCTAAGGTGAAACTTGTGATAGATGATGCCTCTGAGATCAAGGAGCAACTGATTGTTCCAAGGACTGAGCCAGTGAGTGTGATAGATGATGCCTCTGAGATCGAGGAGCAACTGACTGTGCTAAGAATAGAGCCAGTGAGTGAGCAAATCAACTTGCAAACATCCCCTGCACTGGAGGGTCAAACAGAGACAGAGTTGTCCTGGCCAGCTCATTATGGAGAGGGAACCAGCAGTGATTCAGAAGAGTTACAGTCACCTGTGCCCATCAGCCCTCAATCACATAGAAGGCTGAAACAGACTGCTCAGAGGGAGGCTGCATGGACTAGGCTGAGGAAACAATAACAAGCAGCACGGGTTCACAGTGGCTATTTAAGTCTGTTGGCATGGCTGGTCTTTGCTTGCAGCAAATTACTAGCCAGCCCTCACGACCTTTGTGTCTCCTGCTCCGTGAAACCCTCCGGGTGGATCTCTGCCTCCTGAACCTTAGGACTGGACCTTGACCTGGCTTGGCTTGCATTTTTCCATGTGTTTGGTGTATCTGAACTCTCCCTGTAAGTATTCCTGACCTCCATCCTCCCTTTGCTGGCTGAGGCCCAGCAGGAAGAGAATCCTGACAAAACTAGCATAGCAATAGCATGTGTATTTCTATACCGCTTATCAGCTAAGTGTTCTCTAAGTGGTTTACAATATGTTAGCTAATTGCCCCCAACAAGCTGGGTATTCATTTTACTGACCTGAGGAAGGCTGAGTCAACCTGGAGCCCAGCAGGATCGAATTCACAACCTTGTGGCTGCAGTACCAGCATTTAACCTCTGTGCCACCAGGGCTCTATCACTGGGTCTTCTTGGCAAGATTTGTTCAGAAGGGGGTTTGCCCTAGCCTCCCTCTGAGACTAAGAGAGTGTGACTTGCCCAAGGTCACCTAGTGGGTTCCTGTGGCAGGGATGCAAATCCCAGTCTCCAGTCACAGCAATGCACAAAGCACTATACTAGGTTGGATCTCAGCACAGCAGGTCTCGTTTCCAAAATAGGTCTTTCCCACAGTTGTTCTTAAAACAGCAGCAACATCATCTAGTAGTCACTTCTTTCTATTTTTTCCCCTGCGTTTTTAAGAGAAAGGTCTAAATAAAATAACATTACCATTCTGCTATTGTGTGGTGGGGAGCAGCTGAATAAAGCGAAAAGTTGGCTTTTATCATTTAACTTTGGCTGATGAATTCTCAAGCAAATTCCCAGAATCTCACTACCCACCCATCCACACAAAGATACAAACAAACCTACACAATCACTCACATTTATTCTCAAGACTAAGTACAGGAAATATATGCGTAAGCAATAACTGAGGTTTTTAGTGTTTAAGCAAAAGATCCAGGTGAATCAGCACTATGATAGCCTCAAACCTTTCTCTTCTGGGAACAATTAAGTCAGGAAAAGTGCAAGCAGTAGGGCTTGAGCTCCTGCTTCTTCTCTGCTTTCTATTTTGTTAGCTTTGATTTTACTCTGCATTTAGATATTAGGCCCTGGTTGTTTCACAGTAATATTAGATTTATCCTATGCTGGTGGAATGGCTTTTGATTTATTTGCATTTATTAATATGTTTTGAAAAATGCTCCTTCCCCCCTCCACTGTGATGTATTTTTGATAAGGTGGTGTTTATGGGGAGAGGTTTAAGATATGGTTTCCTGTGAAAAAAGGAGATATAAAATGTATAATAAATCAAGTTCTTTCTCTTCCTGTGGAATCCATTTTCTAACAGCCTAAGATCATATAACGTTCTCCAGACACCTGTGCTGTCTCTCACTTTGAGTTTCTTAAAATTAATCAAAAGCTTGCTGAAGATGCCAGAATGTTCAGATGTTTATGGTTTCCAGTTGGTTGACTAGGCTACCTAAATGGCTCCACTATACTAGTAGGTCTTGTTCTTCTGTTCTCTGTTCTGTTACCGAGGCCAAAGGCTGAGCATTCTAAACTGCATAGGCTGTTGAAAGTGGAATAACAGCACTATAACACTGTAGTGCAGAAATGGCCATAGTTTGGAATAATGCCAAACAAATTACACAGATAAACAGACAAAACCCAGGAAAGAACAAGAACACTCAAGTTGTTTCAGGGCAATTCAGCATTATTTTTCCCTCCTGGCTTGTTTTCTGGTTGGTACTATTTTCCTTGTTCTTTTTCCTCTCTGTCTTCAGTTTCCCAGATGCAGACTGCCAGTAAATCCAGTTGGTGACCAGGGGCAGGGGATCTTGATTTTGGCTATTTCTGCACTAGCTTGTTATAGCGCGATGATTCCACTTTCAACATCCTCTGGAATCCTGCGGTTTGCAGTTTTGTGAGGGGCCGCCTTGCCCGTCCCAAAACTGCAAACCCCAGGATTCCTAAGGATGTTGAAAGTGGAATCATTGCGCTATAACAGGCTAGTACAGAAATGGCCTTTGTTTATGGGAATGTGTTGACAACATTCCATCAAGTAGGGCAGCATGATGACACTGACAAAATCACACAGATGGCCGCAGATGATCAGATGGCAACAGCAGGGTGGTCATATAAGGCCAAGAAGGGTAAAAATGAAGGAAAATATCACCAAGATAAGTAGCACTGAAACATGCACATATATTCAAAATGAATTTTGAAAAAAAACCCCAAAAACAACCAATAACAGTTCGAGATTGTTTTTTTAAACACTGACTAAACTGAGAAGGCAACAGGTTATTTCGGCTGGGGCCTGGTGTGATTGGATTTTGTGTAAATTTGTTCTGTGCCTTCTGCTCTCATGTAAAGAAAAACAAAACAGAAACATTTCCCCTTTTCTTGATTTTTTTTTCCAAAACACAACCAGATAGTCTGTTAAGAGTCACATGTGTAAACATTTGATTAGTCATTTCTCTAGGGAAGCATTTATGAAAATATGTCATGTAATTTTAATAGTATATGCAATGTAAGGAGTCCAAGTGTTGATTTACTAACCTTTTTATTGGACTGTCAGCAAAATTAATGTTCTGTTTGCATAAAGCACAGTTCAGTCTTCTCATCTGCAAAGGCAGGGAAAGCTGGAGTTATTTGCTGAGCTGTCCTGACAACTGAGAACTGTCCTGGAGTGAACTGTTTAAAAATAACAAATCTGAACCATCCCGATTGCTCAATTATCACTGAAAGGCAGCTTGCAATTAGGCAGTGATGAAAAATATTGAGCATGCATGCAGCAATTTGTTTCTTTAAGATGAATTTCCCATGCACTTCAAAAATGGGTGATATAATATACTGTTTTAATGATGCATAGCAATGCACAAAAGATGAGCCAAAGGCATGTCGCTTCAGGAATTATGCTGCAGACATAAGCAATACAAAAGCTACCTCAATCCTGATAAATAAAAGGTATCTATATAGAATCAGAAAAAAAATTTTTTACTTTGTCATAGGAAGATAATTATATGACTCTTGATAGCATGAAGTTCTTGCATGGTCGGCCAGGCATGTGGAATGCTTTTTAGTGATCAATGAACACCAAATGAGGAACAGCCATTGGTTTGGAAGAAAAAAAACCCTCACCAAGGAGTTTTCTGGTTTGAGGAAGAAAAGGTTGGTTTATATTATGTTATTTGTTTATCTAAAGTATTTTTGTTTTACCTTTCAGCCACAAAGGCTCTCAAGGTGATGAATAAATAAAAACCAATTAAAACAATACAAAGATAAAACATTTTTAAAACTTATTAAAATACTATTTAAAAATTCATAAAAACAATGCTAGGGTCCAATTTTTAAACAATGAAAACAGTAAACACTGAATGTCATGCAAAATGGCACTTAAAAGAACTTGGAAGCTTAAAAGACTAACTTCCTTGAGTAGGGAGTTCCACAGTCGAGGCACCACTATAGAGAAAGTCCTGTTATGTGTACCTACCAACCTAACTTCATGAGGTATTGGGACATGCAATGGGGCCTCCTCTGAGGAATTCAAATTTCTGGCAGGCTCATGTATGGAAGGAGATGGTTTTTCAGATATCATGATCCCCAAGCTGTTTCAGGCTTTGTAGCTCAACAACAACACCTTGAATTGAGCTTGGTAGCAAGTTGGAAGTCAGTGCAGTTCAAGAGCAATGTTATATGGTGCCCAAAATGCATGTCTGATATCAGTTTGGCTGCTGCATTTTGCACTAGCTGCAGCTTCCAAACATTTTTCAAGGATAGCTCCATGTGCAGTGCATTACAATAGTCTAATCGAGAGGTAGCTAAGGCATGAATAACTGCGGTCAGATCTGCCTTTCCCAAGAAAGGGTACAGCTGACGCATCAGTTGAAACTGGGGAAAGGCACTCCTGGCCATTTCAGCAGCATGGCTTTCCAGGAGCAGAGCTCAGTCCAAGAGCATCTCCAAGCTATGAACCTGATCTTTCAGAGGGGGTGCAACCCCATCCAGAATAGGTTGTGATCGCAATCCCAGGCTGGTTTTCTTCCATCTTGTCTGGATTAAGACTCACTCTGTTCACTCACATCCAGTCCTTTACTGCATGCAGACAACAATTCAGCACTATCACAGCCTCCTTGGTGTCAGCTGTAAAGGAAAAATAGAGCTGGGCATCATCAGCATACAAATTATACCCAACCCCAAAGTTCCAGATAACCTCTGCCATGTAGATGGCTTCATGTGGATGTTGAAAAGCACAGGTGATCATACAGGTCTTCCCAGCCACTGCCTTGATGTTAAGCAGCAGGACTTTGTGATTTGATGGGGATATACTAAAGTAGCCAGGAATCTCTTCCTTGGAAGGTGAACCAAAAGGAAGAACAAACATGAAATGCCTGCCTCTCCATCCAATTCAAATTAAGAGCTGAAATTTCTAAATATCCTGCAGTAAGATACTTATGCCATCTTCAGAGGGTGGAAGTTGGACCAACTTATATTGACCTGATCAATAAAAGACCTCCATCAACAGCCTTGCTCAGTTCTTACAACCCAGGGCTGTGGTTTCCTTGAAAGAGTCAATCCACTTGTAATGTGCCCTTCCTCTTTTCTTTCTTCTTTTTTTTTTAAACTTCTACTTTACCAAAAATGTTACTACAAGACAAATGACAGAAGGAACCTGGCAGTGCAAACAGCTGGCAAGTTTAGGCTGCTATAAATAGGAATCTCATAAGAGGAGGTCCAATAAGAGGAGAAATTTCTCATCCAATAGGTCAGATATGGACAACCTGTATGTGGGCCTCCCTATAATTTCAAAAACCTTCTGCAATTTCAAAAGCCCTCTGCAAGAGTAATCGTCCATTCCCATGAAGCTCATTTGAGAAAAACAGAGAGAAATGGCCTTTCTGCACTACACAACTATTGCACCATGATTTCACTTTAACTGCCACCATTCTGTTCTATGAAATCATGGGATTTGCAGTTTAGGGAGGGATATTTAGAATTCTCAGCCAGAGAGCTCCAGTACCTCCCAAGATTACAAACTCCAGGATTCCATCGGTGGAAGCCAAGGTACTTAAAATAGAAGTATAGTGCAATAATTGTGTAGTGCAGAAAGGCCCAAAGAGTCAGAGACACACAGAGAGAGGCCATTTCTGCACTAGCCTGTTATAGTGCTATTATTCTACTTTCAACATCCTCTGGAATCCTGGGGTTTGCAGTTTAGGTAGGAGCCTTTAGAATTCTCAGCCAGAGAGCTCTTTGGCTTCAGTAAACGACAAACACCATGATTCCACAAGGTGCTGAAAGTGCAATAATAGCACTATTACAGTGTAGGGCAGCAATGGCCAGAGACGAGAGAGAGAAGGAAGGAATGAGCTTCCTTATTTTTTGTTCTGGCCCTCCCTATTGCCAGATCTGTCAGAAGCAATGATAAATTTGGCAGAAGAGGGATGATGATGCTGTAGTGGAAGAACAGAAATAATAGGTAAGAAGAACATTGTTTACTGTATTCAGATATTTCTGGATGGAGCCTATATGCTGGTTAACATCTAGGACACAAGATAGCTAGAGAAAAGGCAGTGGTATTCATATTTGCCTACAGTGACATAGAGGACATAGACTGAGTTTGATTAAATGGCTGTTATTGATAACTGGGACTTAGATTATGGGGATTTGACTGCATTAAGTGGTTATAAATAGAATCAATATATGTGAGGATAACATTGCACAGAGATTATGCCAATTAGTATCTTTAACATGCAAAGCCTTTCACTTTTTGTTTGGCCTTGTTTCTGTTGATATCCTTCTTTGTAATCCAGTATTTCATCCCTAGCTAGCTGGGGAATTAGTCAGCTGAAATTTGTCCTGGTAGGATGTCTTGGTTGTAACATTGTTTAGGCCTTGTATGGCCTGCTGGGATCTAGATTGTCTGAAAGGCTCAGGGCATCATTTCCCGAGAGCTATAATATATATGAGTTCAGTGGGGAAGGAATTCAAGAGACAGATTGCTGGGGCATGTGCTTCTTCTGTTGCGAATCTGCAGTAGCTCTGCATGTCAACACTGCGTTTTTGCTTCTCTGTCTCCTGTTTAATCCCAGCAACCGTTTAGCCTACTTGGCACAAAAATCTGAAGCTAGGCTGACTCCATTATGTTTCAATTTAAAAGCCCTTCGTTGCAATACTATAAGATCTCTGCTTAGATGAGCTTACTTTTCTGTTCTTTTTCCAGTGCTAATGAAAGGCAGTAATCCATCCCTGCTGAAGGTAACAAAGGTGTTGGTGTTTGTGACAAACCTTTGTGGTCCACCATTGGCCAGCTTGTGTTTGTGCTCATCCTACTGTCACCACTGCGCAGAACTTTAGGCTCTCAGAAAATAATACACAGGCAAATCATTCTATATCTAGTCTCTGTCAATTTTGTATGTATTCAGTCATATATGCCTATTTCATGCAATTTCTACTTTGGTCTGAGAATGTATTAAAAATGCACAAAACTTCACACTTATTCTTGCATGCTTTAAAAAAATGATTATGCAAAGTAAATATACAATATAAGGCTCTCAGTTACATATTCTGACATTATAGTGTTATAGCAAAAAGGAACAAGGAGATAAAGGGAAAAAGTCATTGTTTGTACATTTCAATAAAAGCAGACTAAGTACCTGAATATAAGTCCATTTGTAGGTTACCTCAATATACCACTTCTGAATGTTGCAAGCAGTGTTAAATCTTCTGCCCCTTAGATCATAGATGGGAAAAGTTATCCTCTCAGTATTGAAGTATCAGTCTTGTAACAGTCAAGAGGGTACAAAAAAAAAAATCCCATTTCTGCTGATCATGTGTTTGATTCCAAGAGTTGGCTAAACAGTTTAAAAGAATATATACATCACTAAATATCAGAGAACTTTCTAGTACCAAGTTTATTTGCATAATTACTTCTGCCCAAAATGAGGCAACTATGGTCCTTTCCCCACTACACTGTTATAGTGCTACCATTCCACTTTGAACACTCTAGAATTCTGGGGTTTGTAATTCACTGAGGCCAGAGTCCCTGGCTGAAAATTCTAAATGCCCCTCTCTAAACTGCACATCCCAATTCCATTGGATGTTGAAAGTGGAATAATTGCACTATAACAGTGTAGTGTGAAAAGGGCTAAGAGACATTTACGAAACATATGGCATACAGAAGCATTAGCACTATTACACCTTCAGCAATTAGCTGATTTAGATAGACGTTTATTAAAAAGACATTATAGTGAGCAATATATTGGAAATAATGGTTTCTGTTGCATAAGATGTAGTCAGAGTTCTAAATCCATACTTGTTACAGATGTTAAAACAGAAGCTCATTGATTAGTCAAGACTGGGTATTCCAGTGAAATATTCTTTCATGCAGTTTTAGAAACATAAGGAATTACTTTATACTGAGTCAAATTATTGGCTTATCTAGTGTAGGGATGAAAGGGAATTTTCTCAGTTTCCCAAATGGGGTCAGATTTGGAGTTTAGGCAGGAAGAAAAATGCCATGTCAAAAGTCCCCCCTCCAAAAAATGAAAAAAAAAAATCCTGAGTATCTCGAAGCTGTGGGACAAAAAAGTGCTTCATTGTTCTTGATATCTGTTGGGACTTGGAGAAATGGAGATTTACCATCCTTAAAATACAAAGAAACTCTGACCTGTCACTGCTTTTCAAACTTTCAGGTAGAATTCTTTCCTAGCTGACTTGAAGTTCGTTGGTATTCCCAGGTGGTCTCCCATCTAAGTACTGACCAGGTCTGACTCTACTTAGCTTCTGAAATCAGATAAGATCAGATGTGTTCAGGGTGATATTATGCTACAATCTTTCTTCAGTTTACTCGTCTTATATGCAACTTCCCTGATACATCAATTTCCTTACATAACTTTCCCTAATAAAGGCACAGGTTTGTACTCAATTGCTGAACTGAGAGCTGCTTTTCAAAATTAAGCAATAAACACAACCCAAAACATAATGATATTCTTCTGATCTATATATTCATTCAGGAGGTGCAAATTAGTTTGGTTCATGTTGAAATATGGACCAAAGAGTAATTTTCCCTATCCCTAGAAACATGAGGCTTATGCTTCATGATACTGAATTTCTCCCTCCACCCAACATTCCAACTATCTTTGCATTGCACATGTGCTATCTAAGTACAAAGGAGAGGACTTTCTGTGTTGTGGCGTCCCTGGCTTTGGAAAGCTGCTCCTAAAATGATATCTCTGGTACCTAATTTAGAATCTTTTCAGGGTCAGGTTAAGACCTATATTTTTACACTGCCATTTGAACTTGTGCAACCTCCATAGTCCACCTAGGCAACTGGCATTTTTATTGCTGTTTCTTTATTATACCTGTTGAATTTAGTTTAGTTGTATTGCTCTACTTTTTTTTTTTTTTAAAAAAAAGATCACTAATGTTGTATACTAGATGTAGAATCTCTTGTGAGGAAGGGCAGGAAAGAAATAATTAAATAGTACGCTATTACGTTGTGCATTTCCCTGCCCGGCTCCAGATCACTGCTTGTTGCCAACAGAAGTAAATGAATGTTTCTTAAAACAATGGCATCAAGACCTGAGGGCAGTTGCACTATATGTTGTGGGAGAGATTGTTACTGCAGGTTAGGCCTCCTTGGAGATAGCATAAAGATATCATTTTGATATCAATAATTTGGCTCTCTCCCTCTCCACGTGTTTGAGAGGCCCCTGGACAAGCCCAGAACTAGGCTCGGCCATCAAATGCTGCAATATCCCAAAACAATATAGGCAGGCCAGAAATAGCCAGATCACCGCTTTAGGAGACCTTTCTGCAAACACCCTCATTATGTATGCACGCTGTTTACGAAGGACTCCCTGCCCTGAGCAGGTAACTTGGCAAGCTAGAAGCTTAAAGGCCAAGCACTGAGCATTTGCATACAGTCTACCTCTTTGTCAATTCGGACTTAACTCAATCATGCTAAATTGTGACCTTTCTGAGACATTGTCTCGCACCCAAAACTCATTGTTTTCCCTGAGTAAGGCACAGCCTGCAGGATCAATTCACCCTATTAAAACTCCTGATTCCGAGACCTTCCTCGGATCGCTCTGAACTTCCATCAAACCTTGCTGCCGCTTCGAGCTCCCCTCAGCTAATCGAGCTGAATTTCTTCTCTGCACCCCTGGATTCTCTGTAAGGTCCAGGATGACGAGACAGGTGTCGTATCAGCCATTTCCCCCAAAATCTATATCCTTAGCTCAATCTCTATTCTCTTAGTTAGCTGTTTGACTGTGGTATCTTTAATATTCATTTGCCTGCAATAAAACATCATTTTTATTACTGCATATCTGTTTGTCTGCTTGACTGACCTGACCCCGTAGATGTTGGGTTGCAAGATCCCGCTAAGTTACCCTGCCTCTCGCTAGCTTAAGTGAGTGCTTCAGCTAAATTTCCCCAAATATTACTTGTTGTTGTTCGGTTATTTAGGTGTCCCTCCCGGGACCCCCAGAGAACAGGGTAACAAGGTGAAAGAACTTGAAATGATGTTCCGGTTTTCATTAGTAGTAGCCCTGTGTTTATTATAAGGATGTGAACAGATTTTGCATAGCATATTTGAATAGCTTGAAAGACTAGCTTCACTGTGGAGACTCTGGACTGGGGGTGGTGGGGGTGGAATGACCTGAAATGATCTAGTAAAGTTAGACCACCAAGAGTCTTATGTCGTTAAGCCTATTCAAGAATTATCAATCAGAAGTGTTGTAAATGCTCAAGCACTAAGAAATATTAAATAAACTGTTGTAGTTGAGCCTTCCCAAGAATAATAAAGCCTGGCTGGGATCTAGCCTGTGCATGCTTACTTGGGTGTAACTTACACGGAACACATGGAAGGCACTACTAATTGAACACTGTGCTTGTTAAGGATAGGAAAAGTAATTTCCCTTCCCCTTGCAAGGATCTGCAAGCAAGCAAAATTAATAACAACCTGCTGATATTGACCCCCTCACACTTAAATAGTTCCAAAGTTCAAGACTTGACTGGATGTAACAATGTGAGAGAAAAAGGTGTACTTCTGTAGTATCACTTTTCAGCTTTCTCAAATTTGTCTTTCTAGCTTGGGTTTAGTTTACAAATAAAAGATGGAGACGCCTTTTAGTTTCACTCTCTCACATAATGAATAGTCAAAGCTAGTACTAAGTTCTAACTAGCCTGAATATTAAAAAAAAATGCAAATTTTGATAAATTGTACAAAAATTGCCTAAATGCCTATTCCCATACAACTAGTGTGAGGGATCTCTGTATCCTATGAGGAGGCAATGAAGACTACCTCCATTCCCCTGTGTCTTTCTTGCTGGCTGGAGATTCAAGGTAAGTCTAGTTTCACATGCCTGGCCATTTTGAGACAGAATGCCATGAGATCATACGAGATCTTGAGAGAACTCAAGCATCTTCAAAGATTAATAAAGTACATTAATGCTCAAGTATCACTTCTTGTGCAATTTGAGTAGGCCCATAAAAGGGCCTGCTTGTATGAGCCCTGCTCATTTGTCAGCCCTCCATGTATCCCATTATGGTTATTCCAGGCTTATGAGGGCTGCCTTTGGGGGTCAGGAAAGAAATTTTTTCATGTTGTTACATCTGGGGTTTTTTCTGTCTTCTGTGGTAATGCCTTCTTGTTATGTATATATTTTGTATTATATATCATTCTCTGTCATCATTGGTTCTAGTATTGCTATGAGTTGCACTGCTTTCTTGATGCAACTGATAGAGGGCAAAGGGTAGGTGGCAAACAGAGTCCTAAATTTCATGAGAAAACAGATGGTACAAAATAGAAGGTCCTGGGGGAGCAAACTGTGGTTGTTTGGGCAACTCTTGGAATGGTATCCTGTCCCCTCAGCCTGTGTCAAGCTGAGCTATTGATCAGACCAAGGGGCCTTTCTGCACTACACTGTTGTAGTGCTATTATTCCATTTTCATCATCCTATGGAATCCTGGGGTTCACAGTTTAAGGAGGGGCATTTAGAATTCTCAGCCAGAGAGCTCTTTGGCCTCAGTGAACTACAAACCCCAGAATTCCACAGGATGTTGAAAGTGGAATAATAGTGCTATAACAGTGTAGGGTGGACAGGCTCTAAGACTCAGGTGGTCTACTCATGTTTCAGTCCTCCTGGACTGGCCCTCTAACTGCCAGTTCACTCCTCTTCCCTTGAGGAGAGCTGGGATCGTAATAATGTTATATAATAAAACTGTGGCCATATAAAAATGTGTCATCAAACCCAAGTACCCCACCCTTTCTTATTGCTCCAAATGAAATGCTCCCCCATTTTCACCAGTCAAATCTAGTGGACACAGCTTTTCCCTGCATGGTGAGAGCCGTGTTGTACCTGCCTACCATAAAGACGAGGAGTTTCTTGTCGGGACGGGGAGTAGAGAGAAGTTAGCCATAATTCAGAAGCTCAAATGGCTGAATGCACATGGATTCAATGTCAGATTTTAGGAGATAAACAGTCACATCTCTCTTAACTAAATGAGCAAACTGGTCAATTATGCTTTTTCTCACATTTCCCCCTTGAAATCTCAAGATCTTTTTATCTTGAATATGAAGATATTCAGAAATGTTGTTAAAATTGTTATTAAATATGAAGGAAACCCCTCATTCCTCCCCAGGAATATGAAGGAAAGCAAAATAAGGCTATTGCCAACCCCAATGAGAATTCTCCCCACCAAACGAAATTTTAATTTTCTCCCCAATTTGTAGCACTGCAGAGGGAGACAAAGTGAAAATAATTCACAGCCAGAAGATTTGTATTTGCTGTGCTCACATTCTATGGGTAACTTTGCCACCTCTTTTCTTTGAATGCATAAACTGTGTTTTCAAATGCTCAATGGAAATTTTAAATTACTGCAGTGCTAGAAATTTGGTGCCTGAAGGGAAATTTAATGGGGGAAGGAACAGTATTGGGGCAATGCCTTCCTTTTATGTCCCCCCCACACCTACAATCTTATTCCTCACGCTTTCATATTCCTTTTCACACCTCCTGTAAGATCTCAGTATAGGCCTAACTCCATTTTGTGTGTGTATGTGTGTAGACAATTGCTCGGATCAAAAACAATCAGTTTTTCTTACTATGCTTCCCCTTACATAGTTAAGGTGACAAACTGTGAAATCATTTCACAACCATGATGAGTCCTGACATGATAAAAGGGGACAGGCAACATATCTTTCCATGTCAGTTGTGTTTGGGGGAGCCAGACTTAAAGCTTTAAATGATTTAAAATTCCTTTCTCCTCTCTAGCCCCTTTCTGAAAACTTACATTAGAACATAACTGATCGTCCAGTGCATTATGTTCACTGGATGCCATTATGAAGCACCATGAGAAAATTCCCCCAACTTCCATCAAAGTTACAAGAACGGTCTGCTTTGCAGGTTTTCTAGTGGCTTGACAATGACACTGTTGTTCATCTCTTCCTTCCCTCAAAATGCCATTATTTTCTATGCATTGCAATCTGCTAACTCCTTCTTTGTGAGCTTCGATCACATTAAATAAGCCTTGTTAAAACTTCTTCAGTGTTTCACTTCCTCTAACAAAGCACAGTTGGCATATTATTACACCATCAATTCCCCAGATCCAGAATACGTAGCATGTCAGAGATTGCAAAGAAGGTGCAAACAGAGTAACGTTACACTCTGGCAATCCTCCGCTGGTGCAGAATCCCTTGAGGATCATATTCAGCTCAACTGGAATAAATAAGAGCTGCCTTGGCATGCAGTAAACCCACAGTGGGGCCAGGAAATTAGATCTCACTGCTATAAGGCATCTGAAATATTAACTGGCTGAGCCTCAGAACATACCAGAGCAAGGGGGAATATGATCCACCCTTTGAAATGAACAGATAGCAGTAGGGAGAAAAGATATTTTCAGTGTAGTCTGTGACCTGTATCCATCTTGCTCTTCAATCAAACTCTTCCCATTGTGGTCAATACAAAGCAGTGTCAAAGGTTCATTAGAAAAATCTGGTAATCGGAATAGATGTTCATATAGCCTTCTTTAAGCTATTTCCTTAGCTTGTATCTCCAGCGGCATTAAATGCTGGAGGAACATGCTCAATTCTCAGTTTACAAGAACAAAAGGAAACAATAGCATCCCCTATCTTTTGTCTTTTACTAATGACACAAAGATGGATTATCCAAATTATTACTATCCCTGAGTCTAAATCTCAGGGAGAAAGTAAATGTGTGTCTGATCTGTATCATGCATAGAAAGGTTTGCTGTGCTTTGTGTAGGGATTTATTTATTTATTGTATAAAGGAGCTTTAACCATATGAAGTTCCACTTACAATATGAAGTGAAAGTAGTAAGACACAGATTGACCATTTCTCTAAGAAACAGGTCCCATTCTTTTCTGACTTACGACAACCCTGAGATGAACCTATCATGGGGTTTTCTACTTGTTGAGATATAACATTCTTTAGTATTACAGATATATATGAATGGTCATTAATGCCACCTTTTTGGGGAACAATGTCTGAAAGAGAGATTGCTGAGCACTTGCAGGTAGGCTTGGAGAAGAAAAATTGCCTTGATATGTTTCAATTCGGATTCAAGTTTGGTTTTGGTCACCTTTCTGTGACTGATAGATAGAAGGAGACTCCATTAATCCTGCTTGATTCCTCATTGGCCTGGGATACTGCTGACCCCTTCTCCATTGTCTCACTGACCTGGGAATTGGGAGCACTGTTTTGCAGTGCTTCAACTCCTACTTGCAGAAATTAGTATAAGGATGTGTTACTCCAAAGGAGAAACCCTATCCTGGGGTCTACAATTTTGATATTAAAATATGATTCTGTGTGCCAGAGAGGTCCCCCGAAGGGGCACATAGGCAGGCATGGTCGAAAGACCAAAAACCAGGTCAGGCCAGTAAAAACCCCCATCACGTAGCCCCAGGAAACCTAAAGATAAGCAAACCCACAATACACAAAGGGTCCTCAGCCCTGAGACGCTGACTTGAGAGGATTAGCGTGTATGCCTCAAGTTGAGCAAAAATCCCATCGGGCGGGGATCAGAAGTCACACCACAAAACACAGCCAAAGATCCAGAGACTTTGGCAACACCTAATAATCCCATCATGCAAAGGAAATTACCAATGTGGAGCTTCGTGCCCACTGCAGCATCCCAGTGTTCTCCCCAGGAAAGGATTAGTCCTCCAGGTACTTTTTCCCCTACAAATAGTCCTGGCTTTTGAGTGGTTCTTCAGATCACTCCTGGTCATCCCAGCCAACCGTCGCTCCATTTGCCGAGCAATCCCCTCAGCCTTCTCCGTGCTGAGCCCCACTTTGTTGCTACCTTGTCGGAGCTGGTACTTCAGGACAAGGTGCAGTATTACCCCAACAACACCCCTTCAATGCTCCCTCTGTCCTCTCTTTTGCTTCTTAATAGCTCTTGGGTGCGTGTGTGTGAGAGTGTGTTGGTGTATGAGACTTTCATTCAATAAAATCATTTATTGGACATTTTGGTTTGGTTTTTGGCTTGGCCTGACCCTGTAAAAACTGGGTAAAAAGACCCCGCTAGGTTACCCTGCCTCTCGCATTGCTATTGCTTGTGCTCTGGCTAGTTTCCATTCCCCATCACATGGAGCACAGTGAGGCGTCCCCCAAGGGACCCCCAAAATTAGAGTAACAGATGATTGTGAATTGGCATCTTGTGAGCTATGTTGGGGAATGCTAGCAGGTACCAACTTGTTCATAATATCTATATGAAGCCTCTGGGGGCAATCATTACAAGACTGGGATGAGGTGTTATCACTTGCTCTATTATTCTGGAACACTCGAAGTAGGAGAGGCTTTGCATGCTCTGATTCAGTTCTGGATACAGTGATAGGCTGGATGAAGGCCAACTGATACCACATTCCAGTAAGACAAGAGATTTCAGAGATGCTCTATTCCCAGTATAAGAACTAAGCACTGTGTGTATTATAGATGGGGCCACACTCCTTCAGAAAGAGCAACTGTGCAGTTTGAAGATGCTCTTGTATTCCCCTTTGTCAGTAAAAGCCCAGGTGACTTCTGTTAAGGGCTAATCAGGACGAGAATAGCCTGGTCACTGTAGTCCATGAATTAGCAACCTTTATATTACTGAAGGCTGCTATATATGGATCTGCTCTTGTGCTTTATCTAGAAGCTGCAGCAGTTGCAGAATATAGCAGTCAGAATGTTGAGATGTTGAATGTGGCATGTTGAATGATGATGAATGATCACACATTATGTTGGTATAAGCTGCAACGGCACTGTCTACCTATTAGCTATTAGGTGAAGTCCAAGTTGTTGTTTTTAGCCAGTGAGGTTCCAAACAACTTGGGACCAGATGACATGGCGGATTGCCTTTTCTGATATAAATTTGTATGACTGTATGACTGCTAAGATAATCAGAGAAGACTTTCCTGGTTTCACTGTGACCTAATGATTGGCATGTAGTAACAATTTGAACACACCTTCTTCAACTTTTGGAACATCCTTCCTGTTGGTACAGTATATGGGTCCCATCAGCTCTGATCTCTTCTATGCACCTGTTAGAAGTCCACATGTTCATACAGGCTTTCCTGATTGATTTTGTTGGTCAGTTCATGGCTTGTTTGTGTTTTGAGTTTTCTGATTTTAAATATTTTAATTGAGATTTATATATCAACTTTCAAAGAAGATCTCACTCCCACAATTGTATAAATATGCTTTGTAACCTGAGGCTTTAATGTCATTCTATACTGTATCTGAAGAAGTGATTCATATCCGCAAATGCTCATGCTAAAATACAAACCATTTAGTCTTAAAGGTGCTGCCACATTCCCTTTCTCCTCCCAGTCCCTTCCTCCTTTTTAATATATCATCTTATTTCGCATTTTGTAATCTGTATCTTTTCAACTTTTACTATTATGTGCTTTGAGAGTTTTTCTTTTCAAATAGAATGAGAGGTTTATGAACTGAATAAACAAATGTCTTGGTGCAATATTCTAATTTTTTTGATTTGTAGCAATTACAAATGCTATGCATCAAAATAAGAACATTTATTCTCCCAGGTATTCATGGGAAAGATCCCCCCCATTTGTCTTTTCTTTAAGTTGCTTAGAGGCAAGGTTCAACAAGTTGGAGACATGGCAGATGTGCATAGAAGGTCCTCCTGACAATGCTCTCTTTGTGTTCCCATGGATTGGAGCCATAAAGCCAAGAGAGAGACAGAAGCCAAGGCTGTTTCTTACAATTTAAGTCTCTCAATGGGGACTTTAAGGACTGCCATGTGCACTACGCAGCAGGAAGAATTGCTAAATCTAAACGAAAGCTGGTTCTCTTCCAGGAACTATTAACAACCACCAATATAAAAGAAACAGTATTTACTAAGCAGATGAGGATCTCAGGCTAAAAGCATCCCCAGATGTTAGTGCTAAAATGCCCTGAAGTAACAAATGCAATGATGTTTCCTGTTTCTTACTAATCTCTCCATATTCTGTGCATACTTCACAGTTTTCAAAGGCAGCTGGTGCTTCCAGGTTTTAATCTGTACTGTAATTGATTTATCCAAAGTGCTGCACCTATGGGGGGGGGGGATAGAATTCAGAACTTTGGACAGCTGCTCTAATGGACAGACTCCAATTCAGAGCAGATTCACCACCTCTCTGACATGGAAAAGACCTTACTCCTGTGGAAGGACAAACCACTTAGAGAGGTGTGTGCATGTGTGTGTTGCCCCCTTTAATCACACTTGTGACCTCATTCCAGTTCCACCGCTGCAGTTCATATATTAGTGCAGACATCTAGTGTGGACATTTCAGCTGATTTATGTGGCCTTCACATAAATGCTCCTGTACATGAAGGCTTCCTCAGGTTTTCAGAAGCTTGGTTACACATGGTTCCAGAATTCAAGAAAGCCTCAGTGCACAGAGGTCTATTAACAAGGGCCTTCCCATCTCAACCGACCATACAAATGATGATGATATCACAGATAGAACTATGTAACTTCATATTGACATCCAATGAATTGGATGATGGAATAGAGGGCATTCTTACTAAATTTGCAGGTGACACCAAATTAAGAGGGGTAGCTAACATCCTAGAGGACAGGATAAGAATTCAAAATGACCATAATAGATCAGAGAGCTGGATCAAAAATAACAAAATGAATTTTAATAGGGAGAAATGTAAGTTACTACACTTGGGCAGAAAAAAAATGAAATGCAGAGATATAAGATGAGTGACACTTGCCTTGACCACAGTACATGTGAAATAGATCTAGGAGTCTTAGCAGACCACAAACTGAACATGAGTCAGCAGTGTGATGGGGCAGCTAAAAATGCCAATGTTTCATCAATAGAAATATAGTGTCTAGGTCAAGGGAAGTAATAGTACCACTCCATTCTGCTTTGGTCAGACCCCACCTGCAATACCATGTCCAATTCTGGGCACCACAGCTCAAGAAGGATATTGACATACTGTAATGTGTCTAGAGAAGGGTGACTGAAACGATAGAAGGCCTGGAAATCATGCATATGAGGAGTGGCTTAGTGATCTGGGTATATTTAGCCTGGAGAAGAGAAGATTAAGAGATGACATGATAGCTATGTTTAAATATTTGAAGGGATGTGATATGGAAGATGGAGCAAGTTTGTTTTCTGCCATGCCAGAGACTAGGACATAGAGCTATGGCTTCAAACTTCAGGAAAAGAGAAGCCATCTAAATGTTAGGAAGAACTTCTGGATGGTAGGACCAGTTCAACAGTGGAATATGCTGCCTTGAAGTGTGGTGCGTTCTTCTTCTTTGGAGGTTGTTAAACAGAGGCTGGATGGCCATATGTTGGGAATACTTTGACTGTGTATTCCTACATGGCAGGGAGTTGGACTTGATGGCCTTTATGGTCTCTTCCAGCTCTATGACACTATGATCAAGGACATGTCTGAAAGCATGACTTTGTTGCTTCTCTGATCATGTTTTGCCCTTCATGTGGGTAATGTGAAAGGGGAATAAAGACATTCATGTTTCTAGTCAGGGCTCCACAAGTATAGAGTTGTTAATTAATTTAGATTTACAATGTTGAGTCATAAATGAAAAAAAAATACTGATTTTTCTTTATAGACCCACTGTGACAGGGCATATCTGTACTTGGATTATTTGGGTTCAGTCTTCAGTCAGCTCTGGCTGCCTAATCTTGGGCAAATTATTTTCTTTGAGCCCCAGTTTCCTAGCTATAAAATGAGATTGTTAGTATTTCATAGATTAAGAATTACAATGTTATAAAATATTTTGTATATGAAAAAATGCTACAGTAGTATGAGAACATAGGAATAATTAAGATAGAATACTGCAATTAAAAGATCACAACTGGTATCATCACTTGTTTTTGATTTTGTTTAAATCTCATCATTATATTATGGGATGCCTATTTCCTATTATCTCACACTAAATTGTGACTTCAGTCATCAAAAATTAATCAGATTGATATTAGCTGCCTTGGGTCCTCTGTTGGGACAAGGTGGGATATCAACAAACAAACAAAAAACAAGCAAACAAGGCAGCAACTGCTTTCAAATTCCTTATTAGCTGATGGGAAATTATTGACTTCTAAAATGTTTGCTTTACATAATAATCTAGATGTTCTGCATTACCTTTGCAGAGTTGTTCCAAATGAAGTATGGATCACAGAATGTTGGCAATAACATTCTGTGGATGGGTTGACCATCTGGATACAGTTCCATGTATACTAAAGTTGTTAAAATACTGAAGTGTCTCACATCCAGCACATAGCTTGATAAAGAATGCTTCCACACAAAAATTTGACCAAACGGTGAAATTGACTCTCTTTTGACAGTGCTGATCACCTGTTGGAAACATAGGAAATTATTTAATAGTGGATCAGGTTATTAATCCATGTGTCATGCTATTGTCTACTCCTACTAGCCTGCAGCCGATATGCTTCCCATCATCTGCTGCCTGATTGTTTCAACTGGTTGAACTCAAAACTCATGATCTTCTGTGTGAAAACCATACGCTCTAGCACTGAACTCTAGTCTTATCCTTGTTGTCAGAGTCTGATTCCACATACCCTCTTTACACCAACAACTAATTTGACAGCTCAAATCTCAAAGCTTGATCAGGGAGAATCTTAGATCTTGGGTTATGTCCAGTTACTTATCAAGTATTATATAACATACAGTCAGAATATTACACACATCACTCTGTAGTATGCAAAGATTTCTGGATCAGAGCCACTTTCTCTTGAACATAATCTTCAGCTACCTGAAATTTATTGCCCAATCTTAAATCTGAAGCTAATAAGATGCTTGTTTGCAATGGATTTTGCACAGCTGGCTGACTTCACATAAAAACTCAGATATTTTCAAGTGCCATCCTAATTTTTCATGTCATACCTTCTTTGATATTAAATGATACATGGGTTGTTGTTTGTTAACTACTTGGTATCATAGGATAAATAATTTTAAATAGCAAACTTTACCCCCAACTTCACCTACGCTTCCACAATACAATGGCAAGTGTGTTGCTTTCTTTTATGTACTGCTTTTTTTTTAGTTGATAATTAAAATGTGGAAAATTTTCTAGAAGCTCCTCAATTATAGTGCCATAAACATGTTGTCAAATAAAATGTAATGGGTCTTCTACTTCTTGGTTATCATATGCACACCTCACTCCTGTTGTCAGGCTGGGAATTTACATTACAAATAATATGTATCTATTTCTTAAACATGCATACATTCTGTTATGTTTAAAAAGCTAGCAGAAATATCTAGCTTCACAAATGTTAGAAATCCACCTTGATGCTCTTTCATTTTCCTTCTACTTTTTCTCTTTTCTCCTTCCTTCCTTCTGGTATTTGTTTCTCTCTACCCCTTGCTTCTTTAGCCTGCCCCTCTTCTCACTCATTGTTCTCTGCTTACTGTGCAGCAGAACCTTCTCTATCTCTATCAGTCTCCCTCTGAGCTATTTGAAGGCTTCAGGGGCCCTGCAGAAGAAGTCATTGAAAGGATCTGTCTAGAAGCCCTCTGAAGAAAGGAATACCCAGCCCTGAATCCAGCTTTATCTAGGGAAGGTTAGGGAAGTGTAACATCTAGTGGCTGACAACGACACTGCAGTCTACAGACAAAATTGCATTAACGTAACCCTGATATGCACATCTCTGGTATCTCCATACCAAATTTAAGATGTCTTGGGCTATGGTGAATACTGATGTACACTATTTTATTGCTATAGATTTAATTATTGTAATTATTTATACCCTTCATTTTGGGAGACAATTTCTTTAGTTTACAGCATCAACATGTTTATATCAACATATAAAAATGTCACCTATAGATAGGAACAGGAGAAAATGGATGTAATTGAGATAATGAGTTTATTTTATCCATGCAGTGATGGACAATTAAAGAAAGCATATTTATGTCTATCAGTTTTCTCATGTTAGAAGATAACTGGGGATATCAGTTTATTTTTTTTCTTTATCAAATTATACCAAAGTAAATTTTCACAAGAGCCAGTGGTTTGAACATTGGACTATGACCCTGGAGAACAAGATTAGATTCCCTGCTTGGTCATGGAAACCCACTCCGTGACCTTAAGCACATCTTACACTCTCAGCCCCAGAAACCCCCACAATAGGTTTGCTTTGGGATCACCATAAGTTAGAAAAGACTTGCAAGCACACAACAAAAACAAAAATGTTTACAGCTAAGTATGTGTATTTTTGAAAATATGGACAAATGTACATTAGTCAAAAGCATTTAAATATATTAATTGAAGTGCTTTTTAAAGTGCATAAGAAAAGTGCATACCCACATTGTGTGGATTTCTGTACAGGAAGAGACAACAACAGCCAGAATCTTGCTGGTGAACCTAACTACTCACCCTAACTACACTGGTGTTGTTGATGGCAGCAGAAGGAAAAATGGTGGTTGGTGATGCAGCTGTGAAGGGAATAAGGCACTGGTGAAATAGATTGTTAGGAGCTGGTTGATTTTTGTCTGCCTTTACACACTGCCTTTTTGTGCTTCTGCCAAAAGAGGATTCAGGTTAAAATCTCAGAACAAGGATGGGAATAAAATACAAGTGAGATTTGGAGAAACACAGCAAAATTGAGACTGAAAGCTTTTCAAGTGCTAATGAAGCAAATTAGAGGTGCAAAACTGTGGGAGAGAGGGCAGCCAATTCTTCCCCAAATTCCCCTGTAGAGTGCACTTGCCATATATGCGGGTATTCCCTTCCAGGAATCCCCCATGTAAAACAAAAAATGTGAGTGTTGTCAGAGTTTAACTCCCAACTCATCCTTGTCTGACAGCAAGGGAAGGAGTGTCACAATACTTACCCAAAAGGAGAAGGAGGCAGCAGGGAGTGTTCATTGCTGTCAATCCAATAGAACACTGAGCTGGAAGCCAAAATCAAAGCCAGTCTAAGAAGTTAAGAATGCTAAAGTTCACAAGATGAGGAGCAGGAATGCAAGGATCAAAGAGCTTGGATAGCAATTTGCCACAAGCAAAAGGCAAGCCATGCTAACAGACTTAACTAGTAGGAAGAACAGGTGTCCTTAATTAGCATCCTGTCTTCTCAGTCTCAGCAAAATGGTTTCCTTCTGAGCCACCCTCTTTTGCCTCCTTCCTGACTGTGGGCTGGTGAATCTAATTCCCCTAAATCATCACTGACCCCTTCTTCCTCCAGCAGTAAAGTCTCTGTCTCAGCTTGCCTTTCGGATGGTGGCGGCCCCAGCAAGATTGTCTATCACAGGCACTGGTTGTAAGGTCTCTACTTCTGGCAAGATAAATTGCTCTTTGATCTCTGATCCGTCATCTGTCACCCATGTCATGTCTCACTGCAGTCAATGGACACATGCAAATTGTGTCCATTAACAATAATAGGACATGACACCTCACATTCTTTGCATTTGTGCGTGCAGAGGTTCCATCAAAAGGAGGTGTACCTCTGTTCCTCCTTTAAACAGTGATCAGAAGTGATACCACATCATTTCTTGTGACCATTTTGAGGAAGGAAGAGAGGGAAAATAAGAAAATTGAAAAGGGAATGGGAGCCTTAAAGGGTATGGCGGAAGCTGAAGAAGGTGTTCTTGTCTTTTTTTTTTTTTTTTTTGCATGTTAAGGTTCTAACAGAGTATGTTTAATCTGAAATAAATCCCATTGTGCTCAGTGGGGCTTATTCCCCTGTAAGGAATAAGTCACTAAGTAAAAATAAATAAATAAATAAATAAAAATAAGTAGGGAGGGCCTGACTTGTAGCTTAGTGGTTAGAGTGGGGGATTGGGAGCTAGAAGATCTGCATTCAAGTCTCCACTGAGCCATGAAACTTAAGTTGGGTGAGTCACACTCTCTCAGACCCTTTCTGGAGCTCACCAAATCCCAGTGGTGTCCTGCAGGGATCTAGGTAGATTGTCTTCCTGGAAGGGAGCATGACAGGAGTACTCTCCTCTGCACTGGTTGCCGCCATGAATGGAAGAAATGCGATGCCACTGCTTCTTCCTTCCACAGCACAGCCAGGCACTGTCCCAGGCTGCGCTGGGGCAGAAAGCACAGCCATTGCACTTTCAGGACCTCTGCCCCTAAGGTATGCATAGGAGGGTGGCAGGGAGGTTGCGCAATCACTGGTCATTGATGGAAAAAGCCTGTCAATGATTTACTGCATGATCACTCTGCCTGGAGATGAGAAAACGATGGGACCCGGATGACATCATGCATAAGCTGTCATGCCCTGCCTTGGAGACTGTGACAGCAAGGAAGAGGATTCTGACTCTGAGGCAGAGGCTTCCCCAGAGATTGAAGTGTCCCCAGAAGCTGGTCCAGAGCGAGATAATACACAACAACAGCAAGGGCCTGAGCCAGGGGAACAAATAGAGGAAGACATAGCTGACACACCTACCTTGCAGCAGAGTTGCTGGGAAAGGGAGGGCTTGTGTGGCTTGGCCCGTTTAAGTAGTAAGCAAGCCCTAATGAGGGAACACCTGTGGTGACAGCAGCCATAGATAAAAGAGTGGTCCAACTGGCCTTTTCTCCCAGGGTCAGTAACTGGTCTCTTTTGCTGTGAAACCCTGTGCTCTTGGATCTGGTTGTCTTGGAACTTTGCCTGTTTGGACTATGATTTGGATTTGCCCCTTCAGATTTGTTTGCTCTAGGCTTCTTTTCTGTTTAGAAATTCTTTGACTTTCACCTCATAAGTAGGAGCTGTGCTGCTTGTGAATTACTGCCTACTCTGCTGTAGACATGACATAAGTGTCATCTGGAACCTGTCCTTCTCCCATCCCCAATGTGGGATGACAATGTCCTTGGGAAAGGGCCCCAGACTCATTGACCTCACAAAATTATTGTGAGAACACAATGGAGAGGAGATAATAAAGTGTAAACTGAATACAATTTAACTTATCTCTAAGAAGCATGCACAGGACTGCACCACAAGTTAGTGGCAGCTGGCAATGGGATAGTGAATCTGCTCTGGATTTGAGTCTGAACTTTAAAGAAGCTATGCAAGGTGCTGACTTATTTTGGGGAGAAGGTTCAACACACAGTTTCTTTAAAGGTTGGGTTACAACACAGAGCGTGGGAGCCACCACCCACCACCATTGTACTCTTAACTCTTCTCTTGAACCAAGGTTCTTGATTGTTGATTTGATAATGATGATTTACTGAGAAAATGGAGGACTTGAAGAAAGCAATGTGTAGGAGCCTTGAACCCAAGTCTGTTGTCGTAATCCATTTCATCCTAAGAATGGCTTAGATAAATCCTAAAATCAGATCATGCAGGCCAAGCCCCACCCCAAGACATGAAGAAAAACTTAATTGAAAAGAAAATAGAAGGTTCTTACAAGTCTTCTCCAAGCAACCTCATAAATATGTTTTTGCATTTCTCCAGCGTCTAAAATGTATCTTTAAATAAATAGGTTTATTTTATTACCACTTCTCAGGGACGTGCCCAAGGTTTATGACTGTTGCAGATATCGAAAAAATCCACAGGATATTTTTTCTTAGGAAAAGCAACTATTTATATACTGCAGAGCTGTGGAACCAAGGCATCGTAAACAATAACACTTTGGCTGGGTGGGCATTACTTTGCTATCTTGGCACTCCCAGAGTTACTTATATCTTTGAGGTTGTAAATTTAGAAGGAGAACAGAAAGGGTACTTCAGGCAAAACTATAATCTCTGTTGCTCCCCACAACTTAGTGGTTACAAAACATTGGCTGGATCACAACAATCTAAAACCAGGGAGTAATGTGCCAACTTTTAGCCCTTGTGCCTTGCAGGACAGATGGGAGCTTTCATTTCCTCCTTCATATGAGTTAAAATTCACACTGATCAAATGGATTTAGGGAACAATTTTATCATTTCTTGAAGGGCATCCTGGGGGCCCAGGAATTTTCTTCTCATTTCTCTCTGCTAGTGTAGAAAGAGAAGGGGTCTCTTAGAAGGGGGGCCTCATCTCAGTAGCCTCCTACTGTAGGTATGATAAGATCTCAGTCTTGATTTCCCTGTTTCTCCAAACCTGATCTGTATCCCATCCCTCCACTCCATCAGGTTTTTGTTGGGGTTTGATATTATTGTCAGCCCCCGACCATCCACACTTCCAGAATATGATCCTTCTGCACAATGATCCCACATATAAAATTCTAACTACAGTTATGTTCTATAACACGATTGTCATTCATGTTCATGCACAGACAAAACACCAGTGTAACAGCTATACACATCCAAAGTGAGGGAAGGGGAAGGAATCATGATGGTAAATGAAATATATTTAGAGTACTCAACTTCATTAAGTTCAAAAAATCAGTTTTAAAAAGTTGGACTATGTATTTTAGTATTGCCTGTCTGCCTCCCTCCTATGGAACATTGTTTTCTTCTTTATGGAAAGCTCCAGTAAGCCTTCTGTATAGTCTTCTAAATGTGGTGTGGTTGTGGATTTCCATTTTTGCAAGATTATGTGCTTGGCCACTAGGTTGTTTATTAAATCCATAGATTATATCCATTCTCACTGTTCCATTCCAATGGCAAATGTCCTAGTAGCAGCTTGCATTCCGAAAAGCCCAGTGTATTTCCAGTACAAAGTTGATGTATCTCACTATTTCCATCCAGAAAGGAATAATGATCAGATAGGACCATGCTCTATGTTCAGAACATTTCCAGCATTGGTTGTGCCCCAGCTTGCTTAGTTGGTAGAAGTTATCCATTGCACAGTATGCATTTAGGATGATTTTGCCCATATCAGGTTACAAGATTTTTGTTTACTCTTCCCACAGGGAAAATTTGTGCTTTTTCTGTAAAATAACGTTTATTTATGCATACATTTTAGTACATTTTCCTGTACTGATTAGAGAGTGCTGGTGCATATTTCTCAAGTGTATGAATTTTTAGCTATTTGCATGTTCAAAATATGTTCCTGTTTCAGTAGTGCGCTAGAAGTCTTGTATATGTGTGAATTTCAAGGTAAAGTGAGCTTTCTCTCACAGTGAATGAATTTCAAAATCACTGACATTCTTTTCTGTCCCAACCAGGAGTGTGGAAATGTCCACATCCTAATGTTAAAAAGTTGACATCAGAGACAACTAGGGACAGAAAGCATATTAATCAGGAAACCCCAAGAAGAATCCTAGACTTATGAGAATCTTTACCGTTCAACGCTTATTCTGTGCTAAATTCACATGTGGTTTTTGTGAAATTTTCTGGACAGGAAACAGCTTTTTCTTCATAAAAAAATAATATTTCTACATAGAATTCTGTGCAGAAAAAAATGCTTTTTTTTGAAAAAAACTGTGTAGTTTGCAGAGAATAAGTTCCCAACTACACCATTTTCTGTGCAGAAAATGGCAGAAAATTCTGCTTCCTGAGCAGAAAATGCTTTTTTTCCTACCAAAAAAAGTCCCAAACTGTTTACAATAGGAAGAAAATTGCTAAAATTACTTATTGCTTTCTTTGAGAGCTAATTTAATGAAGAATCACACCCTCATAGAGGACAAAAAGGAGGTATTCTAGCAGTGAAACTAAGAAAGGCTTTGAGATGTGCGGAATCCAAAATCTTACCACATGTGTACACTGACCCCAGAATAATTTGCAAAAGTACTCCAACTCTGGAGCTAGTGGAGTTCTTTTCCCACCCCTTGGAAGAAAGGGAAGGAAATGACTTTGAAAATAAACAAACAAACAGCCAGCTGTTAGCTAAGTAAAAACATTAAAGAAAAGAAAATCCTCAGCATCTTACCTTCTATAATGGGACTGTAAGCTTGCAGGGCATAAGAAAAAGTAGTTCCTTTGCCTCAGTGTGTTTGCCTTTCCTGTCCCATAATATTGCTCTGCTTGGGAGGGACCATGGTTCATTAGTTAGAGTGCATAGTTTGCATGCAGAAAGAGCCTTGTTTAATTGCAGACCTTTCCAGATAAAAAGGGCCAATGAGGAAAGGTTGTGAAATGCCCCAGCCTAAGATGTTGGAGAGCTGTTGCCTGTCAGAGTAGCCAGTACTGGATAAATAGTCTATCTTGGCAGCTGAAATCCCACTCAGCCATGAAAGGTACTGGGTGGTCTTGGGCCAATCACTCAACCTCAGCCACCTCACAGGGTTGTCATGAGGAAATGATAGTGAGGGAAGAGAACTATTTATGTAACCCAGTCCTTCTTGACAGAAGGGTTGCATAAAGATGTATTAAATAAAATCTACCTTTTTGTCATGGGCAAAACCAAGTAGAACAATGATTTTTACCCCTTTTGTTCTTGCAATAAGAGTGTTGTTTCAGCATTTTATGCTTCTGGATATATGATCTAAGCAAGTTGCTTAAAAAAGGATATTCACCCTAGACACACTTTTGATGAGATAGCCTGTCTGTGGTAGGGCAGAAATATAGATGTTTCATTTCTCATTCGCCACCATTTCTGTGAAAGATGCTTGTGTCTGGATAAGGGCTGTTTTTAGTTTAATGTCAATGACTCTTTTGTGACATTGAAAGTTAGAATTCTCTATGATATCCCAGTGTGTTGTCGTGGAAATGTCAAATTTAGTGTTACCGTTCTCCTTGTAAGAGAACTGTCATGTTCAAAGACCTCTAGAAGAAACAAAGCCTAATGTGCACAATATCTCTGCTTGAAAGGAAAGATCTTACTGCATATATGCATAAAAATCAAGGCAACCAAGTGAAAAACCAACTTCCATACAAATTGGACAGAAAATTACACTTCTGTTTTGTATGACAGATTGCTGCCATTGTATGAGGAAACTGTCTGGGTTCTTGGCACTACAAATTCAGAAGCAGCTGCTTAAACATCCTTATACCTTTTTCTACTTATAACCTAGTTTATATGTAGCAAATGCATTTAAAAAATTATGGCTGTAATGTTTGCTAGTATTTCATCTTCACTGTTGTTGTTGTTGTGTGCCTTCAAGTCATTTTCAACTTATGGCAACCCTGAGGCAAATCTATCATGGGGGTGTTTCTGGGGATGAGAGTGCATGATGCACCCAAGGTCACCCAGTGGGTTTTCATGGCCAAGTGAGCAATCAAACCCCGGTGTCCAGGGTCATAGTGCAATGCTGAAACCATTACATCATGCTGGCTCTTTATTGTCACTATCATACTTTAAATGTTTTTTAGATTGTTTAAAATTAATATTTTATATTATTCCTTACCTATCTTTTAAAAAAACTTTTAATGTTAACATTATTTTCGCTTTTTTTATTTTAACCTGTAGTATAAGCCACCTTGGGTCTTACCTGAAGGGAATATAATACATATATAGGTATCTGGTGAGAGCCAGCTTGGTGTAGTGGTCTGAACGTTTCAACTCCTCTGAACAAATCTTGCCAAGAAAACCCCATGACAGGTTCACTGCAGGGTGGCTGCGACTCAGAAATGACTTGAAATCAAACAACAATAGCAAATACATAGCCAGTATTAATTTGTCAGAAATTCAGGAACCTGCCCATTCTGAAATCTACTCATGACATACAAAATGTTTCCTTTCTGCTCCCCCCCGCTTAATTCCATATTTTCTTCTCCTTAAAGTGTGTTGAGCACTGGAACAACAATGGCAAGGGCCTTCACAGTGACTGACAATCAATGCAGTTGAGGAACTTTTAAAGTCTGTCCTCTGAAGAGCCCAGTGAGGGTTGATCATTCTTTGCAGCTGTGGAAGGCTGGCAAATTGTTAGAAGGGGGAAAATCAGACACCAGAGGAGTGGGAAATGTAATTGAGTATCCTTTGGAAAAGGCTATGGCTAGAATCCTGAATGAGAAGGCTTCATAGTACCTGATTTCATGGTAGGTCCTCAGTTACAATGGTTAAGCTTTGAATCAAGTCTATTTTTTAAAGGTATGGTTGTTTTTGCAAAGAAATCCTTAATAACACAATAGGGTACCAGGATATGTTATAAATGGCAGTGACTGAAGAGAACAATATCTGGGAAATGAAGTCCTTAGAAATTTAGCTTGGCTTTATATGCTGTACATGCAGATGAAAAAGGATCGCAGGGCGCTGAAGAAAGCTATCCATGGCCATTTCTGTACTACAATGTTGTAGTGCTATTATTCCATTTTCAACATCCTGTGGAATCCTGAGGTTTGCAGTTTAACGAAGGGCATTTAGAATTCTCAGCCAGAGAGCTCTTTGGCCTCAGTAAACTACAGACCCCAGAATCATACAGGATATTGAAAGTGGAATAATAGCACTATAACAGTGTAGCACAGAAATGGCTCATGTCTACAGTTGTATGCACATGATAGTGATTCCCCCATCCACTCATGTGCTCACAACAAATCTGAACAGGGCTGGAGAAAGAAAAGGGTGGTTTGGGAAAATTCTGTTTTAAAGGTGGGTTCTTGATATCAGAAGATATAAAACATTTCACATTAAACCTTAATATTTGATGGTTAACAATGGTAATGATAAAAGTGTGTACATTCATATCCTTCCAGTTTTGTGGAACGCAGAAACCTTTGTGGAACTCAGAAACCTTTAAAGCAGTGGTCCATTCAGAGAGGTGGCACATAGATGTTGTGCCCCCATGACCATGGTAGTGATTGCATGATCTGTAGTGCATCATGGAAGGTCAGAAGCTTTGCAAGTGATGGCCGCGAGAAGGGAGGTGAAAGGATGGAGAACACAGCTATGTTTTCAGGACAGTGGCGGAGCTTGGAGTGTGGGGAAGAGGGCAGGAGGGGGGCAGGGCTATGGTGCAAGGGGTGTGGCCACTGTGCATGGGGGTGTGGCCAAGGCATATAGGGGCATGGCTATGGGCCAGGATGCCCTGAAAACATTTCTGCCTGGGGCAAACTGCCTTCCCTGTCCCTCCTCCATCCATACATGACTATTTCAGGCATGTTTAGGTTTTTTTCTTTTTCTCTAGCAGATAGGCTTGTGAGACATTCGGTGAGGGGAATGAGGGTAGCTCCCTCATGACTGCAGAGTTGGCACTTGAAGTCTGGAGCAGGCTGTGGACCAATCAATGGAGAACAGCTTCCTCTGCTCTGCCACCCCCTCCCTTTTCCTAAGTTTCCTTCCATCTTCCTGCTCTCCCATCTCATCCCCTTCTCTCTCTAAGTGAGTTAGCAAGGGCTGACTGTAATAATGTCCAAAAATTTCTTGTGCCCCTGCCCTTGAGCAACTATTATGCCCCTCCCCGGGATTCCACCCCACAGTTTGAGAACCACTGCTTTAAAGAATGCACAAGCAGATACGACAGTCAGCTAGTGTAAATGTATACACTCACCAAGGGTGAGCTCACTAGGATCACTTCTATCATATCATCTGTAGGTTTTAAACAACTGTCAGAAGGAGACATCATTGTCCACCAGAGGAGGAGGTAGGGGAGGGGGACTTCTACTTAGACCTAATCTAGTTTGTAAAGACATTGGAATTAGTCTTGTCTATTCTTACAGACTCTGTTCCTTCCAGTAAGAAAGACATTCAGGGTGGGGAAAATAATCTTGTTATTCTTGATCTCTGATTGGAGATAATACAGGGATTTCTTCCACCCCAGGGGTTCTCCCAAACGGGAAGATGGGCAGGGCTGAGAGTGTGGAGTTCTCCAGCTTTGGCTTCCTTTTGCCTTCCCCTATGAGTAAACTGAGGGAACTGCTGAGCACAATCCCCTGACATTTTGGGAGCCATTTGGATCCTGACTTCAGAACTCAGCTGGCTCTTGAGAATGTTTATCCCTCAGCTTTCCACACAGGGAAGGTAAACATGGAATAAATGATGATTTCCCACTCAATCTGCTAGTTAGAAAAGCAATAGGAGTTCATGGCCACGCCTCCAGATGTTATGTTGGCCCACACATGTTCATGGAAGGGGCGGAATATCAACTCCATTTCTCACAAAGTTGCTCCCTAACTGTGATGTACATACATACACACACACTTTTACATGCTAAAATTTTATTTTTTTAAAAAGTACTCTAGTGTTCGGGCTGGAAAAAAACAAAAAGCAGAACGATCATAATCTTGTAATGGGAGCACTCTGGAGTTAAAATATCAAGCAACCATACTCCTCTTGGCCTAAGGAAGGAGTAGCGTTTGATGTTTTGCCACCATTTTGCTTTGTTTTACTATTTTCCTTCCATTGCTTGCAATGTCATGTGGACCAGATGGTCTTAATAGGAGGGAAATCATTCAGAAATTCATTCAGTTCAGTTCCTCAGCTGTTCTAAATGCTCAAGCCCTATTGGGGGCACAGTCAAGACTGGGGACTTGCATTTCTGTTAGTATTGGAGGCTTGTGGCTCCAAGGCCTCTGCCATTCTGACCAAGACACACTTCTGGTCTTCATGTTTTTCAAACTTTCCAATCTTATTGCTGTGACTCTGGGAGAGGTGAAGACTATAAACATTTCCATGGGAATAGGGAGGAGGGACTTGGGTTCAGATCTTCCCCTCCGAAATCATCTCTCCCTTCCCCTCTCCCTCCCCTCTCCCCCCTCCTTCCCTCCATATTTAGAGGAGGAGATCTGATCTTTTCTATGGGCCCTTGGACACTATGATAGTTTACATTAATGTCAGACAAACAAACTCTCCTTTCTCTGGCTTCCTAGGTCAAATGCTGGAGAAAAGGGAGAACATTCACGTATCTTCTTTGGCTATTTTTCTTCTCATCATTACCACTGATAAGCAGAGAGGGCAGGAAGAAACTAAAATAGAAATCAGAATCTGCTGAAGATAGATTTGAAATAACTGAAATCTGTCTGTTAGAATGAACCTTTGGTGACTGGATCAAAATCATGAAATACATGAGCGTATACAAACCAGTGGAATCATTTGAGCATTTTTTTATTCCAGCTTTCTAAATAATGCCAAACTGAGCATGAAACTAACTGCTCATAGCAGGACTGAGTGCCATTAAGCAGCCAAAAAGATCTGTGTTTTCTACTCAGAATGGTGGACAAAAGAGCTCTCTATAGACAGTTGAAAGCACCCAGCCAACATTGTTTCCTGGGTAATATAACTGTAGCACACCAGCCTGTTGATATAATCTTTGTGTCTGTCACACATCGTTGAATCTCCCTTCAGGAACACCAACCACAATAGCTGGTCAATTGAGCTTTCACTTTTGAGCAGCATTAGAAGTATTTTCTATGCCAACAACTCCTGAAAATTCCCCACCACTGATTTTAAGTGTATAGCCCTGAATGGTTTATATCTATGGAAGTGCATACTAAAAATAATAATAACAACAACAACTACTACTACTACTACTTCTACTACTAGTTAGTCTTAAAGCTGCTGCTACATTCCTCCACCCTCCCACCTTCCTCCATTTTAGTCCAGAATGGAGTGACTTCCATCTGAGGCCATTTCTGCTCTATACTGTTATAATGCTATGATTCCACTTTCAACATCCTATGGAATCCTGGGGTTTGCCGTTTAGGGAGGGACCTTTAGAATTATCAGCCAAAGAGCTCTTTGGCCTCAGTAAACTACAAAGCCCAGAATTCCACAGGATGTTGAAAGTGGAATAATAGCACTGTAACAGTCTACTACAGAAATGGCCTGAGAGTGAGCTCAAGATCCAACAAAGGCTTCAGATAAATTTTTGCTGACACCTTGTGAAAATCCATTGAGTGCAAGAGAATAATAGAAAAGGAACTTTCACCTTCTCCTGATGAAACAAGTTCCATATATACTCAGTTGATACTAAGCCTCATGCCGTGTGTCATTATCACACCCTGTGGGTATTGTTTGTGTCACTGGATAAGGATTGTTTATATTGTATTATAATAAGATCAACAGCAACAACTAATCATCTGTTCCACTCCCCCTTTTTCCTCTCTTGAACCTATAAATTTGTGAAATTCATCCCTCTGCATTGCATTGTCTCCCACAGAAAACTTATATTGATGCCTATCCCTATTGGGAAGATTATTACATATTATTATAATAGTGGGGGAGTCTGCTGTGAGTGTATTATAGTTGTGGGGGAATTTGATTTGAGTGGCCGTCTTGTTATCTGTTCCCTTCTGTAACGTTAAAACTTGAAACAAAATTTACATAAAGAGCGCTGTGAATGGCCATTGTGAACTAGCACAACATTCACCGAAGTCTTTTTATAGGAAATAATGACTCAGATGTACTTATTCAAAACTAGTTTGTATAAATCTATGCGGAACTATTTCCTTTGGAGTTCCTCCAATCACACTAGTATAGTCAACTTGAGACTTTTCAGTTCACAAAATTCAGAAAGCTCAAGAGCTCAAGGACCCTGATAAAATAATATATAATTATATATTGTTACATTTTGTTTTATTTTTGTAAATAAATTTACATAGTTTTAATGATTTAATAATAACAATAATAAAATGTATTATTGTTTAACACACACACTTGTATGTAGGTAGGTGCAGGTTTATACAGGGACTAGCTAAACCCTGAAGATTTGTGCTGCCAAAAATACTTTTATTTTTAGCTTTCCATAAAATTACCCTTTCCCATGGTATTTGTATATTTCAATGGAGAAAATGGACATAATTTTTAAAAATCTAAATTTGAAATGCCCAGAAAGCAGCCCCACCCCTGTCCCCAATTAAATTATCATTTTCTGCACTGCTACATCTGGATTTTAAACTAGGGTTCATTGTATATTAGCTGTAAGGTGAATGAGTGCACCCCTGGGATTACGTGTGTATCATTTGGAATTTGGAGTGCCATGCTGTATCCTGAGAAATTCTGAGTCATTCTTGACTCTTAGATGTAGGATCAGCAAGCCTTCGTGTGGCAATTTTCTGCTCCCTTTAATGCACCATAATTTTCCAGTCTCTTTCTTGTGCGTAATTGGTTCCATTCTCTCTTTGTTCATTCTCTGTTAGCTTCTCTTCAGGGTTTTTAAACAGCTGCACCCACTGTCCATTCTTACCTCATCAACAGATGGGATATCATAAGAGAGAACTGACCAAAGCTGATCAATTCATCCAGGGCTCTTGTGAATATAGTTCAAAGGCACACAAAGAATTTCAGACAGGAGAATCAGAAGCACTGGTCCCACAGCCCTATGCAGCCAGCTTTATTATGCCCCTGCCCCAGCCACAAATGCACAGGGAATTTTGGCACCAGAACAGCAAGCTAAAATATATTCATATCCCAGGAGATTCGCAGTAATGGATGGGCTCATTTGAAATTTGCTTCCCAATAGCCTGCTGGTTATTAACTGAAGCTCCATTCAAATTCTGAGTTTGGAAACTGGCTCCCCCCCCTTTGTTGAATAGTCTACAGAGAGAATACAAGGTTATTGTGGAGGGAAACAAACAATTCTGTTGGTATACAGGGAATTGATGTTATTATTGAAGAGTGCGCGTATGCGTTCTCCCTCCTGCCATGCTCTCAATTTCTTTCCCTGTATTTCTCTCCCTGTAATTTTAAGAACCCTTTACATTTTTCAGCTCCACTGTGGGATCCACTTTCTTAGGGTTAATCTCTTAATCTCTTACTGTAGTTGTCATATTTGATAGCCCACAGCAAACCATTTGCATTGCAAACTATTCTCCCAAGAGTGCTTGACACCTGTTCTGTATGAAGGCAGCCTGGCGGGAGGTTGCAGCTGATATGGGTAAATGACTGAGGACTGCAAAGCTTGGAAATGCTACCTTTTGGACTGCAACTTCCAGAATCTTTCAGCAAAGCTGGAGATTGTGGAAGCTGTAGTCCACAAAATCCATTTTTTCCAGGTTTTATTTCTGAAATCAGTTTTCTGAAGCCAAAGTAGCCCTGGACACCCTTCTGAGTTGAAGGCACTGGAGGAAGGGGAGAAATGGCCTGTGGATGCCTTCCTTGTAAGATTATTTTTCAGGCTGAAAGCAACCATCCTTTCTTGCTTTATGCGGGGAGGGTGAAAGTCGGTTCCAGCGGAGGGTGGGGGTTGGCCATCCAGCCTACCCTACGCATTCTTTCAGCTAACAGAAGGTGTCTGTGAATTATTTTCATATATATTTAGAGAAAAAAGATAAAGTGTTCAACCACTCAGAAATATTAGTCTAAGTTATTAAGTATTCATAGCTGAACTGAGCCTTCCATATGGATGCTGTTCAATTTTTTGGAAGCCATGGGTTGCATACAGACCTGAGTTTGCAAAGTTACTTTTCACTAGTATAGTAACTTTATTCTCTCTTGTAACTCAGCTTTTAAAATGTACATTTGTTATGACTTTATCACCAAGAAAATGAGTAGATACAGGAATCTATGTTGCTTTTAACTTGTTACTTCCAAGCTCTGATCCAGACTTAGTCATCATTAGAACAAACCCATTGAAGCAATGTGACTTAAAATTGTCACAAACTGATTTAATCTGGGACTGGGCCTCCATGGAATGTATAGGGGCTGCACCTGCCCCATTTTCCATCCCTCTTCTACATATCCATCTCCAGTCATTTCTGGTTTTATAGAAACCAGTCACTTTCAGATTTTGTAAAAATGCTATATGAACATAAACAAATTGGGTGGGTGATGGGTAGCATTTAGCTGAAAAATGTATCCATGGATGTAAATTGATGCCACTTTTTTTTCTTATTTCTTTTCAACAACGAAAGACTTTTGGGATCATACCAATGGCAGTGTGGCACAGTTCACAGCACTGATCTAACTCTTTCAGATTTCCACCAGTAACACTGATTCTCAAAACATACAGACCAAAATCCAAGATGATTGGCAAAAAGCATAAATACTCCATGCACATAGCTCCATGTCTGCCCTCTTGGTAGCAGATAAGCTACTCCACCAGCTATTAAACAGGGGGACAGGGAAAAGGAGGGAAGTAACTCAACATTTGTGTCTACCTCTTCCTCCCAGCAATTTGTGAAAAAGAGGGAGAGAGAGAGGGAGGGAGAATAGTACCGATATGGTTCATTTGCTTCTCTCACAGCAACAGCCCCATGGTACTTGCTTGTTTCCGAACAGGGATTTGTATGGGGTAAAAGAAGCCAGAGAATAGCCTTTTCCATGCAGTTCACAAAAGGACATAAATACATGAAAAGAGCATGTGCAGGGTTCTTTGCTGGTGTTCCACCTAAATGTTCAGCAGGCTTGAGCCCATTTAACTTCAAAAATGGCAGCTGTAGAAGTGCACCTTTCAAACTTCTTTTCCCTGTGTCTCAATTCTTTGTTCTCACTTTTTCTGTGGCATGATGTGTGTGAGTGGGTAAAGGAAGATTCATTTTGGATCCCCCTTGTGTTCCTGATCATAAACCTGTCATCATCCATAATCCCCCCTTCTTCCCCACTACAGTTTCAGCCAGCCTGATACCAGTCCCCATACCTCTCTGATCATCATAGCTATGTGCACTTGGAGGCCACTTTCCATAAAGCATTTATTTCCCTTCCTTATCAGTCCTTCCAAGTTCCAGTCTTCGTAAAAATTAAAGCTGGCATTTCTCTCTGCAGACAGATGTGTTTCATAATGCATGTATAGAATATATTTTATTAATTCTGTTTTTTTGTAGATCCCTGTTTGCATACTTTTTATTCTTCTTCCTAGCTGCCTTCGCTGGAAAGTGTGGCTTCAGGCCAGCACCAAGGAAAGGAATGTAACTTGTGACAGTGCTTGGGATACAGGGCATGAAAGGCAAACACAAGAATCAGTCTGGTGTCTTAAGCAAGAGGCTTAAAATATTCAAGAAGTTTGGTGTGATGGTTAGCCCAACTGCCATGTCCACTAGGCACTGACTGTCCTTTGACAATTGCTTTAAAAAAAAGTATTAAAGAACTGTTAATATTTTTCTTTATGCATAGACTTTTTACAGGGGTGTAGCTGGAGGGGGGAAATGTCTGAAGAAGAATTTCATAGCGAGACATTGCTCTTCAAATAAGAATTCTGCCCCCTCCTCATGATATTGTTCTTCAGTCCCCAAATTCTTTTAAAATGCCAGTTGAACGTTTAGAATACAGTTTAGGGATAGGGAGAAAAGGGACTGGCAAAGTTATCAAGGAAATGCAAACACAACAAATGGAAGAGTCTAGGTATGGACAATTTCCAATGTCTCACTCTCTGCAATGTTAGAATTTTGGGACCAAAGGAAAATTTCACTGGGGAGGGGCATAATTCTTATTTGAGGGGAAAAATTAAAGCTTTTGTTGTTAACTGCCATCAAGTCAACTTTGACTTATGGCAACCCCATGGATGAAAGACTTCCAGCTCACCCTATCATGAACCACCCTGCTCAGATTCAGGGATATGTCTTCTTTGATTGTGTCTATCTATAATGGGGTCTTCCTTTTCTCCTTCTTCTACCTTTCTAAACATTATTGTCTTTTCTAGTGAGTCATATCTTCTCATGAAATGGCCAAAGTACCACAGCCTCAGTTCAGCCATCTGGCCTTCTAGGGAGAGTTCAGGCTTGATTTACTATAGGACCCATCCATTTGTCTTCTTAGCAGTGAGGGTACCCATAGAACTCCTCTCCAGCACCACATTTGAATGAGTTGATTGTCTTCCTATCACCTTTCTTCCAGTAATGTATTTAAGTCTTTTACTCAAAGTCTCTACCTTTAAGTATCAAGTCAAGTCTCAAGTCTTTGAAGACACTTTCAAGTCAAGTCTCAAGTCAAGCGTCAAGTTTGGGAGCCAATTTTATTCCCCAATCTATATTCAAGATTTTCTGGACAGGGTTGAATATAGTCAGTTTTAATAATTTAAGCATAGTTGGCCTTCCACATTTGCAATTTTGCCATCTGGAGCTTCAGACGTGGGGAATAAGATCCTTCTTACTCCCCGCTGTTGAAGCTTCAAAAGCTTTAGAAGGAAGGATCCTTCCTCCTAAAGCCCACATTTGCTGTTCTCCTCTTAGAAATGTGTCCTGCAGTCTTGAGGAGAGTCTTGTCTTCTGGTCTTAGGAAAAGTTTTAGAAGGCTCCTCTGATACGCAGCAGGGACAAGAGGCTGAGCAGACCTCAAGTCTGCCTCAAGCCCATTGCCTAATCCATTTGCTGTTCCCCTCTGAGAAATGCACCCACACTTTGGGCTTGAAACAGATTGTCATGTGACCAGTAGGCAAAAAGAGATGGAAGTGTTGTTCCGAGTTGTTAAGTTTCCAGATGAACATGTTATGTTACTGAACCAAGGGCAGCAAGTCAGTCACTAAAAATATATAGGTGTCAAGTCAAGTCAAGTCAGTGCATCATTTATTGTCATGTTGAGTCACTGAAGTGACTTAAGTCCAACTTAGGTCTGAGTCAATTGACTCGAATCTACATCACTGCTTTCTTCCCTGTCCAGCTTTTCACATACATAAAAATGAGAACTACAACAGTATGAACAATCCTAACTTTAGTATTTAATGAGATATCTTTATTCTTCAGGATCTTGTCTACACTCCTGCTTTCATGCATTGTTTTTTTTCCTCCTTATAGACTGTGTCTAACAATGGGAAGTAAAGTTAGCATGAGAAGTTCATGCCAACTCAATTCTGCTGCACACAGCAATCCAAGAACTTTTGCCAAAGGACATAGGTTGGTGCTTGTTTTATTTCCCCAGAAAACAAAAGCTATTTTAGGTCTCTAAGACAGGGAACACTTTTATTATTGTAACGCAGGTCTTATTCACAACTAGCTCTCTGCAGTAAGCATGCCACTTCTGTAGGATGTGGTCCAACTTAAAATGTTTTAGCATGGCCCTTGAGAATCTGTGGTACTGCTGATACATAAAGCCACTGTGTTGTTTTCATGATATATCTGCCCGATACAGTTACACCAGATTCACAATTCTTTAGTTCTTATGGCTTCATCCAAAGGAACCTTGAGGTTTATGCTTTAATGGGATATTTAGACCTAGAGAGCACTCCCTTGAAGTACAGTTCCCATTGTATCCTCTTCATTTCACAGAATTCAACTGATCTAATCGTACCTTGATAAATTCTAAATTTATCTTCTACAAATCTCAGGATATGGAGCCAATACAAGGGATGTGAAACTGAAACTAATATGCAAGTGAAGATATGCCTCTTGTGTCCTACACATTGTGGTCATGTGTCTCAATTAACAGAGCCCTCTGTTTGAATGCTTACTTGATCTAAAGGCCTAATGTAGAATTGGTTTATCAACTTAAAAACATCTTTAAGGATGGAGTTTATGGGCCTAGAAGATGACCATCAAGAGCATCTGGACAGCAGACTGAGAGCAGGCAGACAGATCACCAGGTCACAGTCTTTCTCATAATGAAAAGATGCAGTCTTTTTTTTTTTTAAAAAATAGCAATGTAATAGTAATTACATTTTCAAGTATAGCTGTTTAATGTTTCTGCATGCTAATCTGTGTCCTCTTTTGCCTTTGTATTGGGGTAAAGTGTATCCTCTTTTCTGGCAATACATGCATGTTCATCATATATTAATTATAAAGGTGAACAAGAAGAGAATGATTTATTTTGGGATGGTTCATGATTTTGTATGCAAGGCTAGCAGAAGCGCAGCCCATGTCTCCATTAAGGAAGTTCATCTTGGTTTTGTCTCTTATTGTGAGGACCTGGTTGCCAAAATCACAGTGATGAAACTATATGAGGACTTTCTCAGTATAAATATTTAAATAGCAGTTTGTTGATTTTGGTTATTCTGGGTGTAGATTAATTGCTGTTTTACATGAACCTCAGCTTCTATTAGTTTAGGATTTACATCTTAAATGACAGCACTAGTGTTTGTCTTCAATAAAACATTTTTATCCTAGACAACTTGATTATATTTGTAAAGGTGAACTGACAGATTAAAGCAACCATGAAGATCTTGATTCTGTTCACAGGTGGAAAATATATTAACCTACAGCGCTTGTTTTTAAACTGCATCATTTATTTACAGATTTGAATTTCAGTTGGGGTGGAAGAAACACTGGCATATCTGAAATGTTAGATGCCATTGTTCATGATGTGCTACATTTTAGTTTTGTGAGTCCTAATCTCACGCACTTGAAAGCCTAATGAGGTTTCTATTTTACCTTATTTAGATGTCAAACCACTATAATTCTGTGGCCAATTAAAAAATCAGGAAACTGCTTTTTCACATAATTAAAAAGTACTGCATGTGAGATGTCACTGATACTGGACTGTTTGAGTGATTCAGCCTAAATATGAAGAACGTTATCAGAGTTTACTTTGAATATAATTAGTTATTTATCATTCATAATTAGTAAGTCAAAGTTGTCTAGGGATGACTGGAACTCACTCAGTTATAATGAAAGATGGATAACTTGACTTCTTTTGGGGTATTGATGGTTACTGGGATGCAGCTGCACTACACAGGGGAGGAGGGATAAGTGCTGGGTCATGCTGAAGCTTGTTCACTGTTGTGGATAATGAGATGATGCTGAAGTAGACATGAGGGGAGTGGATGGAACTAATGTTGTAGGCAAGGGTGATGGGGAGAAAAAGCCACTAGTACAGAGTTAGCAAACTGTTTTTGGCTTCTCTTGCCACTGGTACACAACATGGGAAAAGAGCAACTGAAGGCATAATGCACAAACTGAATTCTAGCCAGTGAATTTTTGGAGCACAGAGAGCAATTTGTTTTTTAAAAAAATAAATGAAAAATAACTTTTTTGAAGTTTTTCCTTAATACGCACCTTTTTTAATTAATTTTTGTTAGTATGCATCATCATCCTTATCATCATCAGCTGCAGCATCTGTCATGTGCTGGCTAACTAATTTCTCCCAAGAAACACTCAGAATGTAGCGGTAGTGCTTTATTGAGGTATAACTAATGTATAACAGCTTGAAAATTGCAAGAATTGAGATACATCAGTTAGCAACCAGTTTATATAGAGCCAAATACTTTTGCATGCGCACAGGTTCGATTCGTGAGCCCACAAGCATCAGCCCATCTTCCTGACCTTGAATGGTTCCCAGGAAAGGCGGACGTTTACACATTTTGATCTTTCTAGGTTAACATCTTCCTAGGTTTCCTTATCTGCCCCTTTTGGATTATTTACAATGCTTTCCTGGGATCACCCATTACCTGTCCTTGATGCTTCCTCATTCTACTGACCAGATGCCCCTGGCACACCTTTGATCCCCCAAACTGGATTGAACAATTCATTGTTACAGGCAGTAATTAGCATTGGTTACCTTGTATCTACAGGTGATTGATCTCTAAAGTCTAATTAAGCAAAAACACCTAGAATACTTTCATGGCAGGGCTGAGTCCCTGATATCATCATCATCAATCATCCCTGGGGCTCAAGGTGGCTTACCAAACTTCAAACAATTGCAGCTAAAAGAACACAGCATATAAAAATTAAAAGATAATTGAATCATATATAATTAAACCAAAGTATGAAAAACAGTTAAAAGTATGTTCATTGAAATAGGGATGAAATCCTTCAATACATCCCCTAAATTTTCTTAGGGTGCATCTGCACTGATTAAAAACACTAGAAAGTCTCAGATTTTGTTCCTCTTCTTTCCAGTTTTATTTTGGAGATCTATACACATTTTGTTTTATGCCAGAATATTTTCTGCTAGCTCACAGTAGTCAGAGACTTTTTAGACCAGTTATTCAGGTCTGTTTATTTTAACCCAGTATAAAATCTGAAAGAACAGGGACAAAATCTGGGATTTTTCAGTCATTTGCCATGTGACCTTAGTGATCTGGTTGATTTCAAGAGTTTGATGGGAAATGAAGAAGTCTGCCCTATGGAATGATAGCAAGGAAGATGCCAATTTTAGCCTCTCTAGGAATGGAGTTACAGCGCCTGGAAGTCAACCCCTAAGAAGTTTCTGTATTGTGTTCTGCAAAATGTACTTGTGAGGGTGGTGGGACAAAGAGAAGGGGCTTCTCAGAAGACTTCAAAATACAGGAGGTTCAGATAGCCTAGGCCTTAGCCATACAGGCCATAACCAGTCTTTGCAAAAGATAAGCTTTTGCAAATGATTCTTCTTTAGAATAATGGATTTTTATGGATATTTTTGCCTGGGGTAGCCATTTTTTTCCTATTTACATCCACTTATGAGTATTTTTGAATTGCAAAAGCTGCACCCCAAAATTCTGAAAAGTTTGGATTCTATTACTCAAAGACATCTGGTTTACATATAAGTTGAGTGTTAAAATCTGGATGAGGCAAATCTGTCCTCACTCCTTTAAAACATGAGTATTTTGAGATAATTTTATCTCAACAACTTCTTATTCATATATTTATTTAACTGTGAATTTTTGCAGAGGGTTGTTTGTTTGTTTTTAAGAATTCTGGGTTAATGTGGAAACAGACTGGAGCCAACCTATGCATTAATACATAGAAAAGTGACATGGATTGGCAATACTTTACCTATCATTTCTAGACAAGAGTGATTAACTTGCGCTTTCTGTCTTCACACTTTAAGGTCTCAGTTAAAAGAAGGAGACTTGTGTTCTGTTTACACCACACGTGCAAATTTCACTCCTGTGGGAGAGAATGAGAACTGGGAAGCAGAGTGAGGAAGAGCAAATGGAAGCTGCATATGTTCAGCTGTTGTCTGTTTTATGAAGTAACCCCAACTGTTCTTTCTCCTCTTTGATATTGGTGACAGAACAACATTAGCTTTGAACTTTTGCAGACCTACAGAAATGAAAAAAAGCCAACAGTGTTCTCACTGAGAAGATTTTTGGGTGCACTGAATAAGCAGTGTGTAATTGGCTACGTCGTTGCTCATCTAGCAGGAAGGGAGGAAAGGCTAACAATAAGCATTTCATGATATATAGCATATTTTTCCCTTCAGTGGGATGGACTCCATCCACTCATGCCATGATATTTCTTCTGGCTGATTCAGCAATAGGTTGGCTCACTTAAGATCCTTTGCAAAACAGAATGGGGCAATTTACAAGCTTTTACCCATGTCACAAATTTTAAAAGTAGGGGAGGGGAAAAACATGGATGGCCTGGGAGTCTCCACCTCATTTTCTACCCACCTCAATATTAACATAAATACAATAAATAACTTTCCTCAGAAGTCTCTGTGGTAAGTATGTTTAGGACTGTAGCTGCCTCTTTCTCCTCCTCCCCCCTCCTCCTCCTCCTTCTTTTTTAAAAAATTATTATTGTCCTTCCCTCCACTCCCTCCCATAAATATGTTTGTTTTTTTGTTTTTGTTTTTTTGTGGATAGGCCTTCTATGGAGCTATTTCAAACCAACTGTGTTTTACAGCTTCCTCACCAGTTGCTTAATAGGGACAGATTGCACATTTATATGTTCAGCTCAGTGTGCCTTTCCTTTCTAAAGCTGATCTTTAAAGGAAAGTGGGAAGAAATGGAAAACACACTTTGATTATTGCAGCTGATTATAGGATTTCCCACTTATATTAATTCATGACTTACCTTAATCCTCCATTTATTAATTTCATCAAAACTTCAGGAACCAAATCATGAGTTTAGCTGAAATCAAAAGACCCCCTAATCTTTTGCCTTTTAGGCATGTTTTTTATCATGAGGATGAATGATTTTGTTTTATTTTACTTTTTTGGTCCTTCAATAATTATCCGGAGAGGACTTAGATACATTACAGAAAGAGAGTTAAGAGTTAAAGGTCTGCCTCTCTTTCCACTTTCTTTTCATGGATGAAAGCAAAAAAGAATTTCCACTCTGTGACGATTTCTCTGATGTTAAATTATATATTATGAATTACGGCAGATTAAAAAACAGTAACAGGGATATGGATATGATTCTTAGTTCTCTTAGTAAGCAAGGCCTCCCATGTATGTACTGGACCCATGCCCATCCTGGCTGATTATGATTATCAGGCCTGGATCAATGGGTATTAAATTCCTTCCTCAAAAGAACATTTTCTGACCTCTGGATTTTCTGAGTATTGTTAAGCAGGCTTGCCATGAGGTGAACTCCAGCTGAGGTTCTGTTCACAGCTATAGTAAGCTATGCATTATTTCATTTCCTGTTTCTTACCCCAGGTCTAGGTTTAAATAAGCAGTTTGATTTTGGACCTAAGAGTTTGTTTGTTTTTTAAATTGTACTTCTGCAACTACCAGGTTTCTTTCAGCATATTGATACCTTCCTCTTTTTTGCAGCTGAGTAAGGATAGGTACTCACCCTATCTGTTTTGAGACAATGAAATTGCTATGCCACTATTCAGTCCTGCAATATGTCACACACTGAACAAAATGTTAAAGCACAAACAATGCAAAGCAAAGGCTGTAACCAACCTGATAATTCTGTCGTATGATGATTTAATTGCATATACCGAAGCCAGGTTGTCATACCAAAAGCACGCTGCTGAATTGGGCCATTTTTCCACACATAGCCACACTGCAACACCCAGGGGAAAGGACTCCATGAATTTCAAATCCCTGCTGATATCATTGTCATGACATTCAGAGATCAAGCTACTGTACATCATTGCCCTTTGAAATATAAACCAAAGCCCCAAAAATTTACAATTGAATGAACTTGTACCTGAGCACCTACTCTGAGCAACAGTCCCCCCATGCCAAAAAAATCCATTATAGCCAGATAAAACAAAGGTTAATCCTCATACCTCTAGACACTCCAAATCAATGATAGGATCTCATCACTACCCCCATTGCCAAGGCATCACATAGCCAACACAGAAAACCCAGGCAATTGCTACGACCTTAAATGCAACATTGAGGTCACCAGTGAGTTCTTTCAGTTTCCTTGAAGTCATCCTTATACAACTTAGGAAATTGTTCACCCTCCTGTTTGCTTCTTTCAGTTTGATATCCAGAATCCTACAAATACATGGGAGTTTGAATTTCGGTTTCCAAGAAAGTCAGTTGAGATGCAGAACAGTTCTGTCCTTCATTAAGGGAAGCCTCAGTTCTGCAATGAGGGCCATAAATTCTTCAGCTAAGCATCTGTACCAACCCTTTTGAGGTGGACTGACAAAGAAAAAACCTTCCAGGTAGTAAAACCTATTCCAAAAGCTTGCTATGTTGTTCAAATGCTGAGTATGATAACGAACAGTCCATCTGGGAAACCCTAGATATCGATGCCTCAGGAAGTCTCTAACAGGGACCACCACTCTACAGAAAAAAATCACCAATTAACTCTTAAAACTCCTGAAGGGTGGCCTTCCTATGCATAAGGAAGTCAGCTACCAGAGCCCCCATGGTCTGCAGTTTGTGCAAAGGTAACCTACACAGCTGGTTCTTTGTATCAGTTTTAATACCAAGGAAGGCTAATTGGTGTGAGGGGCCCTTGGTTTTGTTTGAGTCAACAGCCACTTCCTGTGTCAAAGTTCCAAATTAATTCAGTAGGGAGGTACACTGGCCTGTGTCAAATTCCCCTAAAAGAGGAAGTAATCCAAATAATGGACCCCTCCCTCCCAGCACCTCTCTTAAACTTAATAGTTCATTGAAGGAAGTTGCTAAAAATCTTGAAAACAGCATGTGACACCACGTACCCAGTAGGCAGGGCCTGATTCATGAAAAATGCACCATCAAAAGAAAAGCCCAGCAATTCACAATAATCAGGATGGACCAGCAACAAGCAGAATGTAGATGTGATGTTGCATTTAGCCAACCCAGCAACCAACCTCTGTTTCCTAACTTCCTTAATCACCATGTCAAAAGGAGTATAGCACACTGCACACAACTCAGATGGAATGGCTTCATTAATAGACTCGCCTTTGGGGTAATAATTATCCACCAAGTGAGCCTGAGAAGGTGGTTGGACAGAGACACAGGTCTCTCCAGAAGATCTTAGAGGTCTAATGGACTCATTAACAGAGAAATGGTCCTTCGGATAGCCTCAACCCAAGCTATATAGTACTTTATAGGTCATCACCAGAACTTTGATTTCTGCCCGAAAATGAACCAATAGTCAGTGGAGCTGTAGCAACAAGGGAGTTGTATGATCCTTTTAGCCAGTCCCAGTTAGAAATCTAGGTGCAGCTACTTGGAACAATTTTGGTTTCTGAGCATTTTTCAAAGGAAGCCACACATAGAGTGCATTCCAGTAATCAAGGCATGTATTTACCATGGACAGATCTGACATCTCTAAAAATAGACACAACTGATGTACTAGCCTTAACTGTGCAAATGCACTGCTGGTCACTGCTGAAACCTGGGACTGCAGGCTCAGGGCTGAATCCAGGAGTGCCCCTAACTGTAAGCCTGTGTTGTCAGGGGAAGTATAACCCCCATCTAACACAGTCTGAATTCTTATTCCAAGATGTATCCTTTAGCTGACCAGGAGCATCTCTATCTTGTCTGAATTAAAGTTCAATTTATTATCTAGTCCGTTACAGCTGCCAGGCACTGGTTTAGCAGAGAAGCAGATTCCTTGGAATTAGATGGAAAAAAGTAATTGAGCTGGGTATCATCAGAATACTGGTGCCACCGGGCCCCAAAATTCTGAGCAACCTTTCCCAGTGCTTTCATAGCACAGAGAACAAGACAGAACCTTAAGGGACTCCACTAGCCAATGGCCAAGGACTCATACAGAAATGCCCCAACACCATCCTCTGAAAGTGCCACTCCAGGAAAGAATGGAGCCTTTGTGGAACAGTACCTTCAAGTCCCATCCCATTGAGGTGACCCAGAAGGATACAACAGTCAGTGGTATCAAAATGCACCAAGAGGTTCAGAAGAATCAACAGGGATACAATCCCCCTGTCCAGTCTCAGTGTAGATCATCCATCAAGGTGACCAAAGCTGTCTCCATTCCATCAGCAGGCCTGAAACCTGACTGAAATGGATCTACATAAGTTGTCTCATTAGGAACCCTTGGAGTTGTGAAGCTACCACATGCTCCAAGATGTTGTTGCAAAATGAGATGGTGAAAAGTGGCCTGTAGTTATCCAGTATAGTAGGATCCAGGGCAAGTTTTAAGTTCTTAGAAAAGCCCTTTTCAGGAAATCTAGGCCCCTTCCTTCTTCTACAGGGGCATTAATCACTGCCCTTACCAATTCAACCAGTCCTCCTCTGACCTATTTAATAAGTCAGGAAGGGCAATGCTCTAGTACACATGGCCAAAATTCTGGTCTGTTTGAATCTAATCTTTGAAACTTTGTTTAACAAGAAGTCAAATTCCATACAGAATCATGTAGGACAATTTTATTCATGATATGAATACTGTTTATTATGGCTTTGGAATTCAGGACATAAATGTGATATTTAGGATTCCTGTTCTGAAGCTTTTGAATGAAATGTTTATAAGTATTTTCATTTTTCTGTTCAATTGTTCCGCATAACACTTCTGAAAAACCCACACACAAGTATGTACACACCCACACATCCACCAGACCATTAAGAGAGGCAATTGAAATGTCAAATGCTGCTATGTGAGTTTTGCATTCTTTGCAAATTGTGACAATCATATTTCACCTTTTCTGAATACCATTACTCAAATGAGGTGGCAAAACATGAGTATCAGAACAAAGCAGTAGTTTTTGAAATGACAAAAACAAGCGTCTATGCATGAAATCCATATCAAATATTGGCAGGAAGCCTCTTGTGATATATTAATTTTCAGTTCTGATTCCAGGAGGAAAAAATACCCCACATTTTTCTTTATTTTTTTGTTTGCTCATTCATTTATTAATTAGGTGCAGTGAGACAGGAATAGCAACTTTAAAGCTAGAATCCTGTACGTGCATATCTGAGAGAGATTCCCATTATAGCAAAAATGAGTTGATTGAGCTGTAGAGCTAGATGCGGGGAGTGGGGGGAGTAAAACTTCACACAAAATTAAAAATTTCACATAGAAATTTGCCACATTGTCAACTCATAATTCATAGTTTGCATTTTTAAAAGCTTGACAACTGTTAAAAGTATACAAAATTATCTTCTAGCATTTAAAAATAAATTTCTAGTCTTCTGTTCCAGATTGCAAATAGAAAGGAAAAAAAAAAACAGTTTGACACAACAAATTGTTACAATAGTGGCACTGTCAACCATTTATTTATTTATTTATTCATGTTGTAGCAGCCATTGGAGACCTTCTTATAGATCAAAATGTCCTGCTTATACAAACATGATGCTTAATCTTCCTTTTTTAATCTTGATTTTGACTTTCAGTATAAATTACATGGTCTCAGGTGTCACCTTAAATTGATTTGTTATGCTAAACACCTGCCAAATAAATAATGAACTCTCAAATTAGTCTATATGCAATAAGACAAGATCTGAGTTATTTCTAACAAATCCTTTTATCAGGTGAGGATTAAATTATCTTTATGCTTTGACGCTCAGGGCTAGGACCCCTCTGGAACTGTGCTAGAAACACTTAAGGATATGGGTTTTCCCAGCACACCATTTCTGATATTAAATGTCACTGCATTTCAACATTGCTTCATGTTATTAAGGTGGAATAATACAAATAAAAAAACAAACAAACCAGAAAACGAGGGAGAAAGAAGGATCGTCAGAGGCTTGTCTCTGTGGTATCTTTTACATTCAGTGATATGTCCAGAAATGGTACTGTGAGGACAAAGAGAAGCATCTTTCTCCTTCCTTTCATAACACTAGGACTCAGGGTCATCAGATGAGATGTACCGTCATTGATTCAGTATAGATATAGTGCTTTAAATAGCAATATTACTCTCCCACTTCCTCCAAATAGTGCCGAGGGTGTGTATAGCAGTGTTCTGAGTAGGTACGGAGTTCACACTTGGGTCAGGATATGTGTGGGTATAATGGATGATAATAATCTCCTCATAATGGGGAGACTAATGGCATTGCCATTATTACTGTGACTGTGGGCAATGGGAGTTCTGGCTTGGGGGAATAGAATGGGTTATCAGAGCACAAAGAAGTGCACATTTTTACACTCTGTTCCTTTTTTTGATTCTGCCTCCATCTCTCACATATCCAGTTGCTCAACTAAACGACCCTCTGGCCTGATGGTGGTGCTTTTTAATAATAAGATTGAACTCATCTATTGTTGGATCAGTGACAAAGGGACTGACCTGGTATGTATTACTGAGATGTGGCTGGGAGGGGAACTGAACTATGTTTGCCTTCTGTGCAGCACCAAACAAGGCTGGTGGCTCATGGAGGAAGAGTGGGTGTGGTTAATAAAAACTGCATTTTGCTAACCAAGAAACCTCTCCACCCTGGAAGATGCTTTGAATACCTTCATCTATCGTTGTTCCAGAGAAACAGATGTAGACTGCTGTTGCTTTATCATCCATCTAGCTTCTCTAGGTGATCTCAGGTGTAGTTGCTCTGATGGATTTTAGCATCCATGTTGAGGTTGCTTTGAGGGGCCTGTTTCAAGACTTCATGGTCTCCGTGATGGTTGTGGAATTTGTTGTACTATGTAACAACATGGGTTCAGCACACAGGGCAGGAGATGCTCTCAGGCTGGCATCCTGCTGGTTAGTTACAACTACAGGAGACCCATTCAATCTATTGCTGAATGGTGATTCAACACATCAATAAAAATCTAATGGACTCAGTAGGCCTACTGTAGTCAGGACTAAAAGAGGATTTAGGCTTCAGTCTGTCTCATGCCCTGAGTGTCTCACAGAAAGTATGGCTAAAATCACTCCATCAGATCTCTTTCTGAGGAAGCTTAGGCCCTTTTCACAGTACCCTCCCATCCTGGCATAGGGATGGGAGGACAGGTCCATGGTAAAGCTTCTGCATGATGTTGTCACAGTCACGTCCTTCTCCCATCTTCAGGTGGTGTGGTTGTAGATTAAATCGCTGGTGGGTTTTCCCCATCAATGACACACAATTATGCCACCATCCTACACTCACCTGTCCTGCAAAAGCTTCAGAAGCATGATGGTTGCACTTTCTGCCCCTGTGCAGCCTGGGAAAGTATCCAGCTGTGCTGCAGAAGGAAAAGACATGGCCATCATGCTCCCTTCTGCAGGAAGCCAGTTGGTGTGGAGGGGAGTATTGCCGTCACCTTAGTTTCACAGCAGCAGTTTCCATATATAAGAATTGAAAGGCTATTGAAATGGTCTGCCTCCAGAGACTAATCTAAGGAAGTCCTGAATGTTATTGGGGAATTTCCTTGTGGCTAGAGTTGATTATCTTTTTGAAGCCCTGGCTTCACTACGAAATAGTAAAACAGTGCAGGCTACCAAAACAATCACTTCTGAGCACCATCTCCAGAAATGTGAAACTGGAGTTCATCTGTGGTGATCTGTAGAACTCTGGATGTTGAAACAAGGTGGAAGTTACCTAGAGAGCCTTTGGCTTAAAGCTTGCTGTGGCTATAACCAAAAAGCATGCGAAAGCATGCAGCTATCTATTTAGGCAGCAAACAGGCCTATTTTACTGCTACTATTGTATTTCCAAATAGCCAGCCATTGGAGCTCTTCTGAGTGATGTGAGGCTTATTGATATCTGTCTCAGCAAATAGGAAGCTGGTACCTTGACGGCCAACCATGATGAATTTTGGACCAGGTTGTCTCAAACGCTGCCTTTCCCCATAGAGATTGCCCCAATTGTTGCATTCTTATACTCTGTTCAGCACAGCTCCTTTGGGTCTCCTGTAGACAAGATTGTATTTTAGAACCTGTGTCAAAAAGAGGTGTCAAAGGATGAAGCTTTAGATTTGATTGAAAATTATTCATTAATGAGCTATTTGCATTTACCTAGGAATTCTTCCATGTGGAGTATAAGAAAAATGCTGACCACTGAACAACAAAAATGTATGAAAATCAGCTTTTTTGCCAGCAGATCAGAAGGTAAGCAAAGTTGTTTCTAACAAGGGATCCAAGGACATCTTTGAAATAAAAGACTGCCTGTCCAAAGTGAAATGGCTGGAAATACTGATCAATAATAGAACTACTAAATACATAAGCCCCCTTCAGAGATTGCGGTCAACATCTTGTTAATACTGGTGTTTGTGTAAATGTTGCGTATGTGCATGCGACTTCTTTTTTTGACATACTGCAGAGGGCTATTCTCTTGTGCTTGTGCTTTACCCAGTAATCTCCCACACAGATGTTAGGGAGATGTTGCTGTTGCTCTTTCTTACCAGAGGGTAGAAATGGAAAGAATATTTGAAAATATTTGAAACAGGGTTTTCCAGACAAGAAGAATCCTGGGCTGATGAGAATTTTTGCATTTCAAGACTTATTCTGTGCAAAATTGGTACATGGCTGTTTTCTACAGAAAACAACATTTTCTCTGTAGAAAATAATATTTCAGTGTAAAAAAAAATTAATCCAAGCACAGAAAATGTAGCCTTCTCTGGAAAAAAAAGGCTATAATTGAGGACTTGTTCCACGTAAAATTCACACATGGTTGATCTGCATAGAAAACAGCATTTTCTGCAAATCAACCACAAATACAGAATAAGTCCCACTGCACATTTCCTTGCCTGTGCTGCTCACTTTACTTATTTCTAGTGAGATTTCAAATGTAAAGCTTCCTCAAAATGCTGCATTAATAAGCATTCACAGTTGCAAACAAGATGATGCACTAGTGGCTCTGAGCAGCTAAGCTTCTTCAGATGGTTGGTGAGGCCGAAGAAGACCACTACCTTGAAATGATTTTGGCAGCAAAGGCCATCCTTCACTGAAAACTCAAGTGTGCCCCTGTTTCTCACTCTTGAGCAGCAGACGCTTGGGAAATAAAGAGGTCAAGAAACAAGATGTGCTGTTTGTCATGAGCCCTCAGGCACCTAGTAACTAGTACCAAACAGAGGCAGCATGCTAGAAGGAGTGTGATTACAAATCTTTCTGTTGCTCTGTCACACTGGATAGAATATGAAACATTTGCAACAAATTTTCCTTTATTTTCATTTGGGGCATACACACCAATTAATATTTTTTTTGCCATTTTTTTTTTCAAATTTTACTCCTAATGTTCTTCCTTCCTCATCTTCTAATATTTTTTTTTACTGGAATATTCTTATCAATATATATTGCCACTCCCCGTTTTTTCTTCTTGTATGACAAAGTAAAACATTGACCTAATTTGGAGTTGTATAACTACTTATCTTGGTTTTTCTTTATATGGTTTTCCAATAGTATTGTTATTTGAAGTCTTAAAAAATCTGCCTCCTTAGCTTGTGAATTTATTCCTCGGACATTCCAGGTTATTATCTTCATGTTTGTTTTACTGTCTTTGCTTTCCTTTCTTCTTTTTCTCTTCCGGTTCTACCAGTTCTACCTCATCCTCAGACATAGGGCTCAGATCTTCTGCAGTTGCCGTATCCTTTTTTGTTTTCTCCGATGTTGTATCCAGTTCCTTTGCTTCTGCAATTGCCGATTTTAAGTAATTCTCTTGAAATTCAATTGCTTGTTGAATGGAGTCTATCCTTTTTCTTCTCCTCTCAAAGAAAAAGGAAAGACCTTCTGGAATCTCCCATCTGTACCTTACTCCTCTTGCTTGTAATTCTCTTGCCAAAAATGCATATTCTCTTCTGCTTCTTATTACACTTGGTGGTACGTCCTTAAAAAAAATTATTTCTGTCTCATCCACTATTAATTTTTCTTTATAATTTTGTTTCAAGATCATATCCTGTGTTTTTTCTTAGGTAAAGTATACCACTATGTCATGTGGGAGACCTCGCCTTTTAGCCTCTACTGATTCAATTATATAGGCCAGAAACTATCTTTTCTTGTCTCCCTCCATTGCCAGGTCAGTGGCAGTTGGGATGCCACTTCAAGGTAGGGCTTGAAAAGATTCCCATATGAACCCATGTAAAGCTGGTCCCAGTGGACCCAGTATCTGACTTGATATAAGGTAGCAGAAATCTTTACTGATTTCATTATGGCATGCAAGAATGAAACATTTCAAGTTTCTTTCCCAATGGACAAGATTATGAGTGTTTTTATGCATTTTTCAATCTATTTTCAACATTTCAGGACTTTTTGTGAGAATTCATTTGAAAAGTGTGTGTGTGGTTGTGTGTGTGTTGCAAAGAGGGAGAGAGAGTGCAAATGAATTTTATACACACACACACATGCATATATACACACAGAGAGAAACAATTGGGGGCAAAACATTGGATTTTGCAAAAATAAAATGTTTTTGTGCAAATCAAATTTTCACAATTTGTACAGAGATGCAAAAAAAAAAAGAGGTGGGGAAATAGAACATGCTAAAAAACTCTTGTAACCTGTCAAGACATAGTGAAACATTTTTTTCACCAGTGATTGTGGGGAGGGATGTAAGTATTATTTTCTTCTTTATAAGGCAGCCTCCTTTAGTCCTTCATGTTTCTGGATGCTGTCCTATGTAGTTTCTGAAATAGGAGATTGTATTGTATACTTTGGCACCTAAGTAGTCTGACAATAGACTGACAATCCACACCTAAGCCATATAGGGCTTTATAGGTCAAAACCAGCACTTTGAATTGTACCTGGATATGAACTGGTAGTCAGCAAACCTATATCAGTGATATTGGTAGAAACATATATAAAATGACTACGAATTTCATTCAGACCTTTTTTAAAGCCACAAACTGTGAAATAGGGCAGCATGAACTGAAGACTGGAATGATACAAACTGAAGTGTAAGTGAAATGGACAGATTCATCCATCCCTGCTTAGTATTCACAGATATGTGATGGACAGAGTAACTGGTTAGACTGGATGTGCAGATTCACATCTGTTTCTCTTGCTTATTGAGCTTTCAGTCTCTGTCACCACATGGTACATTTCTTCTCTGAGAGTTAAACATACTTCACCTCTCTCTATAGAGACAGTTAATGTGGAGATGGATCCTTTAATTGAACAGTCTGTGAGTTTCATGCAGCTCCAAATAACAAATGGTCTAGGGAAGACCATTTTTCTGTGTAGGGATTCTCAATCTGGAAAAGAGAGCTGTCTTCTCCTGGAAATAAATGGCATGTGTGACTGGTGAAGAATACTGAACTTTAATTTTTTCCCCCTCTTCTTGATACAGGGATTAGCAAACAGGCATCAACAGTCAAACATGGCCTCTGGCAGTGGAAAATGGGTTGGTTACTTTCTGTTTTGTTTTTATTCCACAGTTGCCTTAGTGCCTGAGGCCAGGCCAGCTGTGTGTGCTCAGTTTCCCCAGACACTCAAAACACTTGATTAGATTGCGCTAATTATGGCATTGAATGAGACTAAGATTCACTGTTAAGCAGCTGGATTTAAATATCACAGAATATGCCACCCACCCACTGGGAATTCCCTGTGGTTTTACCCAGTATTAACTGAACTTTACCACTTGTTACAGCACTAGCCATCTTCTTTAGAGATCTTAGAAGATACCTGAGGTTTTAGAAGACTGAAAAAGTACAAAAGGCTTTTTCCAATATTCCATGACAAACCTGGTTTGGTGCTAAGTAATGAGACCTAAAGAATACTATGCCCAATACTAGTTTTCTGACAAATCATTTTTATTTATTTATAGCATTTTATATAACTTTCCATTTAAAAAAAATTCTCAGAGTGACTTACAATAAACATAAATGAAATCAAATCAATAGCTAAAAATAAAACCAAGAAGCGTAATACATAATAATATATAATAAGTATGTATCATACTTGGTTGGCATGCATGATTTGTTATTTTTGTGTGTCTTAAATCATTTCTGACTTATAGTGATGTGAAGGTGAACCTATAATGGGATTTTCTGGGGCTGAGAGTGTGTGGCATGCCAAGGTCATCCAGTGGGTTTCCATGGCCAGGTGAGAAGTCAAATCCTGGTCTCTAGGATTGTAGTCCAGTGCTCAAACCACTATATCACACTGGTTCATGATGCATATGTTTAAAACATAAAGACTAAGGATATGTGAGAAATTTCTCTAATCTCTCTGTGTTTGCTTTTGTTTATGTCATTGTATATTTCCTGTTGTGAATATGGGACCATTTGCTATTTGCAATGAGAAATTTATACATGCTTGGGCTTGCGGTATGCAGTGTAATTTTTTTTAATGTTTTAACAGCATGTACGCACTCAAAAATTTCAGCAAAATTCATTTCTTATTATTTATTCATTTATATTCTGCCTTTTCTCCAAAACTGGTACTCAACGTAATTTACAAATACAGAAGAAAGATATCAGTAAACACACACAGACATGAGTTATGATTAAGATGTAAATAAACTACCCACGGAATTAAAACAATTTAAATGAATGCATTTAAAAGACAAAAGATTAAAGTCAATAAACAGTACTCTATTAAAAGTGCTAGTCATTAGTTTTTAAAAGCCTTTTGGAATAAAAATGTTTTCACATGGCTGCAGAAGGTCACCAAGAAGGGGATCAACCTAGCTTTCTTAGGGAGGGAGTTCCAAAGCCTGGGGGAAGCACATTTCTAAAATGTGCCCAAACACACTTCTGTCAGTATGTGCTCATTAATGAAAGAAGATGAAAAATGTGCGCAAAAATAGGTGCATATTTCAAAGAACCTGCCTGGAACTAGCAAAGGACAGACTTGGACCATGCCCTATTGGAATTTGGCATTCAGTGGGAAGGAGAAGATAAGTGTAGCCAGACACTCATCTTAGATTTTAAAAAAGTGGACTTCTGTAAACTTAGGGAGCTGCTGGCTGGAATTCCATGGTCAAGAATAGTGAAAGGGAAAGGAGTTCAGGAGGCATGGGAGCTCCTTAAAGGGAGATACTGAAGGCACAGTCTAAAATTGTGCCAATAAGGAGGAAAAATGGAAGGCATCTGAAGAAACCAGAATGGTTGACTAAAGAACTCTCAGCTGAGCTAAGTGTTAAGAGAAACATGTACAGGAAATGGAAGAAGGAGGAAACCACCAAAGAAGAACTTAAGCAAGTAGTCAGGAGATGTAGGGAGGACGTCAGAAAGGCTAAAGCACAGAACGAACTTAGGCTGGCCAGAGACATTAAAAACAATAAAAAGGGCTTTTTTAAATATGTCTGCAGCAAAAGGAAAAAGAAGGAGACGATAGGGTCACTGCGCAGAGAAGATGGCGAATTACTCACGGGGGAAGAGAAAAAGCAGAACTACTTAACACCTCCTTTGCCTCAGTTTTTTCCCAGAAGGATACAAGCACTCAACCTGGCGGTTGGGGAGCAGGTGAGGATGCAGGGGAAATGTGGCACATGATAGGTAGAGAGGTGGTACAGGAATACCTGGCCACATTGGATGAATTCAAGTCTCCAGGGCCAGATGAATTCCATCCTAGGATATTAAAAGAACTGGCAGAGGTCATTTTGGAACCGCTTGCTATAATCTTTGAGAAATCTTGGAGGACAGGAGAAGTTCCAGCAGACTGGAAGAGGGCAAATGTTGTCCCCATCTTCAAGAAGGGAAAAAAGAGGACCCAAATAATTATCGCCCAGTCAGCCTGACATCAGTACCCGGCAAGATCCTGGAGCAGATCATTAAGCAGTCAGTTTCTAATCCCTTAGAAAGCAACGCGGTAATCACGAGAAGTCAACATGGATTTCTCAAAAATAAGACATGCCAGACTAATCTTATCTCTTTTTATAATAGAGTTACTAGCTTGATAGATGAGGGGAATGCTATGGATGTAGCATATCTCGATTTCAGTAAAGCCTTTGACAAAGTTCCCCATGACATTCTTGCAAAGAAGCTAGTAAAATGCGGGCTGGACAGGGCTACTGTTAGTTGGATTTGTAATTGGTTGACCAACCGGTCCCAAAGGGTGATCACGAATGGCTGCTTTTCATCCTGGAGAGAAGTGACTAGCGGGGTGCCACAGGGTTCTGTCCTGGGCCCAGTGCTGTGTAAGGTCCTACACTTAGGTAGAAAAAATGGAATACAGAAATATAGGATGGAGGACATGTGGCTGGATAGCAGTACATGTGAAAGGGATCTAGGAGTCTTCATAGACCACAAGCTGAACATGAGTCAGCAGTATGATGCGGCAGCCAAGAAAGCCAATGCAATTCTCGGTTGCATCAATAGGAGTATGGTGTCTAGATCGAGAGAGGTACTGGTACCACTCTACTCTGTTTTGGTTAGACCTCATCTTGAAAACTGTGTCCAGTTCTGGGCACCCCAATTCAAGAAGGACATGGTCAAGCTGGAGCAAGTCCAGAGGAGGGCAACCAAAATGGTGAGAGGCCTGGAAGCCATGCCCTATGAGGATAGACTCAGAGAGCTAGGTACGTTTAGTCTGCAGAAGAGAAGGTTAAGAGGGGACATGATAGCCATGTTTAAATATTTGAAGGGATGCCATGTAGAGGAAGGAGAGGCCTTGTTTTCTGCTGCTCCAGAGACCAAGACAAGGAGCAATGGATTCAAGTTGCAGGAAAGGAGATTCCATCTGAGCCTCAGGAAGAACTTCCTGACGGTCAGGGCTGTCCGGCAGTAGAATACGCTGCCTCAGAGTGTAGTGGAGCCTCCTTCTTTGGAGGTTTTTAAGCAGAGGCTAGATGGCCATCTGTCGGGAGTGCTTTGAGAGTGTTCCTGCATAGCAGGGGTTGGACTGGATGGCCCGTGTGGTCTCTTCCAACTCTACATTTCTATGGTTCTATGATTGGAAGCAGGAAAATCTATGGAGGCAGACTTCAGAAATAAACCCTTCTCTATGAAATTGATGGGATTACCATCAGTCAACAGGTGGCTTGAAGGCATGTGCACAGTAAAGTGGGTACTTAAGATATCCATGGTTTCTATCTCAGAATGCAATGGGTAAAGAAACTCAATAATGTCCATGTTCAAAAAAATAGAGATGAGGTAAACTGAGCAGTCTTCTTCTGAATTCCTATCCCTAGAGTGAATTTCCATTGTTTAAAAAAACAACAAACTCTCCAAGCAACAGACGATTGTACTTGATGGCCCTTATGGCCTCTTCCAGCTCTATGATTCTAGTATACTTATAACAATTTGAAGGGATTGTTACCTGGTTTGAGAGGCAGCATGATGTAGTGGTTTGAATGTTGGACTACAACCCAAGAGGCAAGGGTTTGATTCCCCACTCAGCACCCATTGGGTGACCTTGGGTGCTTCAGACACTTTCAGCCCCAGAAAACCCTGTGATACATTTGCCTTAGGGCATTGTGAGTTGGAAGGGCACACAACAACAACTGCTTGATTTGTTGAACTATGAGCTGTCTCTGGCAGCAACTCTTTGAAGTAAAACATTTTAAAGATAGTAGACTTGAATCCAATATCCTTCTGAAAGTCTTGTTTTTAATGGGACAGAGATTATTTTCATATCTTCTCTTTTTTTCACCTTATGCATTTGAGACATGTGCCACTTCCACACTAGCTTGTTATGTGCTATTATCCCACTTTCAACTTCCTATGGAATTCTGGGGTTTGCAGTTTAGGCCAAAGAGCTCTCTGGCTGAGAATTCTAAATGCCCCTCCCTAAACTGCAAACCCCAGGATTCCACAGGATGTTGAAAGTGGAATAATAGCGCTGTAACAAGTGAGTACGGAAATGGCCATGGAGTATGTGGTATTGCAACCTGATCCAGAAGGTCCATAAGAGATCTGGATTTCTGAAGGCAGATGTTACAGTACAGCTATATTTGCAGCACAAAGTGGTGCTATTGGGATGAACTCAATCCAGCAGAGTGCACAGTTGATCACATGCATCTCTAGAATGAAAAACAATCAAATTTTTGAACCCATCCCTACTTTGTCCTTAGCTTACATTCCTTTCACCTCTGCCGTGCAGAAGATTTGGGGACTGTTTGCTACAGCAAGCTAGGGAAGGCAAAGCAATAGGATGAATCTCTGTATCGCAGCCTGGCAACTGTAATTATAGGTGTTCTTATAACAGCTCTCTGATACCTGAAGAACTACCATCTTTATTAGGGCTGGCATTAATATCTGGCAACCTTAGGGAACTGCCAGGGGCTAAGCACACTTGTACAATCCACTGCGTGATCTGCCCTAGGTTTGCCTTTACCTTTTTAAATTCTAGACTAGTACTAACCACCATCTAAATTTCTTAAAATATTTCTAATGTGGCATCACTTGGCAGCTGCATGGGCAATTAAAAAGGAAACTAGACTCAGTTAGCTGGTGCTTTTCAGAGTAATCTTGCTGATGCCGCCACCACTGCTGTCTTTCACCGACCACTTCCTCCAAGTAAACCCATTTGTTTACTTGGCTGTTGAGAGATGGCTGTTATGGAAGTCCTTTTGCCCAGGGTGTCTTCAAGCTTTAAGCTGCCCTTAATATGTACACAGCTTAACATTGTTCTCTATGATACAGAGGTAGGAGGAAGCTCAGACCACCAATATTGAAACACCAGAGAAATATAAAAAGAGAAAACAAATCTGCAGCACACTATGAATTATGTTTTGTGCATAAATGCAGTAATCACTCTTTATGCATTATATCTTCAAGTTTAAAGAATTAGGCTGTGATGTTGTTCTTCACATTTGCTGCTATGTAAGTCATGTATAATAGAAAGCCAATAGTGTAGCCTAGCAATGGGCAACTGCCAGGGATGGAACATCCTCCCAAGGGACCCTGTAAAACGGAATGCTCCCAACCATCACTTTTCCTGTGCTCTGTATCAACCCCAAAGCTGAGATGGCAGGCAAAAATTGACCCCAAATATACAGTAGCACCCTCTAAGCCTAGGAAAGGTGCCATTTAATATGTTGCTACTTTGGAGTATCTTTTTGGCGGCTGGGGGAGAGTCTCATTACTTTTGCCAGATCAGTACAGATGGCCTTTCAGCCTGTACAAGCCTTTATTCAAAAGAAGAGGTGATTAGAAAAGGAAGTCCAATAGCATCCTTGTGTGAAGTAGGGGCTGTGTAAAAAGTTGCAGACGTGCCAGAAAACGTGATAAAATGCCCCCAAGAGGCTTGAAGGATGTGACATTTGTCATCTGGGGGCAACTCCCCCAATTCTGTTTATGTGCAAAAAAGGCTTGGAAGGTCCACAGGCAGTCCAGAAGCTGCATTTCACCTAATCCCAGTGTAGATCAGGAAGGGATCATATCTAGAATCCTGGACTTAATGTAAAACTCAAACAAGGAGAAAGGATCGATAAGAATGCTGCATAGAAGGGACCTGCTTTACAGAAATGTAACTGGGCTCTTTATGGCTGGACAAATATGCAGAATTGCAGCTTTTCCCGAGTCACTGAATGTTACTTACTTCTCTCATAAACAATAGTTTAAATACAGGAAAAAATGCAGCTATACTGCCAAGATAGTCTGAGACACAAGAAAATGTGAAGAAATAAACCCAGAAAACATTTTTTCTTGTTCTCTAGTATTTTTATCATTATTATTGCAAAGACCTAACATAAACAGGCTGAAGTCCTGTTTCTTGAGACATGTTGGTTGTTCCCTATGCAAGCACAAAGAGATTAATGAAGGAAAGAAAGTTAACATCAAAGAGACTGGGGAACTGACCTTGCTTAGAAAATAACTTTCAACCTCTTTCTCAAATTAAAAGCTTCCTCTACTCAAGTACAGCTTGCAGAACAATTACAGTGTCCTGTTATAATGGATGGAAATACTCAAGGTTATTGAACAGGGTAGAATTTGTGAATCTCTGGGATACATATTATAGAAAGGAAGAAAGACTGAGAAGATACATATTTAGGATCATGACATTTTGAGATACTAATGAATCTTGGCATCGTTTTCATTTATAAAGGGTAATATATCAAAATAGATTGGGAATGACATTTGTATGTCATGTATTCTAATTGTGTTTTCAAATAATTTAACTGTTAATGCCTTGGTTTGGTTAGATATTGATTGAATAATGTTATTTCATCAGAGCATTTTAAAGTGTCAGTTTGTACTTGATAAACTGCAAGATACACAGCAATAGCATTATGAAGACCTACTTAGTATGACATCTGTCTCCTATCTATCTGTCCTCTAACTTGTTAAAGTTACTTGTTGGGACTGCAACTCCTAGAATCATGGATTCAAAGTGGCAAGTAAGCAGGGCACAATGAACAATAAGTGGGGAAGGCACTAGACCATGTGCCACAAGGCCATGAAAAATGTAGCCAGCACTATGTCATCACTCCCCCCTTGGAGGACTCAGATGACGAGGAGGCAGATTGAAGTTGCAACTCCCTCTGAGGAGATGGGGGTTGAGGCAGTAGATGATCCTGTTTCCCATCAGGACATGGCAAAAGTTACAGATGCTGAAGATGATGCCCCCATCCTTCTTTGAGAAACAAAAAGAAAAATGGAGAGCCCACCCTAATTTAAGCAACAAATGCTGACCTCACTACACTAATGAGACACCTTGTGATAGATGATGATGCTGTGATTGAGGAGCAACTGATTGTGCAGGGAGCCGAGCCAATGAGTGAGCAAGTCAACCTGCATACATCCCCTGCACTGGAAGGTCAAACAGAGGCTGAGTTGTCCCAGCCAACTCATGACAGAGAGGGAACCAGCAGTGACACAGAGGAATTGCAGCCAGCTGTGCCCATCAGCCCTCAATCACGCAGAAGGCTGAAACGGGCTGCTTGGACTAGGCTGAGGAAACTATAATGAGCAGCACTTGCTCACAGGGGCTATTTAAGTCTACCAGCATGGCTGCTCTTTGGTTGCAGCAAATTATTAGCAAGCCCTCACAACTTTTGTGTCTCCTGCTCCCTGAAACCGTCTGGATCCATCTCTGCCTCCTGAACCTTTGGACTGGACCTTGACCTGGCTCAGCTTGTGTTTTCCTAGTGTTTGGTATATTCAGACTCCCCAACTGTTCCTGACCTCTCTCCTCCCTTTCTGGCTGCTGCCCAGCAGGGAGAGATTCCTGACACACCTGTGGCCTTGAAGGAGCTTGTCATAAATATTATGGCAGTTCCTCTCCAGCCTTATTGGTGACAACTGTCTTATTTGGTTGCCAAGCAGTACACAATCTTCACTCCTGTTGCGTCTTGACCTTGGACTAACTACATTTTGAACTACTCTGCTTGCTCTTTACTTGTGGACAAGATCCTTGGAGAAGTGAGAGCCACCATATGTATACTGGATCCTTACCCCTCCTGGCTTCTGAAAGCAGCTAGAGGGGGACTGGTTGAATGGGTAAGGGGAGTGGTGAATGTCTCACTGCAGCAAGAAAGTTTCCAGCATGCCTAAAAGAGGCTGTGGTGAGGCCATTACTAAAGAAGCCTTCCCCAGATCCCACCACCTTCAACAATTGTAAGTCAGTTTCCAATATTCCATTTTTGAACAACGTTCTGGTGGCCTCTCAGTTCCAAAGGTTTCTGGATGAAACTGATTATCTAGATCCATTTCAATCTGGTTTCAGGCCTGGTTATGAGATGAAGACAACTTTGATCCACCTTGGTGGATGGCCTACACAGGAAACTAGACAGGGGGAATGTGTCTTTGTTGGTTCTGCTGGATCTCTCAGTGGCTTTCAGTACCATTGACCATGGTATCCTTCTAGGCTGGGATGGGATTTGGAGGCACTGTCATGCAGTGGTTCTGGTCATTCATTCCTGGAGGGACGAACTCAGAAGGCAGTGTTGGGGGACTCCTGTTTGAGTTCTTGGTCATTGGCCTGTGGGGTCCCTCAGAGTTCTGTTTTGTTCCCCATGCTGTTCAATATCTACATGAAACCTCTGGGAAAGGTCATTAGGAGTTTTGGGGTTTGGTATCACCAATATGTTGATGAAACTCAATTCTACCTCTCTTTTCCATCAGATTCTAAGGAAGCTGTCATGACCTATAAAGCTCTATACAGCTTAGGTCTTGACTATTTGAAAGACCATGTCTCCCTATACAAATTTGCTAGAGCTCTAAGATCTGCAGGAAAAGGCTTTCTCTTGTTCCTGCCACCGTCCCAGGCTCACCTGGTGAGGACACAAGAGAGAGTCTTCCCAATGGCTGCTCCCATCCTGTGGGGGGCTAGGCTGTCCCCCTCCCTGCTCTCTCTTAGCTGGTAGCCAAAAACATTTCTCTTCAAGCAGGCTTTTATGTGAGCTGAGGAGCTTTCTATTTATTTATTAACCTGTTTTTAATATTGTACATTGTTATAGGTTTTTATAATTTTATATGTTTTTTATTGTTTTAAATGGTTTTTTAAATGTTTTTAACTTAATTTTGGAAGCCACCTTGGGAGAAAAGCAATTCTGGGAGAAAAGGCAGCATACAAATATAATAAATAAATAAATATTTATTCTCCCCATCACACAACATGCACAGATAAATAGATAGATAGATCAAGCCCCTGGATATGCATCTATTGTGCTGATGTAACTCTGTGTTCCACTGATATAAAAGAAACTTTGAAACAAATCTGTTCCCCCCAGCAGGCATAACTAGAGGACAAAATTCTTCTTATTGTTACTTGCCCTAGGTTATTGGGCTTTTACTATTACATTGCCTCTAGCTCTTTATTTTCTCTTAGTGAACTCACAATAGCATTTTATATAAGGCTCTTAAATGAGTCAGTTTTTATTTCTTTCAATCAAACTTGGCTTGAAGATCTGAGAACTTGGGTATATTCTAGTCAATATGTAGTCCACATTAAAAACAATGTGATTTCCCTCCGTTTCAACTATTTCTTTTCTAAAAAAAATTAGAAATATAAGTACAAATAAATAGGGAAAGAGAAAAGATAGAAAAGGGAACAGGAGAAAAGGGATGATGAAGAAGAAGAAACACAGAATATGAACATGGGTGAGGCATATACTTTAATATGTTAACTAAATGACAAAAATATCTTTGCTTGGAGTTGCTATCTATAAAATTTAAAGGCTAAAGCAGTGAACTCTCCTACCCATCATATGACAGATGATGCAAGTTTGTCTTTGCCGTTTTCTTCCATTGATGTTCATCTTAGGTTAACTCAGCAAAAGCTATTTTTTAAAACATCTGTCTATCTATTTATCATCTATCTATAATCTATCTATTACATCTCCCAAGGTGATGAACAGGAGACACAAAACTGTTAAAATATTTAGAATATTGTTTAAAAAGAGATTAAAAGAATTTTTTAAAAAACAATTTTAAGAGCACAGGTTTGAGACATCACTCTAAATGTATACCTTTATTTTATGGGATAGAGTTTGGCAATGGATAGATATTCAGCAGCTCTAACTTCTCCTCTCAGAGTTCTTCAATTGCATATTTCATTCACTTTCAAGACATGGATGCATTCTAGCGGTGGGCAGTATATAACAGCCCCATTTCTGCAGGATTCTACCATTGCCTTCATGACATGACCAGAATATCTAGGTGGTTTATGCTGGCCCAACCCATGATAACACCTGTATAAATATATTTACAGACATTGCAGAATTCTCCTGTACCTGCTTCTACAATGCCCTTACACCCAGTTGTGGAAGGGCTACCATATACCTCAGGCACAGCTTCATCCCCCAGCAGCCACAGAGTGCTCATGGGGGTGTGCACCAGGACCAAAGAAATAGCTGCTGATCTTGTCTAAGGGATGATGACTACTTCTCCTCTCCAAGCACACCAGGGCAGGCAAATGGCTTTGGGTACACCCTCCTTCCCCTGGTAAGCGGTGACTAGGGGAAGAGGTGCACAAGAGAACCAGTTGCCCTGGCCCACTGAGAGGAGGTGAAGAAGCCATTGCTCCTGAGCCAACCAGAATAGTTATAGCAATAGCAATAGCACTTACATTTCTATACCACTTTATGGTGCCAAGCACTCTTTAAGCTTACAATGTTTTAGCTAATTGTCCCGAACAAGCTGGGTACTCATTTTACAGATCTACTGAGGGATGGAAACCTGAGTCAGCCTGGAGCCCTGCAAGATCGAACTCACAACATTGTGGCTGCAGTACCAACCTTTAACCACTGCACCACCAGTGCTAGTGTAGCTCCTTGATTTCTGCTGATAGGTTATTACTAAGCTTGTTTATGTATTGTTCTTCACTTTGTTGTGTGCCAGTAGCGCATGCATCTGCATCTGTGTGTGTCTTTTCTTTACACGCCTGGATCCACATGTATAATTTTCATCATACATATTTCATCATGGGTAGATAGATAGATAGATAGATAGATTGTGTGTGTGTGTGTGTGTGTGTGTGTGTGTGTGTGTGTGTAAAAGTAAAGATTCATCAATAGATGGGCTAGTGGCAGTATGCTACTCAGAACCAGAAGCACATATTGAAGTGGGCTGGTCAACATTATAAACAGTGCTTTTGGTTCTGAGTTCTGCTCAGCCCAATATGCAAAGCATTTTTTCAGAAATAAGCATTTTCTCATTTCAATGCAAATTATACTTTGGTTCTGGTCTCTTAGTTATTCCAAGTTTAGCCTGAAACAATTTTTTGATCGAAGTGGGTGAGTTTGCTAGCTGAAAATTCCCTTTGTAACAATAAAGAGATATAAAGGATGTCTGTTGTTGCCTTTAAAAGCCCCTCCCAAAAAAGGAAAATGGGAGGTGAATTGAATAAAACTGCAGAAATTACCGTGCTATCATTAATGTTAATAGATCACATTGTATTTATTCTAAAAAGATTCTTTTTTTTAAATTTCAAGAATATTTCCATAATTTATCCTAAGACGGAAAGTGTGAAAGGTACGTGAAAAATGGAATTTCATGTAACTTAGAAAAGCAGGCTTCAGGGCATGCTTTGAGTTCTTTTATGGTTTCCCTGAAAATTCAGGTCATTTAAAAAAAAAAAAGTATCCAGACTGATTTGTACATCACTAACTTGAATGAGTTTTACATCCAGAGAGAACAAGCTTCCTTCAAAGGGTTGAGCCACTGGTGGCAAATTGTAGAACTACTCCGGGTTGTTTGTTGAATTTCCAGCAAAATGAAAGCTCAGACAAATGTTTATGCACAGATAAGTTTTAACTGGAAGGCACCTTAATAAAATCCTGTTTTGCTTATAAAAATAATTTTTCCTCTACTTTCCCTAGGTTCCTCACAAATGTTTTTGACAAGCCCTGTGGGCCTTCCAAAAACAGCAGGTAGAAGCTTCCTGCTGCTGCAGTAATAAATTTAAAAACTGTTGGACTGCACACCTGGATGGTTTAGGTTTTGTGAGCTGTAAGTACAGTTTCAGTCATCCCATGCTTGGCAGTTCAGGGCCTGGATCCAAAATCTTTTTAAGATCTGCTCAATAACTTGTAAGTATCCAATAGAATTTCCCTTTTCCTTTGCAAAATTCATTCTCACCCATATTGTACATAGAGATGAATAAAAATTTGGATTAGTTAGTTTGAAGAAAGAACTGTCCCAGATTCTCAGAGTTATACATTTGGTATACAGAACTTCAGATTTTTCAAAAAAATCAAATGTAGGAGAACCAAAATTGGCAGATTTGCTCATTTAAGAAAAGAGATTTTGCTCAGCCCTTAAAACTCTGGCTTTGAGTCCAACCATTAACGCTTATGTATGTGAAATGACCAATGTTATGGTATTGAATTTGGGCTGCTATATCTATTTTCTGAGAGTCTTCTCATTTGATAGCTACGCAGCAGGTAGGTATAACCCTATGTGCCCTATCCCAGTGTGGAAACAGCTATATCTACCAAAATGAGTAAGCACAGATGAGTAAGAATTTTGTTTGAATTGCTTTTCAATAAGAATCTATTACTTTCCACAAATTTCATTTTCCATTCAACAGAAAATAAAACACAAACAAACGTGAGAGCCACATAGAAAAAAAAACTGAATGTGGTGAATGTGATTTATCCATCTACCATCATATCATTGTATTTGAAAAATGGACATTTAGCGATCATGGCTTAAATACTAGTATTAATCCTGACTAGAGTAAAGCCGTTGAATTTCCTTGATTTACCTATAAGTTAACTCACCCTTCAACAATTGATTAAATAGATCTACTTTAGTTGGAACCAACTAACAGCATTCCAGCATATGACTTGGATCCTATTGTTAATTCCAACTAGAGCCCCATTGCATCAGTGAAAATTGCCTATGGATTGACTCACCACTCAACTATGGCTTAAAGGATTTACTATGTGCCTATCCAGACGTTAAACTATAAACTTCCAACATTCTTCACCATCGACCTTTGCCTATGTTGGCTAGGGTGGCTGGGAACTGGAGTCCAGCAACTTCTGGAGAGTTGAATAATTTCCATCCCTGGACTAACCAGTAGTGTATTGGTCTTTGTGTACCATTCAAGATGCTGTACTTTAAGAAGAGTGAAAGGGTTTAAAGGACAACAGCAAAGAGTGTCCATGATTTGAAATGAGGAGAGGCTGAAGGAATGGGGACAGAGACAATAACATCCCCACCCATTAAAAATCCCATTTGCAGCAGACAGTGTCCACAAACCTGTCTTGGTGTGTTGGGGGCAGCCTTTGTCAGAAATGGGACCAGCCTGGCTTCCTGTGGAAGGGAGTTTCACAGTCTATTATTTAGGGAGTTCTTCAGTTTTATAGGACAGTATGTTCAATGTAGAACATCAAGCTGTCACTGCTAGGAGCAGAGTGCGTATTTCATTCTGTGCAAATGTATCATTCTTTCAGCCTTTACTACTCCAGTATATTTAAATAAAAATACAACTGTTCACATTAGCACATGAATATGTAAAAGACCTGGAGTGGTGGTAGGGGGATTAAATTTGGCTGCTTGCTCTTTATAGCTACGTTAGAACAACAGTGTTAGAAACAATGCCAAATACCTTCCCTTATTTCAAGCAAAATGGATTCTTTGGAGGTTTTTAAGCAGAGGCTGGATGGCCATCTGTTGGGAGTGCTTTCATGTGTGTTCCTGCATAGCAGGGGGTTGGACTGGAGGACCCCTGTGATCTCTTCTAACTCTATGGTTCTATGATTCTAGACAGACTCTTTTCTAATTTCACTCCATGTTTGTCTAAGTAGTAGACTCTAAGAGAAAATTGCCCTGCTATATTTTTCATAATAAAGACATCAGCTTATACTTAGGATATTACAGAAGTCTGTAGCAATTCTAGGGAGCATTATCAAGACATTCAGCATTAAACTGATTGCCAAATTAGGCCCTGTAGCAGCAAATTCTAGGAAAATTCAAACAGATGTAGAAGATTGTTCAGTACTTTTGTAAGGTGACATTAGCAAAAAGCAAATAATTGTGTTACTTTAGCAAATGATAGTAATGGTGTATGGCAGACCCTTAAACAAGATTCATTTAATAGTGTTAAAAAATACCAATAAATAATAAGCAATTTTCAAGGCTAAGCAGACACAGCCTTTTTTATTTAGAAACGGCATTATCTGCCTCATAGTATCTTAACAATGTCTTAATGTACTTAGATTACAGACGCTGCACAACATTTTCTCCTTCCTAACTTCTTTTTTCTCCCTAAGAGATTTAATGGCTGTAATCTGGAACATTTAGTGGGTCTGAAACTCATCCATTGAAAGCAGAAAAAGCACACTTAATTCTGTACTAGTTTTTGTAGAATAATTATTTCATGTGCCTCCTCTGGGATTAATATAGACCATATTTGCCAGCATATAAAATGCGCCTGTATATAAGAGGCACCTCATTTATACATTGGCAAATACTATTTGCCAGCATATATAAGACACACTGGCATATAAGATGCACCCCATTTTCAAACAATATTTTGGGGAACAAAAGTGAGTCTTATATACCAGTAAATACAGTAGATAAAACACAAATCAAAGTGTGAAGTGTGAAGTGCATCAAAGTACACAAATTTTTAAAAGCCAATGACCTCAACATAAAATGCAGAATAGTATTAAAAGATAAGAGTACAGAAGCAGGATTGCTGTTCCAAACTGTTGTTGTAGCCTCACTCATTGGTGGGAGGGGCCTGGAGCATCCTCCTCCTTGCACCCCAATTGGCAGCTGAAGAAAACCTCCTTCATCCTGTATGGCTGCTAGCTGTGAAGGAAGGGTGGAAGGGATCAGGGCAGGAGATGCTGCTTAGTTACATACTCATAACTGAGCAGCCAATTTAGAATACTGGCAAATATTCATAGAACGATATTCCGTTACATAAATTTTCTGCAAAGAAAAGTGGATTTAAAGGGATCAGTCAATGTATCAAAGAAATTAGATGTGTACACATAGGTAAAAGGGATAGTATGCAGCAGTCATCTCCAAATCTGGCACCTTGTGAATGTGTTAGATTAAAATTCTCATCTTCCTCAGCTATGTGGGCTATTGACTTTTCTGGCTGAGGATGATAGGAGTTATATTCCAGCAAATTTAGAGGGTGCCAGGTTGGGAAAAGCTGCTGTGGATGAGTATGCAGTAATGTCCTAATAGACCTAAGCCCTCTTCTGTCATGGCATGACCCTTCTATTGGACAAGTTCATTCTGTTCTGTTAAATTGGCTTTCATTAATAATGGCACCGTGTGTATTTTGAAAGCTGCTAATCCTGATAGCCTCAGTCCCCCCGTGTTCTCTGTCTTCGTCCCTTGAATGGCACTGTTTGTATTGCTCTCTGTCAAAGGGCTTACTGGGGATTTATCCAGGCATACAAGGTATGTGCAGATCAGGGACAGCAAAGCCCTATTGCTGGTCCTGCCTCCTGATATCCATTCATTGAATGTAGATGTCTGCAAAGAGATTACATGATGCTTTAGGGCCTGACGAGATGGAGAGACTAAATATGGGTTGGGCAAACATGGTCCATTTGACTCTTCTTTCAATGGAGAAAAGAGAGAGGGGAAACTTCCCACACATAGAATTTCTGACTCTCACATTATAGAACTATATAACTTGTATTGCTGGTTCATTGATCAGTTTCCCTTTCTTTGCAGCAAAACAGTTAAACATTAAAAGCTTTTGGCTGGAGTATTGTTCAAGAAAGAAAGGAAAGAGCAAAACATTTTAATTAAAACTGCAACTCAGGAGTGGTGGCCTGCATACTGAGTCTTTTGTTCTTGTAGCCCCAAACTTTGAGGCTGAATATAACTCCTTTTCTGCAAAATAATTCTCCAAGCCAAGTCAATGTAAGTTAGCCTCACTGCTTGCCTGAAATGCTTATTGAGCTCAGGATACTCTCTGCAACCATAGGTGTGAATTGTCAATTGCTTATGCACAAGACTTCCTTGGTGTTGCATTATTACTGTCAGACGTCTAGCTGAATAACAACTGGCTGTTGAAAGATTCAGCAACTGAATGGGAATTATTGTCAGTAGGTTCTCAGCAATTGGCAAATATATGAGTCTAGAAGCCAAATGCTATGTTTAGAGAGCTCATAACTTCTGTGCGTGAAGCAGTGAGAAATGGAAGATGTGAAGTGCAGCAGCATCTTGATTCAGGTGGTAGTGCACACAAGGGGTTTTCTGTTTCCCTGCTCTGCAATCTGGTTGCTATAAGCCTGAAGTCTGTTGGTTTGTTACAATTGCAGTTGAGCCTTCCCCAGGGATGCATAGCAGTGGGGAGGAAAGGCAGACAAAACCTCTTGGCTCCAAGCAGCCCTATTTCTCCAGTTCCTTAATTCCTTCATGACCACTGCACACAATATCTTTTCCTTCCTTCCACTGCCTACAAAAGCATACACCATTTGTGCATAATGATTCTCTCCTGTGTTGTCCCCTCACAATTCTGGCAGCACCTCTGCTGGGATGGGAGTGTGTCCCCAACGCTGTCCTCCACATCCAGCTGACCACCTGCAGAAGGGAGCTCAAGGGACATGGTCCTTCCATCTGCACTGCAGCCAGCCTTCTTCCCATACTTCAGTGGGGAAGGAAGCTTCTGACTCTTTTGCATGGCTGGCTGAGATGGGAGCCTCTCTCATTCCGGGGCCATTGACGGAATATTTCTGTCAATGATATACTCCACAATTGCACCAGCTGGGAACGTGAGAAGGGCAGGACTGCAATGAGGTCATGCAAAAGCATCCTTGCAGTCCTGTTGTTCTGGCATCTGCATGCTGGGAGGGCACTATCCTGCAGAAATGGCCATAGGTGCACCACTACAATGCATCAACAAGATTCCAGCCGCAGAGAAACATGCCTATCTACTATATAAATGTCAAAGTTTGTCTGTTTGTGAGTTTGTCTATTTGTCTGTGTCAGGCAGGTGAAGACCTCATATGATTGGCTGGCTGTGAAGATTCTATGGAATCCTGGGGTTGGCAGTTTAGGGAGGGGACTTTAGAATTCTCAGCCAGAGAATAGGCTGGTTGGTATGGAGATGAGGCCTAGCAGCAAGAAGTTAGGAACCCAACTTCTATATGTTAACAACTCTGAATACAGATTCGATTGGGGAATATGAGGAAAAGTTACAGGTACTGGAATAGGCTGGTTGCTATGAAGACAAGGCCTAGCAGCAAGGAGAAGGACAGCATATTTCCTCAGGAACCCAACCTCTGTATGTTAACAACTCTGAATACAGATTTGATTGGGGAGTATGGGGAAAAGTTACAGGTACTGAAATAGGCTGGTTGCTAAGAAGACAAGACCTAGCAGCAAGGAGGAAGACAGTGTATTCTCTCAGGAGCCCACACTGTGAATGTAAATAACTATGAATACAGATTGCATTGGGAAATATGGGGAAAAGTTACAGGTACTGGAGAAGACAGTTTGTTGAGTTATTAAGAAGAAAATAAAATCCCAGGCAGCACCAGGTAAATACGCTAGTGATCAAATATAGGTTAGCTCTGTGTGTGTGTGTGTGTGCTGCCAATTCACCCGCTGCCATATGGTGACCCCGTGAATTTCATAGAAATTTTTTAGGCAAGGAATACTAAGAAGTGGTTTTGCCTTCTTCTAACATATAAAACACCGTATTCATTGACGGTCTCCCATCCAAATATTAACAAGTTACTGTATAATTGTACTCCAATGGTGTAGTTAAAGACCTTTTGGTGATATTTACAAACTAGTAAACTAGACACACATAAATACAGTCAATGTATATGTATTCAGGTAACATATGAGGTGTAATAGTTTGAGCATGGTGTAGTGGTTTGAGCTTTGGACTACAACTCAATAGGCCAGGATTCAAATCTCTGCTCAGCCATGGAAGCCTAGTGAGTAACCTTGGGTAAGTCATACTCTCTCAGCTTCCAGCAAAGGCAAAAATTCTCTGAAGAAATCTTGCCAAGAAAACTCCAAGCTAGGTTTGCCTTAGCATTGCCATAAGCTGGAAATGATTTGAAGGCACATAACAACAGAGGCAACCCAAAATTTCACCAGCTCAAAATAAAGAAAGTGAAGTTCATTGCAGTCTTATATTCAGTTCAAATGAGTGTAAATAAAATCAATCCAAAATAGTTCAGAATCTGAAAACAGGCAAAACTGTAGAGACATTTTCCTCCAAAATAATTCCATTGTTTTACTCTAAATAAGAGAATTGTGCCAATATCTTTCCAATGGCATTTGAGTGATTATTTATCTTCTTCATTAAATGTGAAACTGCACTTTCTGCACAAATTGTCTTGTCCTCTGTAAACATGAAATTGCAGGACAGTGTGAATTTATTTTGCCTGACCTATAAGACATATTACATTCATGTTCAATCCAATCTCCAAGGGACATCCTCTACTGATATGACAGTGACTAGTGAGTATGGCTGGAAGCAAATAATTATGTTTGTTGGCAGGCATCTAACAGTGATTTTTCAATGCTGTATTTCCCTGCAATTTCTGGAAGGACAACTGCTTTCAAATATAGGCCATTATCTGCATGCAGTTTATAAAATGTTCCGGACATGCATACATAAGGTTAGTCTCAGCAAACCAGATTGAGAGGTCTATTGTCATCCATTTCTTTCCTCAAAATAGTAGGACATTAAGTCTGCAATCCATTGGGGGCATTAGGCCACCATACTCTCATACTTTTATGCACAGCAGTTGTACCCTTCATTGTTTTATTCCAAAGAGGTATCCAGTACCCTTTTGTGTAAATGCTTGCCCATTCACCCACAGATCGATGAACTAGCTTCAAGGCTGGTTGTCATGAACTCTTCTGAAGAGTTTTTAAAGCTGATCATTTGTATATTTTCACTGTTTCATATTGTCATTTGTAAGCCATCTTGAGCCTCAGTCTGTGGAAAAAAGAAGGATATAAATACTGATGATGATGATGATGATGATGATGCCCAAGAATAGCAACTCAAACAAGAATAAGAATAGTCCCAGAACAATCTTTATATATGAATACCAACAAATTTTATGCTCCAAGGTTGATCAGGTTCTCAGCCTTATTTTTTTATATCCAACCTTTCACCTTCAGATTCCATCTCAACTGGCTGCAGTTCTGTGTTAAAGTTCAATGTGCTTTACAACATCATCCTATGTAGTCAGAAGAAAGCACCACAGAGTTCAAGGGAGTTTACCCTCTCAGAGAACAATGCATATTTCAGTCCCATCCCTTTAACCTAACTATCTGAATTTATTAGTAGTTTGTTTGCTTCTTTGGGATGTCTGTGTATATGGTGGAGCTTTTACCCTGTTTGCTGAGATGAACATAAATAATAGGAAAAAAAACACAGAGAGAAAGAGCTCACAGGGGGGCAGGGGAGAGAGCCCCTTGAGACATAGCCCCCTTTCACACACCAACCCGCAATGGCCACGGGGTCACGACGACAGTTCTGCGTGACGTCATTGTGATCCTGTGCCGATCCCGTGGCAACCTGTTAGAATTGTGGATTAAATTATTGTTTCTCCTGACAATGAGATGCGATTGCACAGTCCTCCCACACTTACCTGTCATGCAGAATGTCAGGAAGCGCAATGGCTGTGCTTCCTCCCCCAGCACAGTCTGGGAAACTGCGGGGCTGCACTGTGGAAGGGATGGGTGGAGACATGGTGCTTCCTTCCATCCATCAGGCAGCCATGCGGAGGGGAGCGCAGCAGAAGCAATTCCCTCCCGGGAGAGGTTTTTCCCTGGATCTCCACATGAGGGCTTCAGAAAAAGGTAAGGTGTGAAAAGGGCCATAGCTATGGATTCTCCTTAGTAACATGATTATAGAGGGTGTCATAATGAAGTGCTGCCTTCAGTCCTAAGTGTCAGACTCCACAAGTGATTTGTGGCAACAATAGCATCCCCCATTTCCAAAATTTGACAGTTAGAGGTATACTGCCTCTGAAATGGGGGTGAAAAAATCACTATTTTGAACTACAGCTCCCAGACTTTCTGACCTAGCATGGCTGGGGGAGTTTTGGGAGCTGTTGTCCATAAATCTGGGGGATCTAGGAGCTGTAACTGTCCGTCTTCCATAATTTAAAGAGGCTAAGCTAGTGGCTATCACTACAACCCATAGAAGTGAATGTAATAAATTAGTCACCAAAATCTGGACTTTTTTTTCACAGGATTTTAAGAGATAGAGAGCTCTTGGCGGAAGGAATAGCAGTCTAGAGAAAAGGAAAGGGATGGATGTTTATGATGGTATTGCAGATCTGCTTTCTCCAAACGACTGACACAGAATGCCTAAGTTGTGGATATTTTATTTCTTAAGTAAGTACTATGTACATTATCCTCTGAATGTTTCTTTTGCAGCTTTCATTTTATTTTAACCACTCGTGCTAATGGATAAGAATAACTGTACAGCCAACTCTTCCACTGAACTCAAAATGATGAAAAATGCATTTATTAATGTGCACTTAGAGTCAACCAGATTTTTTCTTCCCCATGCAGCAAGATTATGAATTTTCTGAGGCTATCCTCAATTGTGATTCTATAGAAATATCCAGAGTTGTTCAACATATAATAGTGTTACAGAATTTAAAATAAGAAAATGGGTTATTAAAGTTACAAATCTTCATGGTCTTGATGTCTTTAATAAAACATTTATCTGTTAATAATGGATACTGTTTCTGGTCTGTTCATACTTTCAGTGGGGGAAAAATGACCACTCAAAAGCTCCTGATATTTCCTTATCCTTTCACGCCAAGGCTGACACAAAAAAAGCAGTTATACTGATAAACTGTTCATCACTTACAAAGGTTTAAAAATTTTAACAGCTCTGCATAAATTGAAGAGTAGATGTTTAGCCTTCAAGGCATGCAACAGGAAAAGGAAATCTAGAGCATCCATGGAGATAAATGTTATAACTTCACAGCATTTTGTGCATAGTTAATAGAATGGTTTCACTCATGTGAAACACAATTCATGTACACACATCCACACACATCCACACAGTATTAATCTTTAATGTAAATCAGAGTAGGACACCTCAGGCAGTTGTACCTTTAATGTTTGTTAGCTGAAATGATCCTAACGGAATAATAATAATAATGCATTATAGATAGGACAACTGACATTTCTAGATGACAGCTTTAAAAAGTCAGTGTAAAAATGTTCAAATATCAGTGAAATTGTTAAGAAGGTTGTGCACAAGCAGCCACCATCTTTACCCCAAGACATGAAAAATGGAAAAATAACATGTCTTCAAAATATCTCTTATTTGCTCCAGTAAAAATGTTTCAACATTTGCAGTTCCTAAAGAGGTAGGAATAGCAAGGGGAAAAACAATGAAGAGTCCTCTGTCATCTTAAATACTTACACATTTATTTTGTCATAAGCATTCAGGGACTATAGCTTTCTTCATCTGATGTATGAAATACTAAGGTTCCTCTTCGTCCCACCATCAACACAGGAACATTAGGGCCATTTCCGCCCTTTATTGCTTTAGAGCTATAATTCCATTTTCAACCTCCTGTGGAATTCTGGGGTTTGTATTTTTACTGAGGCCAAAGAGCTCTCTGGCTGAGAATTCTAAATGCCCCTCCCTAAAGTACAAACCCCAGGATTCCAAAGAATGTTGGAAGTGGAATAACAACACTATAACAGTGTAGTGAGGAAATGGCCCTAGACTACACATTGTGGAATAAGTCCTAACAATACAGCCATTGAATAAATTGAATTTATATAAATGTTAACTTAACAAGGCTCATTAATTTAATGAGTTTACTCTATCTGGGGCAAGTAATTGTATTTAGCCTATAACAGGAAAGGTAGCAGAAGAAGAAGTCAAAACTTACAAAGAGCAGGAGGGTGCATCTTTCATTAGTACCATGGTCTGCAATTTTGTAGTATTGGCTCTAAACCAGAGCTGGGAACTTTTGGTCCACCGGATGTTTGGCTTCTGTTCTCAGAAGCCAATATGCTCAATGGTAAGAGATTATGGGAGCTGTAATCTGAACATCAGGAAAAATTCCCATCTTAAAAGTACATTTAAGGGAAGAATCAGTGCAAAACAGCAAAAATTTATCTATTTGCAGATATTCAGGTTTTTTAAAAAAAAATGAATATCATGTTATTCTTAAAAACAACACCCCACGTGCCTTATCTCTCATCTTCCTGACTTATTGGGCACTTACAGGACAGAATGCTGCTAGGATGTCTTCTCTGTGTTCTTCAATTTTGTCTACATTTGTCTAAATGCTTTCAATTTTTCCTTGTTTACATTTCTACTTCTCTTAACTCTCTCTGAATAGGGACTGGGGATTCTCCCCATACATGCCTATTAAAGCCAAAAAGTCAAAGAAGCAGACTGGTGTGTCCATTAAAAAGACCACTACCATCACAGGACTTCCTGTGTGTAGTTGTGGTCCCAAACTGGACCCTGTTTGCTGATTGTGAACCTTTATTACAGTCTCAGAAAACCCAAAGAGCCATTCTCTATAAAGCTAGTCCCACAGAATGTGACAAGGGCATTGGGCAGATACATTTACTGGACAATCATATTGAGATAGCACATTTCATACTTCCCCATGAAGAGGCAAATATTTGGTGTTATCTCCTCCCTAGTGCTGATGCTGATGCTGATGCTGATGCTGATGCTGATGCTGATGCTTCACTCACAGTTTTGATTTGTGCAGAAACTACAGTTGCACCTATTGCAATGAGTGTTGAACAAACATAAGATTGTATAGTTCCTAAATGAGAGCCAGGGTTGTAGTAGGTTGAGCTTTGGAGTACAACTCTAGAGGCCAGAATATCAGTCTCAGTTTAGCCATGGAAATTGACAAGGTGACCTTGGGCAAATCACATTCTCTCAGTTTCAGAGGAAGGCAAAGGCAACCCCTTCTGAACCAATCTTATCAAGAAAATCTTGTGATAGATTTCATTTGGGATTGCCATAAGTTATTTTTTTTAAAGCATTACATACAATTACAAATATGATTACAGTTACATACAATTACCCATTTCTCATTGATAAACATCCCCAATACCAATATAAAATACATAGAATAAAGTTATATTAAGTAATCTCTGTAATCTAAACTTAAAATTCAACCTAAGAGCTATCATCAGTCTCTCAACGTGATTACTGACAAAGCCCCCCATCTCTTTTCCAGATAGTTACACACTTCTCCCCATTCTTCTCGATATCTATCCAAGGATTTATCTTTCAACAAAATAGTAAGTTTATCTATTTGCATCAAATTGTATATCTCATACAGCCATTCATCTATGTCCACTCCTGTCTCTTTTTTCCAGTCTCTGGCAAATAATATTCTGGCTTTAGTTATCAAATATAAAAAGATTTTTCTATTATGCCTCCCAATAAATCCCTCAATTAACTCAACCATGTTTAGCAAGTAACTTTCCAGTAACATGAGGAAATTTGTGTTTAACATTTTTGAAATTTAGATATGGATGTTTTTCCAATATACTTTGGCTTTTTACAATCCCATCAACAATGATAAAATGTCCCTCTTTCAACCTTACATTTCCAACATTTATCATTGTTGCCTTTACAGATCTTTGCCAATTTTGCTGGTGTTAAGTAATATCTATTGAACATTTTGTAATAATTTTCTTTAAACATTTGACAATTTGTAAAATTCAAATTCTTCCATGTTTGTTCCCAATTTTGCAATTCAATTGGATGCGCTGCATTTTGGGCCCATTTAATCATCGTGTTTTTGATCACCTCCTGCTCAAAATCCCATTTTAATAATAGTTTATAAAATTTTGAAGTCATCTGTTTGTCTCCTCTGTCCAAAATAACATCTAAACCTGTCTTTTCATCATTTATATTCCCTTCGCTACAGTCCTGCCTGAATCTAGTGAGCAAGCAGGCATAAAGGAACCAAGGACAGTCAAACCCCTCCTGTGAAAGTTCCTCTCTTTTCTTGAGCATTGGCATGCTATCTTCAAATTTTAACAACTCTTTATAAGTCCACCATCTCTGTAGTTTAGGCTCATCTCAGTAAAAAGCTTCTATTGGAGATATCCATAGTGGGAACTTACGGCATAACTGTTCTTTAAACTTTTCCCATGAAAAGTATAAAATTTTCCTTATAGGATGTTCAAAAAATTCTTTTAGTGGTTGTTTTTTTGAATGCCATAAATAAAAATGCAATCCGTTGTCAATACCTGCTCTTTCAAAAAGCAAAATTTTGCTATTTTCTAATCTCAACCAATCTGTTATCCAACACATAATATTTGCATGTAGATAAATCTTGAAGTCAGGGAGACCTAGTCCCCTTTTTCTCTAACATCCGTCATAGAGGTCCATTTAATTCGGGGTTTCTTCCCTGCCCAAATAAACTTAGTCAGCTCTTTCTTCCATCGTTTAAAGATATCAGCCTTTATTATTAATGGCAAGTTTTGGAATAGAAAATTGATTTGAGGTAGTAATATAATTTTGATTGCCGAGATTCTTCCCAAGAGGAAAGCCTTTAACTTCCCCCAAGATTCAATCTCTTTTTTGATTTCTTTCCATTTCTTGTCGTAATTGTTAAGAAATAAATCCTGGTTTTTCTTTGTTAGCCAAATTCCCAGATATTTAATCTTTTTTATTTTAAAGTTAATTTGACTTTGCAAATCTTTCTCTTCAGTTGAAGTCAGGTTAGCAGGGCCATTTTTTCTTGATTAATTTCGAAACCAAGTAAGTTCCTGAAGTCTTCTAACATCTCATTTAAAGGATTTAAGGAACGCAACGGGTCTTCCATTATAATAACAGGATCATCCGCATATGCTCGTACTTTCACTTCAGCTTTCCCAATCTTAACCCTTATAGCATCATTTTGCTTTAGTTGATTCAGAAAAACTTCTATAATAATTAGAAAAAGTAGCGGCGAGAGGGGGCAACCCTGTCTAGCACCTCTTCTAAACTGACTAGCTTCGGTTTTTTCAGAGTTAATAACTATTTGAGAATATTGATCAGAATATAATGTTTTTATCCAATTTAAGAAATTTTGACCACAGTTCATTTTTTGAAGAGCTGCCAATAAAACCTGCTATGAAACGTTGTCAAACGCTTTTTTGGCATCCAGGAAGATTAAACCTAATTTCATCTTTTTGTGAGATTCAATGTGGTGGATTACATGTGATAACTGTGCTGCTGATGACGAGCAGCAGCTGTTGGTCCCTGTGGCTCTGGCTGGAGATGAGTCCTGCAGCTCAAGAGCTTCCCCTGCTGCCATGGACCAAGCAGGCTCAGACGTTCCTCTGCCTGCTCCTTTAGGGCAACAGGGATCCAACTGTGATCTCGAGGATGCCCTAGAGCCTGCGTCAGTCAGCCCACAGACAAGGTGGAGACTCAAGAGAGCTGAGCAAAGGGAGGCTTCCTTGATTAAGTTCAAGAAGCAGTGACTGACCACACCTGTGCCTGGGCTATATAACTGCCTGCCTGGAAGCTTTCCTTTGCTTGTGGCAAACTTTCTACAAGCCTTCTCCTTGCCTGTTCCTTGTTTCTAGCACCTGGCTCCTGATACCTTGGATTGATCTCTTGGCTCCTGACCCCTGGATTTTGGACTCTGACTATGGCTTTCGCTTGTTGCTTGTCACTCAGGCTTAGGTAAATGGATTGCCTATGAGTAACTGCTTGCTTTGACTCCTCCTGGTGGGACTCTGTTATCTCTCCCTCTCCCTTCTCCAGGCTGGCTTGCCGCCCGGGTCTCCAACCTTGACATAACATTCATGATCATTCTGATGTTATCTTTTAGATGGTGACCTGGTAAAAAACCCACCTCATCTTCTTGGATCCAATCTGATAGTATTCTTTTTAGCCTCTCTGCAAGGATCTTTGTAAATATTTTATAATCAACATTAAGCAAAGAGATTGGCCTGTAGCTTGATAATAATTTAGGATCTTTCTCTTCTTTAAGGATCAGAGTCACATTTGCGGATTTCCATGACTTGGGAATTTCTCCGCTCATCAATCAATTTATAATTTCATGTAGGGGGTATATCAGCTCTTTTTCAAAAACTTTATAGGAAACAGCTGAGAATCCATCAGGACCTGGAGCTTTCCCTGGTTTCATTTTTTGAATTGCTTTGGATATTTCGTTTAATGTGATTGATCTATTAAGTTGATCCACTTGTTCTTCCGTTAATTGTGGTATATTAATTTCTCTTAGATAGTCCCTAATTCTTTGAGAAGTGTTATCGTGTTTTGTACCATTTGCATATAGGTTTGAAAAATACTGATGGAAAGCTCGCTTTATTTCTTGTTGTTGTTGTATCATTTTGTCTCCAATTCTAACTTCTGTAATTATACTTTTTTCCTTGTCTTTTCTCAATTTATGTGCTAACCATCTACCAGGTTTATTAGCTGATTCAAAATGATATTGTTTCATATATAACATTTACCTATCCAATTGTGATTCTAACAGAATTGTGTGTTTTCAGAGATTTTTAATCTCTTTAAGGATTCTGTCATTATTTGGTCTCATTTTAAGTTCATCTTTTTTCTCTTTTAATAAGTTAACTATATAAACTTCTTTCTCTCACCGTTTCCTTTTTAATTTGAGCTTCTTGAGATATGATCAAACCTCGGAAAACTGCCTTGGTCACAGCCCAGACAGTGCCCATGGAAGTTTCCTTATTCATGTTTTCTTGGAAATATAAATTTATTTGTTGTCTAAGTTGTTCTACAACTTTATTATCTTTCAAAATGTTCTCATTTAATCTCCAGATATATTTGGCTTTTGGTTCTTTCAGAGATATCAACATTGGATTATGGTCTGATAAAAATTGAGGGAGAATATCAACTTTTTGGACCCCTTTTATTAGATCTTTGGAAGCAAAAAACATGTCAATTTGTGACCATGACTTGTGTATTTCTGAAAAATAAGTGAAGTCTTTTTCAGATATTTTTTGATGTCTCCAAACATCCATCAGTATATACTCCTTCATATAATTTAAGAAGTTTTTAGGCAATTTTCCTTGTGATCTTTTAATCTCTCTCAATGATTTTCTATCCATCATTGGATCTAATACTGCATTCCAATCCATCAATAAGATTTTCCCATAATCGTGGTCTGCAATCGTAGCAAATAGTCTATCAAAAAACTGAGATTTGTTTACATTCGGGGTATAAACTCCAATCAACAGAATCTTCAAATCTCCCAGTCAGATTTCCACCCCTATAAAATATCCAAGTTCATCAGAGAAAACCTCTTTAGGGGATAACTGACTCTTAACATACATCAGTACCCCTCTCTTTTTCTTCTTATAGGCTGAAGCAAAACATTGGCCTAATTTGGGATTATGTAGGTAGTCAGTCTTTCTGATATGGGATTCTTGCAAGCAAAGCAAATCATATTTCTCTTTTTCCAGGTAATGGAATATCTTTTTCTTCTTCACTAACCGGTTCAATAGCAATAGCAATTATTTCTATAGCATTTATCAACTGAGTGTTGATCCACGAACGTTCCAACTTACAATTTTAAGATCCTTCATCGTTAATCTCTTCCAGGGTCTCCTCTGCTTATTCTATAGCTGAAGCAGTATATTCCATCCCTCTTTGTTCTTCTTCATCTCAATCATCCAGGTTAGATATCTGTATATCTTTAAATGCTGTGTCTTTTTCTTCACTTCTTTCTTCTTCTTTTAGCTCTACCTGTTCTTCTTGAGCCTCTTCAGCTTAATCTTCTTCTACTTCTTCCAATTCTTCTTTTTGAGTTCTAATATTTGCTTGACGAGTCTGAAAAAAACTTTCATGTCTGTCTTCCTCTATGTTGAAATTGGTATTGGTTTTCTTTTTCATCATTCCTTCTAGTTTCTTTCATTAAAGCCTCTTGATTTTCTTCAATAAATTCCTTCTCCTGTTTCCTAGATGTTAATTCGCTTTCGCTTGAAAAAGAATGACAAACCTTCTGGGTTTCCCCACTTGTAGTTAATGCCTGCTTTCCTGAGCATCTGTATTAGGGGGGTATACTCTTTTCTCATTTGCAGGATCTGACTGGGAACATCTTTATAGATCTGGATCTCTTGTTTTTTGATCACTAATTTTTCAATATAGCTCTTTTGTACTATCAAATCTTTGACACGTTGTCTTAAAAAATGCACTGCAATATCCCGGGGTAGTTTGTTCCTCCAGGCTATTGGAGAATTAACATGGTAAATCTGGTCAATTTCTAAATCCAGTTGTTCCACTGGCCATCCTAAGAATTGCGCCAGTTCTGGTATAACCCATTCTTCTAAATTTTCAATTTTTTTCTCTTGGAGTCCTCTCAGTTTCAAACATTTTTGTCTCTATCTGCATTCAAATGTGTTATTCACATGATGTAACTGAACTTGTGTCTCTTTAGGATTGCCATAAGTTAGAAATGACTTGAAGGCACACAACAACAACAACAATTCCTAAATACTAGTCCTCTCATAGTCTCATAGATGCATATAGTAACCTTTGAGAAGGTTCTCCCACACCATTACTTCTTAAACATGGGTCCTCAGATGCTGGAGTATACCTTCTCAAATTCCTTATTATTGCCATTAAACACTAGCCATTGGCTGGTGTTTCTTGGCGCTGAAGTCCAGTAATATCTGGGGAATCAAGGTTTGGGAGCCACTGCTCTATACCCACTACAATACAAAACATATTGGTCTTTATGCAACTTGAGGAATTCAGAAAACCTGTGATCATTTTTTCATCATCAAACCTGCTGGAGAGAGCTTTTTTATACTGAAGTTGGAATGAACAGCAGTGCTGGAATGAACAGTGCTGGAATGTCTTGTTGAAACTAAATTTTTTCCATCTAAGTTTTTTTTTTCCTCTCTTGGATATGAAACAAATGTTGAATATGGAACAAATGGATTCTAATCTATTTTTACTTGTGTCATCTTTAACAGCAATGTGATTTGCAATTATTAATGTACAATAATAATTATGCATCATCTAGTGTCGGCCAAGCTGCCGTAATGTCACAGGAGAAGACCTAGTTACTTTTCATTACCATTGGCAACTTTAGAAATCATTACAATCTGAATTTGGGAAACACTGGCAAATGACTCTCTAAAACAACATCATGCACTGTTCACCAACTCTTGTCTTTGTACAATGGATTTTTTCCCACAGGCCTAAATGCTCCAGAGGTACCAGATCCCCTCTGAACTTGGAAGCTAAGTAGGACCAGCCCTGATTAGCACTTGGGTGGGAGACCACAAGTGAATATCAGGTGCTGTAGTCCATATTTCAAGGAGGGAACTTACAAAACCACCTCTGAGTGGTCCTTCCCTCAGAAAGTCTTATGAAATTCATAGAGTCACCTTAAAATCAACAAGTGACTTGAAAGCATACACCTACAAACATACTTTATAATTCTGCTGTCTCAAAAGTTGTGTTGATCTGTGCCTTCAAGTTGCTTTTGACTTTTTTTTATTTTACCACAACAATATAATACATACACAATGACTTAACTATAAATTAGCATGAATACTTATTGATTAACCATTATATAAGAGTGTAAACAAATATATTGTTATATGCTTATAAGGGAGGGAAATACAATGTATAGCAATATGACTGTAAATTATTTAAATAATAATATTAATAATAAACTACTGTATCATACTATATATCTATGATCCATAACTATAACTTAATGTTTATAATAAAGAGAATAGTATCTATGTTAATATATTCAAAATCACCTGTTGATCTTAGATTGAGGACAAAACAAAGAAAAAAACTCCTCCCCATAGACGAAGCCTATTAATAATAATTACTACTTATATTGCATATAAATTGATACATGAGGAAAAAGATAATTAAGTAACATAAGGAATGCATAAAGTTCTTCTAAAAATTTAGGTGTCTATTTGATACACCTCTCCCCATTTCTCTTTCTATATGTTTCAAATGGATGTTCTAACTATATATATGAACAATAACCAAAGTATTGATAAATTGAATCAAGACTGGAGAATAATTAAGTTGCTTCTGGCTGATGATGACCCTAAGGCAAACCTATCATGGGATTTTCTGGGGCTGATAGTGTGTGATGCACCCAGGGTCACCTTGTGGGTTTCCATAGATGAATGGGGAATCAAACCCTGGTCCTCAGGGTCATAGTCTATGCTCAAACCTCTACCCCATGCTGTCTGTCTGTCTCCAAAGTGCTTGTTGTGAAACACTGTCTGTATTCAGTAGACACCTTCAAAGAAAGACATATTAAAGTTGTGGTTACATCTGAAATACCAAAACCACTTGTTCTAATAGTGATCTCCATTGTCTTACAATGGATCACACAAGAGAAATTTATGTCACTATAGATGTTGCTACCTAAGATAAAAGGCTTTGGGTGATTGCCTAGGATATTTCCTTGTCTAAATGCCTCACCTCCTTAATTGGTGTCTGCGAAGCAGAGGGCTCAGTTACTATGCTGGCAACTACTTCTAACCCTTGTTAAAATCTAAATCCAGAAGCCAGGGTTAAAACTCCATTGCTTAAGACAGTTAATTTGTCACGACATTTATCTCCTCATCTGTATATTTTTCATTGGGTAATATCTCTGTGACCACACTCAGAACCTCCCCTCCCCTACTTAGATTATTCATCTTCACTTGATTTTATAGCCGCATCACTAAAAATTGTTGTGTGTTGGTTGTCTGAACCAGTTAATAAGACATCTTTCCACAGCAATGCTTTATGGGGCTACAAAAGGGGCAACAATCCTATGTTCAATTCCTTGAGGTTCTTTGTAGAGGGTATACTTTTTCTGCATATAGATATATATATATATATATATATATAAAACCTACTACTTTCTTGATCAGTGAACAAAGCAGGACATTCGTTGATAGAATAAGACTTAACAGAAATTCCAAAGAGCTGAAAGAAAATAAGAAAGAAATCTTTCTTCAGCCCATAATAATAAATGTGATCTTATTGTAGTTATAGTCAAATTGCAACAGGCGTTTGGAGGGGGAAGGAAGAGAAAGAGAAGTAAACGGATTGGATTTCCTTGCTTTTGGGTCTGGCCTCATCCCTTGGTTTTAGCACTGTAGGTTCAGATTGGTAAGCGTACCCTCAAGGAAAAGTGGCCCTCAATAGTAAAAAAATAAAATCAAATAACAGTTGCCCACCCTTTCTTTGCAGCATCACTTCTGTTGTTGTTGTCATTGTTACGTGCTTTCAAGTTGTTTCTGATTTATGCCAATTCTAAATCCTAAGGTGAACCTATCACTGGGTGTTGTTGGCAGGATTTGTTCAAAGGGGTTTTTGGCTTTGCCTTCCTCTGAGGCTGAGTGAGTGTGACTTGCTCATAGTCACCCAGTGGGTTTCCATGGTTGAGCGGGAATTTGAACCCTGGTCTCCAGAGTCATAAGCCCTTTCCACACAGCATTTTCCATGCGAAAGGAGCATCTCACAATTGTGAGGAGCGATCTGCACGATGCACTCACAGTTGTGCGACGCTCCAGGGGCCGGCAGACGCCAATTGCGCACCTTTTCATTTTTGGCTGGAAGCTAAAAATGGTGCACAATCATGCATTGCTCCTGGGCTCCGCATGCACTTACCTGGCGTGCAGATCCTCTGGAGCCACGCCAGTCGTGCTTCCTGCCCCAGCACAGCCTGGGAAACTCCCAGGCTGCACTGTGGAAGGAAGAAGCAGGGCTCTCATGCGAGCAGGCAGCTTGTGCGGAGCTGAAGTAGCTGGGATGCGAGAGGCTCTTGCTGGAGGCTGCTCACGCAATCCCCACACCCCAGCGCCGGAAGAAGGTAAGGTGCGGAAAGGGCCATAGTTCGGCACTTAGACTATTACAGTGCACTGATTTCTGTCATAGAGAGTGGCTAATTTTCACTTTGATCCTTTGTTCCAATAATTTCAGTGCTGAAATTACCAGTAGTATTTACCTTTTATTTCCGCTCTTTCTTAGCTAATGATATAAACTGAAGTTCAGGTTTTAACAAATCCTGGCTAATGAATGAATATAAGCAGTAATTTGGGGAAAATGTCATGTGTGGGGAAAAGGAAGCATTAGATTCTAAGCAGCTGATTCTGGATCTCTTCTCCTCTGTTATATGCATCAGCAATCATCATCAGTAGAATGAAAGAAAAGAGAGGGCAGAATATTTTACACAGAATCAGGAAACCTTTTGAATGAATACACCATTTTCTTGATCAAGCCCTAAAGTAGCCCCCTAATCAGAAGCCACCTAACATGCATTTTGAGATACCTTAGTACAAACGTTCAACATAATAAAGCTGAGATGCAGCTACTGTGCTGGCAGCCTAGCAAGAGCCAGCTGAGATATGATTACATTGCTTGGCCTCCTGCAGTGGCAGGATCACAATGACAGCTGGGACACAGCTTGTGAAAAATTATTCCCATGTCATCACATACATACAAAGAAACCTGAAGTGTGAACCAATGGGGTCCCGTAAGGCAGGAGTACTGAAAAACTAGTTCCAAATTGGTTACCAGCTTTAAGTAACCCACCAGAATGTTAAGATCTGCTTTCTACTTTATTTCTGCTATCTTCCAACCAGAGAATTTCCTGGATGTTTTTTATGCCCTCAACTTTTGTTCTAAAGAGAAAAATATTTAATGTGTCCCACTTGACAGAAAGATGAGGTCACCTGAAATGGCACACCGTGACTTTATATTTTTAACAAGCCCATTTCAGTCACTGCCTTTTCTCCAGAGGGGTATTTAACACAGCACCTCTGAAATAAAATGAGCTGCAGGAAGAAAGTTCTGCCCAGTCTATCAAAGCACACAGCTTTCTGTAGAAAGTCAACTGCCATCGACTATAATGCTGGCCCCTAGTTAAAGATACAGGCATTAGCCCCTTTCCCTTTTTTTAGTCTCAGAAGCTACTTCCAAAAGTATAAAACTCACCTCAAAATAGAACTTTCTAGGAAAACTGTACTCTCCAACATTTCATAGATGAAAACTGGGACACACAGGGCTAAGCACCGAGTATGATCAAGACAGGAGAATATGCTGTCTTGGAGTGTGGTGGAGTCACCTTCTTTGGAAGTTTTTAAACAGAGTCTGGATGGCTGTTTGCTGAGGATGCTTTGAGTGTGTGTTCCTGCACGGCAGGAGATAGGATTTGATGGCTGTTGTGGTCTCCTCCAGCTCTGTGATACTGTGATTTTAAGATGACAAAAGTTATTAACAAGAAAGAATACACAGGCTAGGAGAGGCTGCAGCACTTTGGTGTGGGCCTACTGGAAAGGACAAACTTCTTTCCCCTCTTCTGCACCCTGCTGCTCATTTTATAGAGTACAAATTACATTTGCACTTTGAATTCAGTGTGCAGCAACTTAAGTAAGCTGAGGACAAAGTGGGAAAGTAAGAGGAGGGAGAGAAACTGGGACATTTTAAAAAGGGCTTAAAAAGTGTGATGGCAGAGAAATAATTGGGATAGTGTCTACCAAACTGGGAGAATTGGAGGGTAGAGAAAACAAAATGGCAGCTGACCCAATTCTTTCCATCCCAAGAAATTCAGGTTTGATGGAATGGAACAAAATGGTCGTTAATTAGAACATGACTGTTGAAAGATGGGGCCACATACACCCACTAGAAGCTTTTTTCAGTGGACCTGTATGGCATATAGGTATTCTGTAGTCACCATGTATATTCCACAGAAAAGCTACTTCTAGCTACTGCTAAAAAAGGTCAAGAGCAAATGCATTGAATAACATAGTATTTATTGCCTGGATGAACATATATAGAACAAGCTAGAAAGATGAAGCCCACAGGGAGAGTAGCAAGGAAAACACAAACCCTATAACAAGAGGCCTCAGCATGTAACTAGACATTACACATTATTGTTTCCTCCTTCCTATCTTACTTTTATTTTCTTCACTATAGGGCTGCTTCAGGAATTAGCTTCACAGGTAAGCTACATTAATGGAACAGGACCACTGAAAAGGCAGAAAATATTACACTTCAAAAAGGATGTTGAAGAGAGACTTCTATATTTACACACATGAATTGGAATAAACAAGCAACAACCACTTTTAGTAAAGCTTGAATAGCAATTCAGTACTTAATCAAATATGGAAGCATAGGAATTATTTCTAATGTTTCATCTGCAACGCAAGAAGCAAGCAGAAAAAGGGATGAACAAAACAGAAAATGGCTGTTTTCCACATGGATTGTCTTAGTCATAAAGAGAGTCTCAAACTTATTCTGAACATTCCTGGCATCTTCCACATTAATCTTGCTGAGCTGTGGATTCCAACTACTTGCTGAAGCAAGACATCCATTGCTGTGATTTTCCTGCACCATCTAGCTTCTGCTTAAAATTTATGAAAAGCCCACCCCATCCCCTGGCAGTCAGGGAAATGGTGACCAGGCCATACTATACAATCCTTACATTTGGATGAAGTAGGTCACATTTTATCTTCTAACTCAACCTTTGATCACTGTAACTCATGGCCTTTCTGCACTACACTGTTATTGTGCAATAATTCCACTTTCAGCATCCCGTGGAATCCTGGGATTTGTAGTTTAGGGAGGGGCATTTAGAATTCTCAGCCATAGAGCTCTCTGGCCTCAGTAAACTACAAACCCCAGAATTCCACAGGATGTTGAAAATGGAATAACAACGCTATAACAGTATAGTGCAAAAGGGCTTTTACCTTAGGTTCCCATCTGAAATAGGGAAATATGATCTACCACAGATAATTGTTGCATGTGTTAATTAGTAAAAAATGCTATATTAAGAACCTAGACTCATGGCTGAAAATCTATTTAAAATACAAGTAATGTTCATATCTCTCCTTCTCATCTCAGATTATAAATTTGATCCTTTTTTATATATTAAAAAAACACCTTCTATCTGTTGTTGGTATTTGATAATCTGAGACTTGTCTGCATTACAGCAAGATGTGTTATACCCTGTAGGCTGCAGACAAGTCATTTGGTATTTCAACTGCAGTCCACCTATGACTCAAATTCTGGGAGGCAAAGTTTATAGAGGACATAAATCAATCTATAAATCAATTATTATATTAAAATTGATAAGATTCTTAAGGTATATTCTCTGCTGTGTTAACAAAACTATCATTTAAGAAGTGCCTGCAATTCACTGCTTCTAAAAATGTGCAATAAAAATTGTGCCATTTTTCTTCTGTTTGTCTCTCTCATTGAATATTTTGACATAATTTACGATTTTCTTTGAGGGAGCCAGTCCATCTATATGCAGTATATGGTTGTTGGAGAGTACTGAGAGCAACCAAAGGTGGCCTCTAATAGGTGCTGTGCTGTTGTACACCAAACTCTCCTATTCGCACTTGTGCCTGTCATTGCCTCAGGTGCATTACAGTTCCTGGACAGCTATTTTATTACCAGTTACAGATGATGACATGATGCTTTAGTTACTGAAAAAAATATATCTAAGTATATCAAGTCATTGGATAAGGCTAAAGAGGTCCTGTGTTTAAACATGGAACTGATCCAGTTGGGTAGAAAAAAAGGTTCTGATTTTAATAGTAAAAGGCATGTTGGACCCACTGTGTATGGCCTTGTACACCCTTTCTTTCAGTAATTTTGGTCCAGTGCTGGTAGTAGAACTCAGCTGAGAAGAAAAGTGTTTGAGGAAAGAAGTTCAAGTTTAAGTAGACATAACCCGAGGTCAGTGCTTACCAGTGATGGTTAATTTCAATTTCTCCAAGAGCTGACAGATGTCGAGAACAATGAAGCAGTTTTTCATCCCACAGCTTTGAGACATTTGGGATTTTCCCCCACAATGGTGGAAAACTGCACCACTTTTCTATATAAGTTGTTCAGCTTCCCCAGAAAACTGGACAGCTATCCAGCAGCTATGTAGTGCCTCTTGAGAACTGGGCAGCCTACCCTGAAAACTGTGCAGCTTTTCAATATAGAAAGGATGGGTGCTTTGTGTAAGATTGCCTTTTTTTTACATAGTAAACAGTGTTGCTTCATAACAGAAATCAGTAATGTTGCATAACAAAACCATGTGGCTATTTGTTGTGCAACACTGCAACCAGCAAAGGCTGTAGCTATGATGTGGAACTCTTCACCACACTGTTTGTGTGGGGGTACAGTGTGCAGTTTAGTTTTGCTTTTTCTACACTTTCCCAAAGGATATAGTTAAAAACAATGTAAGCAAATGAGAGTTCCTCCCAACCCCACCAGGAAGCTATGCTGTTTTCTGCACATAGTAAAAAAAAGACTGTGAGTAGGTTTTGACTGCAAAGTTGTGCAGTTTTTCACATTCTTGTATAGTTCTCAAAACTGCACAGATTATGTTGTGCTGGGAACAACAACAGCAAAAAAAGAGTTCTTGCAACTTGTAGGAACTTTTGATGTGCCATTTTTCTTTCTGCTTAAGTTTCTTGAGGAGTCAGGAAGTCGAAATTTGACCTCAATCAAGAAAATTATGAATTTCTGTTCCATTCCTAGTCTTTACATGAGTAAAGACTAGGAATGGAACATAAGAGCATGCTCTTACATAAGAGCAGATTGACAGTGGAATACACTGCCTGGGAGTGTATTAGGGTCTCTTTTTTGGAGATTTTTAAACAGAGGCTGGATGGCCATCTGTTGGGAATGTTTTGATGCTGTATTTTTGCATGGCATGGGGTTGGACTAGACTACCTTTATGGTCTCTTTCAACTCTATGATTCTATCTTGCCTTGGGAGAAAAGTGGAGTATAAATCCAATAAATCAATCAATCCCCTTTGCTGTTTCAGTCAGATCTCTCCCTGACTTTTCTCACTTTCAGTATTTAAATCCTAAATGGCATGGGACCTTGACAATTGTAGTGCCTCTCCACATGTATGTATGTATATGTATATCTATATACACGCATACATACACACTCACTTGTTCTAGTCTCCTCATTCATGCAGCAGAGTGATGTCTAGAGAAAAGAGCTTGGTACTTTCAGCATAATTAGAAACCTAAATGTGTGTTGTTCCTCTGCCTTCACATGATTGTAATTGTGTGACTGATGAACTCTCAGATAAGATTAGTGTTTTCATTGGGGTGGAACCAGAGTTTCCCTTCCATTTATGGAACAATCTGAGATCCAGAGAATGCTTCCAGTGGAGGAAGGGGAAGGCTAGGCAATCTTTGCACATTTTGTTTTCCTTTTGTGACATCTCCAGCACTGTTGTGTGTGGGAGGGGGTATAGGGTGGTCCCCAACCTTGGAGACCAACAGCAACAAAAAGCCATATTGTCTCCACCTGTCTCTATTGAAGGCATCCTATCAATGGAATTCCATTCACGGGAATTCTGAATCTAAGACACACTGTTTGGTACTGACATTGTTTTCCTCAGTCTGTTAAGTTTACTCCTGCAACTTTCAAAAATAGCTTAACAGCAATATAAATGTGGATAATGATTACAGCGACACTGTATCAGTTCAGGTGAGTTACACCATGTTGTCTGCTAGTCCAGAGCACTACATGTCATCTGGAGTACAAAGCAGTGCAGTCTTTGGTGCAGCACTGATATATTTGTAGGAAGCCTCAGAACCTTCTATGAGTGATAGTACTGGACAAGTCTTTATTTAAGAGGTACAAATGGGTGTATTTTTGGGCTTCCTGCTTTGCAGTTGTTCCCAATATTGCATGCATAGCCTACTTGAAACTTAAATGGCCATGGTTCCATCATTCTGTTGACTGGAACCACAACTGAATGAAAGAGAACCAATTTTGCTTCCTGTGGTTTGCTACTGGCTTCTCCGTTTCCCACCTGTTTTCCTTCTCTATTGGAGACAAGTTTTTATTTATTCACTTGCTTTTCTCTGCCCCTGTCTATCAATTTTCTTGGAAGATGAAGGAGAACTAGACTTAGCAATCTCTCTCTCTCTCTTTTTTTTTTGCAAGTGACCTGCAGTACCAATTTGTCATGCCATCTGTCTGAGCCAAATCTCTTAGAGCTTTCCAAGATGTCTAAAGAATTGCTCAGCAAAGCAGAGAACAAGCTAAGCATAGTAGTTGTAGTTAAGAAAGAAGTTATTTTCTTAGAAGCTAAATGTGTCGCTTTGTGTATACAGATACATCAAAATGGTTGATAAAAGCTCAGCTGTGAGAAAAGAAATGGCCTGGTGGGCTCAATCAGGCAGATTTAATGGAAATGTTTGGATTTTGTCTTGTACTGAGAGCCCAGAAGACCAGATTTGCTGTTTATGTATATATGTAGCATTAACGGTAACTCTGAAGGGACTCATGTATTTTCTTGCTAACCTGCCAGTAAGCTGCTGAAATAATAGCCACACCTGATCCAAAATCAGCTATCATCTGGTGTTGGTGTTGTATATTATGCATTAGATATTCTTGCACTATGTGAACTGAATAATCAAGAAAGAACAAAATGAAAGTAGTGATGGGGAGACTGAAAAATCTTTGATATTTGTAGATACACATATTCTTTTAAATTATATTTCTGAGACAAGGAATTTAATTAATAGTCAACATAGTCTTGCATACTATTACTGTTGGCAAAAACCCTTCTGCTTCAAGGCTAGAAAAATAAACATTGTCCATCTATTGATCAGAAGATCTCACTGCATTAAATATTTGTGAAGGTACATTTTACAGATGCCAACTTCAAGAAAATATATTTTTGGAAATATGGTCAGTTCGTATTAACATATATGCCTAGCTCATCCTATGTATTCTCCTCCTTCCTCCTCTTTCTTTTCTTGTCCATTTCCCCCTTTTTCTTTGTAGTCGCACTTTAAAAAATCCAGTGAAAATGAAAGTGTGGAAGGGAGATGTCACATTGGGATGTTGTGCATAAATTGTGACTTTGAAACTTTGCAATGTGCTTCTGTCCTTCTACTGGTCACATGCTATGCAGAAGTCTTCTGCATATCTAGTCAGTGGCAAGTCCCACTATATGCAAGGTGGGTGTTAAGTGTTACCAGTCCATTAGGAGACCTCTCCTTTGACCCATGTCTGCTCTGTTTTTTCAGCTACATTTGGTGAGGGGCTTTATAAAAGGCCTTTTGAAATTGAAATTCTGAGGGGCATTTTTTGTCCTTGATGAACTCTGAGGAGAACATGGACAGCAAAAAGTGTAGGGGGAAAAGAAAAAGGTTGGAAATCCTTTTTTTTTTAATGAACTAGTACAGCCTCCCTCCTCCCTCAACCTATTTAAAAGCTAATTTGCCACACCTTGTATTTTCCAGGAGGTACATTGCACCTTCTTCTTTCTTTCCTTTCTTTGGCCAGAGAAAAGCTATTTCTGGAGCTAAGAGTGCTCAAAAGGTCACATGAACAGTCTTAGTGGCCTCGCACAAAGTAAGAGCCACAATTTGCCATGCCTGGCCTACAAGATCACTATTATCAACATTAGGAATGGGCAACTGTGGGTAGTTAGGTAGCTACATTACTCCCCAGGAGATCTGGGAGGGCCATGCACCCTCACAATACCTCCTCACTAATTTTGTCTCTAAATGTCCCAGAACATCATCTAGGGAGTTCTAGAAAGCAAGTGTGGAAGATATTAAAACCTAATTACCTGGATCACTTTCTAAAATATTGAGTTACATCAGCCTCTTTTGAATCCTTTGGTATAGAGGCCAGTCTACAGTTGTTGTTACAAGAGCAGGAATTTTACATATCTACTATTTCAGAGGAGGCAGGTAAAATCATCTACATCCAGTGATTTTTCTTACTTTCAGTTTGTCAGAAAGATTTAGGACATCATTGCCTATCACTATGAATTCCCTTTTTTGAATTTTCCCTCTGCACCTTGGATACACTTTTTGAAAATATTTTGTTCTGCCATGGTAGCTATTCAGGTAGCACTCTCTGCCTTACACTGTTTCTATTGAAAATGAACACGAAGAATTCATTCAGTTCCGCTGGAATCATCTTATTCTTCTACAGTACTCCTAGAAATCTCTTGTTATCCAACAGTCATATCTCTAGCCCTTTGCCTACTCTGAATGTTTTTTTTTTTAATTTCAGCATAATATTCTGCGACAATCACTTATGGTCTTTCCCCATTTCTTGAGAGCAAATGTGTGTTCCTTTTTATTCTCCTTGTTTGATCAAGACTTTGCAGTTGGCCCTCCACATTCACTAGGATTAGGGGCTCAGGAGCTCCACAAAAATGATAAAATCAAAAATATCAAAATATGTATGTGTCTGTGGTAAAAAGCCAAGGCATCATGGGATGTACAGGCAACCAAGGTCCAAAGCACGTCAGGGAAAGGAGAGCAAAAAGGGGTGGGTTAGCATGGTGGCTTTATACTTTCTCATTCATCTTCTTCCTCATGTGTGTGTGAGGCATTGGGAGAAGATTCGTGGTGCTGAGAAATTGGGCTGTGAGATATCCTTAGCTAGCCAAGCATTTTTTAAAAACAGGTTGTAAAGCTTCCAGGCATTCTTGAGAGATTTGGTCCTCTTGGCTTTGTCTGTCAGCATGCTTTTTAACATTGAGTTCAATCCGAAAAAAGTCAAAAAGTGAATTTGTTGGGTTTTCTTGGAAATTTGTGGGATTTTTTTTTCAACAGCCACTCAAGAAGCCTAAATAGGCAAGGAAGAAACTCTGAAATGGTGCAACCCCTGCTTTAGCAAAATGAAATGAAATAAAATGCTATCCAACTGGTTAAGATTAGAGGCAAATCTTATATGCCTCCAAGGGAAGCATCTAGAGGGAAAGGAGAAAACATTCCCTGGTGTACAAAGTTTACAAGAGCTGACATGAATGTGTATCCAAGTTAGAGAGATGTCAGTCTGGCTTTTAAATATTGTCACAGCTGCTGTATTCTGGGCTGGACAGGCTGAGGCTTTTTTCCAGATGAGTGGGCTGGAATGCATATCTTAATGAGTTAACTGTTGGTGGGGCCTCTGTCAGCAAAGAAACAAACAAAAAATACCTTGTGGCAAGTTATCTGATTTGACAGGGAACAACAAGAGCATCTTCTCAACAGGAGTGTGTTCTGATATGGGCTACACATAGAATAGGGCTGGCAAAACATAAGCATTCACACTTCCCTTATACTGTTGTTGTTGTTGTCACCACCATCATCATTATCACTATCACAATATGTATGGAAGGACAAATCAGTTCATTTTGTTTCCTCCCATGTTCATATTTTGAAATTTCAAGTCCTTCTATCCCGAATATGCAGACTTGTGCAAATCTGGGTGAGTGCTTATCAAAATGAACTGAAGTGAAATTCCCACCAGCCCAACTGGTCCTTGAAACTGAAGGACAGGGAGGCAGAATAACCCACCACGTAGTCTGTGGCCATAACTCTTACAAGCAGCAGAGCTGAGGAAAGTATTTGCCAGGAAGAGTGAAAAACTGACTTCTGTCAGTTGTGTTTGGAAGCAACGGCCTGGATTGACACATGAATCCTTATAAATCATCATCATGCCTGTGCATACATTATACTTTAAAAATCATGTTAGGTAAACTATACAAAAGAAGCCAAATGATTTGCAAATGTTATTCTGTTATTGTTGACCTTCATAGGAAACCCAGCCCTCAATTATTGGGACTCCTACCCATCAGCTGATTTTACATTCATCGCTGACACATTTCAAGAACAACATGAGGCCTAGGAAAATACTTTAAAACACAAAAAAACTAAGATTCTTAGAAAGCTAAATTTGCCTATACATTTTCTGTTTTTCTGAGCTTCTTCAGGATTGCAATGTATGCATGGCTTTATGTTTATAATTTAGCTCTGTTTGCACTGGGGGGGGGGAAGAAACATTAAAAGTGTTTCCAAATCAGAACTGCTTTACATTGTTATTGTTATTTTTAAAACATTTATTTTCCTTCATTCTCTCCCAGCATTAGTTCATAGGTACCTGTATTTTACTAATAAATAATAATGGTATCCAACCTCAAGAGAAAGAAAAGATATGAAGGGAGGGAACTAGGGACTGTGGAAGCCAGGGACAGAATATAAATACTTATGAGGAAGAACTTTTCACTTCAAAGTGCTGCAAATGTAGCTTATTTTAGAACATATTTTCTCAAGGGACTTTGGACTTTCTTCTCTGGCAATCAGCTAAATATGTTGATGCCAAATGTGAATTAAACACTCTATCTGCATTTTGCTGAGATTGCCTTAAGTAAAATTCCCTACACCATCCCGTCAGTTTTCTCAGGTTGTTTGATGGAACAAGAAAACCAAACCAAACAGAAGTTTCAAATCAAACATGAAAATGCCACTGTCGATCATCTGTCACTTTAGCTGTTCTACATGGTGAAAAATCTCAGTATATGAACAAACCTTTCTATGAGCATAAGAAGTGGAAAGGAAGAGTGCACCTCCACCTAACTGTGGATTCAAATCTTTCCTTATTTTTTTAAAACATTCGTTGCAAATTAAATTTAGCAATATATTTACATTGCAATACATGAAAACAAGAACAATGAACAAGAACTGAAAAATAAGCCGTTAAATTATGTAGAATACCTACGGGAGCCATTATTCAGTAACAGTTAAAGGAGTTAAAGCAGTTAAAGCAGTTAAAGGTATCTCCTTCCAAATTTTCCTTTTCATTAATGAAGTGGATGTGTTCCTGGGCTTTACTTTGGTAGGAATAATATGGAAAGAAGAGGGATGGGTTCCTACACCATAAAAAAGAAAAACACTTCAATCTGCCCCAGCAAACTTTTCATTCAAAACTAACAATACATGCATGTGAAATGAAACAACCAGGTCAAGGAAGCCTTGCACAAGTGAAAATAAATATTTTGAATCTTCTAGAGACCATTTGGGACTTCCATTTCCTATGGCATCGAGTTAGGTGGCTCATTGGAGAGGCTCCGATAACTCACCGTCGCAGGCAGTCTAGCCAAGGGGAAAACTTTTCAAGCTTAAACTCTCCATATTGAGCAAGTTACTTTTAGGACAATAGAAGTCCTGAGGGGGCTCGGAGGGGACCCTAAAGTCTGCCCAGTCCCCCCTTGCCTGGTGAGGAGGGGGGATGTGGAGGGAGGACTGGGTCGCAGAGTCACCACAGCTGCCAGTTGTCTACTGCTTTTATTTTTGCAGCACTGTAGATGCCACAGAATATTTTTTTAAAATTTTATTATTTTCAACATATCCAAGTATAGAGAACACTTACCTTTTTGGCAAATTGATGTTCTCCATGAGGACAACTCTGTAATCAAAAACAGCGTACATTACAGCCAAGCGGATTTCTCTGAGGTAAAGCACCAGAGAGAAGCTACCACCATAAAGCAGACACTGCGAAGACCCGGATGGTCGCAAACACAATAAGATGTAAAAGAGATGTAAAAGCGGAGAAGCGCAAAATATGAAAGTGTGAAGTTTGATGCGAAGAGTGAAGCTGTAGAAAGCCATAGAAAGAAGCCAGAAAAGAGAGGTAGTAAATTTAAAAAAAGGGGGGGACTGAGAGGAAGGAAAAAGAACTTTTTTGAGAAACGAAGCAGAGGGATAACAACAGAGCTTGAGGGCAGCGTGGAGCGATTTATAGTTGTAAAGATACAGAAAAGGTGGATGGCTGAAGTTGTAAAGTTGTAAAGTATAAGCAATTCAAGTAGAGAAAGAAGAATGGGTGCAAGGGACCATTTAGAATTAAATTGCAGCTTCTTGGAGTAGAAGAACGAAAGAAGAAGAAGCCTTGAAACAGAAGCTTGAAACAGAAGAAGAACAGAAGGAAAGAGCAGGTTGAGACTTCTTTAAATTTAAACAATTAAGCAATTAAGAACATAGAACTTGTAGTTAAGTACTTTGAATACAAAGTAATTTGAGTTAGAGTTAAAAATAAGCATGAAATAATAGTGGTGAATTAATATAATTTATATTATTATTATTATTATTATTATTATTATTATTATTATTAAGTATACCTTGAATTAGAAATGGATATTGTTTGGTTGTATGAAGGTGAATATATCTAACAAAATATATCTAACAAAATTTGAAGATTTAAGTGTTTGATTTAAATAAGTTAGTCTAATTAAATTGGTATTTTTACTACATCTATACTCTATGCATGTTGGTCTAATATAATTTGCTTTAATATATTTAGAGAGGAAGAATAGGGTGACATTTATATATTTATATTAGAAGAAGGACTTTTTGTTAAAGATAATTGTTAGTGTTAGTCAAATAGCTTGCTTTATAGGTATATGTATATGTATATATATAAGTATATGTAGATGTATAGGTATAAATGTACCTTTGGTGGAGATTAACAAATATAAGTATAAATATAAAATATAAAATATAAATTTGGGGAAAGAAAATATATGTATAAATAGTAAAATAGTAAAAGGATTATGAAATCGAGTAGAATGGTGGCAAAGAGTGCAATAGTTTCACTTACTCAAACCCAAGCAGTAAAAGGGAGAAGGCCATCGTTAGAGTTTACAACAACAGCGACAGAAGCAACACAGCTTCAGGCAATAAAAGGGAAAGGGCCTCAATCAGAGCTTACAATCAACATATCGGATGTATCTATGCAAATAAGCGAGATGTTAAAAAAATTTTAAGAATTTTAGAACAAAAATATGAAAAGAACTTAAGGACATGAGGTCTGAGATTAGAACAGAGATTAAGAAAGAATTAAACTCCTTTGGATAAAAATTAGAAAAAATTTCTACGGATATTGCGACAATAAAAACAGATATTGGAAACCTACAAAAAAGAGTTGAAATAACAGAAACAACAAATCAACAAATATTAAAGACTCAAGAACAAGAAGACACTACAATCACACAGTTAGAACTTTGATATCGAGACAAATGCCTGAAAATATGGGGATTAGAGGAACACAGAGAAGAGAACACTTATGAAAGGGTGTTGAGTATTTTTGTCCACATATATGGAGATTGACTCAGACATACTGGAACAGGATATCGATCAGATATTTTGTGTAAACTCCAGGATTGCAAGGGAAAAGAAACTGCTTAGAGACATAATTGTTAGCTTCACTAGGATAAAGACCAAGGAGTTGATATTGCAACAAAATTACAAAAAGAAACTTTTCGTAGGTAATAAAGAATTAAAAATCTTTAAGAATATTTCGGCCCAAATTTTGTGAAAGAGACAAGAACACAGGTTTCTCTTGCAGTTTTTGTTTAAACATCAAATAAACTACACCTGGAATAGAGCGGAAGGTTTGACATTCACATATAAACAGAGACGTATCAAGATAAATAATACAAATCGAGCGCAACAAATATTTGAAAAAATAAAAAGTGACTTTGAAATCAAAGAACAACAAGTGAGTAAAAAACACATGAGATACCGGTGGATGACCTACAAGAATATGCATCAGATGCGGAAAACACAGAAATTACCAGACACGAGAAGAGAAAGAAACACTAACAGAGTTAGAACATAAAATAAGGAAGAAGGTCAACTAGAAGAGGACTTAAGTGAAAAAGACGATGACGAAGAAGATGATAAAGATCAGGAGGAAGAAGAAGAAGGACAGAGGATAACTAGAAAGGCAGAAAGAGAAGAAAAAGGGAAAAGGGGAAGGGGGAAAAAGTCATCAAAAATAATATCTTGGAACATGAACAGCTTAAATTCTGAGTATAAGTGCCAACAAATATTTCATTGTTTGGAGAAAAAAAGCTGACATAATTTCGATACAAGAGACAAGAATTAGGGAGAAAGATAATAAATATTTAAGGAACCCCAAATTGGGGAACTGTTTCATGACGGGATATTCAAAGAAAAAGAGAGGGGTTGCATTATATGTAAAATTGACATATAATGTAGAAAAGTATTTGCGGATGTAAATGGGTATTATTTAGGATTAGAGATTAAATTGCCAAATTATACATTATTGGCTGTTGGGGTTTATGCACCACAGGGAAACAAAGAGAAATTCTTTTATGAATTACAGCAGAAAATAAATGAATATCAAATGGAAAGAAGTCAAAATAACATATTAATAATGGGTGACATGAACGCGGTCGTAAACCCCTTGCAGGATTGAGAATCTGCAAAACAAATTAAGAAGAATCAAGGAAAATTACCAAGGAGTTTTTTTGAGTTAACAAAAAACTTAGCTTTAATTGACGTTTGGAAATATAAAAACCCAGATCAGAGAAACTACACTTTTTTTTCGGACAGACATCAATCTTTTTCAAGAATTGATTTATTTTTACTTTCTAAAAACCTACATACTGAAATAAAAGATATGGAAATACAACCAAGAACATATTCCGATCACAGCTTAATAGAACTAAATTTGAAAGCAAGACAAAAAGATTGTCTTTGGAGACTTAATGAGTCATTACTATCTAATTCGGAATATGTAGAAGATATAAGAAGGAATTTGAAAAGATATTTTGAGGAAAATAAGACGGAGCATTCAAAAACTAAAATTATATGGGATGCCAGTAAGGCAGTCATAAGGGGCCACTTTATTAAAATAGGATGCATAAATAAAAAGAAAGAGGTAGATAGGGTAATGAAGATTTATAAGGAACTGGTATCCAAGGAAAAAGAGTTAGAGAAAAATATTAAAGATAAAAAATTAATAGAGGAAATAAAAGAGATACGACGTCAGTTAATAGGAATGCATCTGCAAGAAATTGAAAAGAAGATAAAAAAAGTATATTGAACTATTTTGAAAATGCCAATAAACCAGGCAAATGGTTCTCTTATAAAATAAGAAAAAACAGAGAGAAAAAGCAGATATTACAGTTAACATTGGCAGGTAAAAGTTACATAAACCAGGATGCTATTAAAGAAATATTTTATAAATATTACACGGATTTATACAAGGAGAATTGAAAAGAAAAAGAGGATGAAGCAGATTTGCAGTCATATTTAGAACACCAGATTAAAATATGCTTAACACAAGATCAAAAACAAATGCTAAATCAACTAATTACAAAAGAGGAAATCTCTATTGCAATTAAAAACTTAAAAAATGCAAAGGCGCCAGGGCCTGATGGGTTTACCGCGAAATACTTTAAAATCTTTGAGGAAGAGTTGCTTCAACCACTTCAGGAGACATTTAACCAAATATTAAATGAGGGAGTGCCTCAAAGTTGGACGGAAGCGAACATTGTATTAATTCCAAACGAGGGAAGGGATGTAACACTATTCAGTAATTACAGACCCATCTCATTACTGAATACCGATTACAAGATATTTGCTAGTATATTAGTGATGAGATTGAAGAAGGTCATGCAAAATATTATACACGAAGATCAAAACAGGTTCTTACCAAGAAGGTTATTGAGAATTAATGTTAGAACTGTGATAAACATAATAGAATATTTTGAGAAGCATAATGATAAAGAACTCACCATGATCTTTTTAGACGCTGAAAAAGCGTTTGACAAAGTGAGATGGAAGTTTATGATAACAGCTCTGGAAAAAATGCAGTGTAGTTCCAAATTTGTGAAATGGATACAAGAAATATATCAATATCAAACAGTGAGGGTGATAGTTAATGGGGAGAGAACAAGGGAAATAAAAATAGAAAAGGGCACCAGACATGGCTGCCCCCTTTCACCTCTTTTATTTATTCTTGTGCTTGAAATTTTGAATAACAAGATTAGAGCTGATTCAGAACTAAAAGGGGTTAAAATTAGAGATCAATTATACAAATTGCAGGCATATGCCGATGATTTGGTTATATTTCTACAAGACCTGTTAGAAGGAATAGAAAAGTTACTTAAGATCACAGATGAATTTGGGAGAAATTCAGGATTTAGAATTAATAAAGAAAAAACGAGAATCATAACAAAAAATATGTACAGGAAGAAAGAAGAAATAATTAAAAAGTCTAAATTTCAAATTCAGAAGAAGATTAAATATCTGGCACATGGATCACTAAGCAAAATACAGATTTGTTTAATAACAACTATAAAAAAGTTTGGATGGAGATAGAAAAGGATCTTCAGAATTGGAATAAATTGTATTTATCCTTTCTAGGAAGAATAGCAGTGGTAAAGATGAATGTCTTACCTAAAAAGAATTTTCTGTTCCAAAACATCCCAATAATTAAGAATGAGAAATCTTTTAAATTATGGCAGAAGGAGCTTACAAAATTTATTTGGCAAGGCAAAAAGCCGAGAATCGCATGGAGATATCTCACAGATCGAAAAGAAAGAGGTGGGTGCAGTCTCCCTGACCTTAAACTATATTATCAGGTGGCATGTCTGAATTGGATTACAGATTGGATTAAATTGAAAAATGTAAGAACATTAGAAGGGGCAGGCAACAGAATTGGTTGGCCTACCTACCTGTGGTACAGTAAAGCTAACATAGATAAGGAGTTTACAAAGCATTTTATAAGAGGATCTTTATTGAAGGTATGGTAAAAGATAAGAAGAAATTGTATAATAGAATACCATCATGGATATCACCACAGGAGGCGTTCCAACGAAGATGGGCACAGACAAATACGAATTGGCTAACACATAAAGATCTACTAGAAAGTACTACAGAATCTTTAGTCCCTTGGATAAAAACCAGAGAAAAACTAGAAAGCATGGGGTACAAACTGGCTTGGTTCCCATACAGACAAATATATGAAAGGTTTAAAATAGATGTTAAATTAGAAGGAATAGATAATAGATAAAAAACAAATTTGAAATAATTATATTTAATCAAGTAGATCACATCACAGCTAAACTATACAGATATTTGTGAGGATATGAGTTAGAAGATCAAATAGTCAAAGAACCTATGATATCTTGGGCAAAGATGATAAATCAGACGATTGAATTGGATCAATGGGAACAACTTGGAGATTAACACAGAAGTTTACGGTAGCTCAAGATCTCAAAGAAAACTTCATAAAGATGTTTTACAAGTGGTATTTGACACTGGTTAAGATACAAAAAATGTATCACACATCGCATAATCAGTGTTGGAGATGTCAGGAGAAACCTGGGTCATATATACACATGTGGTGGACATGTCTAAAAATTAGAGGTTTCTGGAAAGTGGTTATTATTATTATTATTATTATTATTATTATTATTATTATTTTATTTTTTTCTTTCCTAATTTTTTTTTCCTCTTCTTTTTTCTTGTTTTATTTCTTGTTGTTGGTTTGTTTTAGTATCAGAGAAATTAGGTATGGAAACTAAGCAAAGAAGATGTATCTGATGGTGGTGTATTTGAAGTACGGAATGGAAAGTAGAGTGTATTACATTATGTATTATATACATTAGTATAAATAGAATTTTCTTGTTGTTCTACTATTGTAAATATCAGCTATTATATAATATTCTAATAAAATAATGGAGGAAAAAAGAATCTTCTAGAGACCGTTTGAAAACTTCTACCAAAATGCATTCTTTTGAAAAAACTTTCCTCAGCCTCCAGTTTTCTTACAATTTCCATTTTGATGGCCAAATTTATGTGTCTACAGGGTTTTTTGAGCATGCTAGGGTAGTTGGTAAGGCAGGGTAATCTGCTTTCCTATTTTCTCTGCTTTATGCTCCATATATCCTCAGTAAGTGATTCTGGAGGCAGGTGTTCACATTGCCTGTTGTACATAAGCACATTCAGCTAAACTAGGATCACCCAGAGTAAAGAATCCCATTGTTTCCCAGGTCAAGATTTATTGCACTGTTTACTGGAGACATACTACTGCAACTCACCAGGCCCCCTTCATCATGTTCCTAGAATCACAGAGTTGGAAGAAACCACAGAGACCATCAAGCCCAATCCCCTGCCATGCAGGAATATACCATCAAAGCATTCCTGACAGATGACTGTCTAGTCTCTGTTTAAAACTCTTAAAAGAAGGAGACTCCATGACCCTCTGAGACAGTATATTCCACTGCCGAACTGCTCTTACCATCAGGAAGTTTCTCCTAATGTTTAGATAGAATATCCTTTCCTGAAGTTTGAAGCCATTGCTCTGCATCCTAATCTCAGAAGCAACAGAAAACAGGATTCCTCCATTTTCCATATGACATCCCTTCAAATATTTGAACATAACTATCATGTCACCTCTTAACCTTCTCTTCTCCAGGCTGAACATACGCAGCTCCCTAAGCTGTTCTTCATAGGGCATGGTTTCCAGGTCTTTTATCGTTCTGTTTGTCCTCCTCTGAACGTGTTCCGGCTTGTCAATACTGATGCTCCCAATGCCAATACTAATGCTACAAAAAACAAACAAACAAACAAACAAACAAACAGTCTTGCAGCTAGACAGAAGAAAAGAAAGGAGGGGTGGCCCAGGGTTTGTAAAAAGGGGTTTCTTTGGCAGAAGCTTTGTTATGTCTGCATTTTTTTCTTATAAAAAAAGAAAACTTTCAAAACATTTTCCCCACTTTGCAAATGATAGGATGCCTTATGCAGTTTCAATGGGTTCTTGCATTTTAGGAGATTTTGTGGAAATTACATAAAGTTGGGGTGGCGAGTTGTGCAAAATATTGTATTTTACACGAAATACAACTTTTTTCCACTGATGGTGATGATGACAAAACTGATGCTTTTAAAAACCCTTGTATAGGCACAACAACTCTGATGACTTTTTAAAAAAAATATTGAAGATATTAATATTTCAAATATTTTTACATTTCTGACCCTGGCAAAATACTTTTTTTTTTTTTTTTAGCAATTTCTTTGGTACCATGATTACAACAATGCACATACCAACTGAAGAGGAAAGCAACATCCTTCAAAAATCTGAAGCAGACCATCTTATTCTTCTATTAACTTGTTTTGACATGTTCATCTAGATCCATACTGTATATTCATAGAACGGGGACTGGATTTTGCATCTGAAGTATGTAATGGTATTAGGTAAAGGAATGAACTTATTTGACCAATCTCAAAGTGAGAAGATTTGTAGAAGCACTTGGAAGATACTCCAAAACAGTCTGGAAATCAACTGTATTCATCATCTTATGAAAGAAAACTATCTTAATATGCTGCATATCTCTTAAGTAACATGTGATCCATACCCTGACCAACTAATTGCCAGCCTTAGACCACTGATTCTCAGTGGATATTAAGTTAGCAAAGATCAATAGTAGTATGAAGAAAGTGAATACAGCAAAAACATGTTAGGCCAACTTGCTGCAGTGTTATTAGTTAAGCAGGCAGAACCCATAACATTACTAGCAATGAAGCAGGCATGGCAGTTGCTAATATAAGTCCTTTCCACATGACAGTGGCGTACTGGCATGGGGATGCGAGAGGAGTATGACAGCAACAATTCTTCCGCATGACATCATCACGGTCATGTCCTTTTTGTGTTCCCTTCCATGGGCAGCCAGTCTAGTGCAGAGAGGAGTGCTAGGGATAAGCTCCCATCCCAGCAGAGGTGCTGCTGCAATTGCAACAGAAAGGGCCATATTCTGCAATTTTCCCTTTCATAAGAATTAAAAATTGTGGCCTAGGCAACTGTGCAATGCATGTATATTGCATAGATGCCCAAGATGTGCCTTATCCCATAACTGGCTGTGGCATCTGCTATAAAAGATCACTTGCTCTGCCTTGGGAGGAAATGACGTGCCATTGTTCTGTTGTGTACATGATACAGCTGCTTGTTAAAGTTCAAGTCAATATTAGCATGCATGAACAGGTGCTAAAGGGTGCTTAACACAACCAACATGAGCTTTAATGGGGGGTGAACTGAAATGTTGCCCAAGGCACAAAATGAAATGGGATACCATGCTAAATTTGGTGCCTAGTGTTTGTTAAATATATACTAGCTGGAATCCTTCTGGGGTTTATGCAAGGAGGTTTTAGCAGTCAGCCACAGTGCAATGGCACATGAGTATATATATGTCCTTCCACACAACAACCAGAAAGGCTACTCAAACATCTCCAAACAACCTTTGAAAGGTTCCCATGATCCCCTACTGCCATTGCTAATGATGTTTCCACCTGTATAAGCATGCCAGATGAGTTTTATTCTCAGCCAGCATTATATACAATCTTGTCTATAGAGAGCTAAGATGAATAAAAGCAAATGCTTTTAACCTCACCTCCATTCTCATAAGTTCTACAGAATGTTTAGATTGTTGTTGTTGTTGTTGTGAGCCTTCAAGATGACTCTATTCTGACAATAGCCCTGTCATAGGGTTTTCTTGCCATGATTTATTTAGAGAAGGTTTGCCATTGCCTTGGGAGAATGGGACATGCCCAAAATTATGAGTTGCCCAGGTTCCATGCAAGGAGGAAGGCAAGATATAAATCAAATAAGCAGGGTCACAGAGTTGGTTTTCATGCTTGAGCAGGAATTTGAACCCTAGTCTCTTGGAGGCTTTGTCTACAAACCCCTATACTTTGTTGTCTCACAATGTTTAGGTTGTTGTGTACCTTCAGCTCATTCCTTACCCACTGAGGAGTTCTCTTGGCAAGATTTGTTCAGGTGGTGTTTGCCATTGCCTTCCTCTGAGGCTGAGAGGATGGAGCTTGCCCAAAGTCACCCAGTGGGTTTCCATGGCCCAGCAGCAGTTTGAACCCTGGTTTCCTAGAGTCCTAGTCCAACACTCAAGCCACTGGCTCTGATGTGTTTGGGCACCGACTACAAAAATGAATTTCTATTAATTAGCTTTGAAGTGTGCGTTATTTTCAATGTTCACTTTGATATCATTTTCTTCTTAAGAAAAATAAGTGGAAGACAAAATTTACTCTGCTAGATTTTGCACAAGTTATACAACTTGGTAATATTTCAAAAGTGACTGGGAAAGAGCTGTCTTGCAAGACACTTATTGATCCTAGTGTCTTAAATGATAGTTGCCAATTTGAGCAATGCATTCTGATAGGCATACAAATGCATCAAATTTTGGTTTAAGTTTTCAGCAGCAGATTACTTTTAGGCACTTGATTATAAATACATTTTCATACTGCAAGCGAGATGAATTAGTACTATGACTCATTATTATCTAACTTGGATGACATACTTTGTTCACAGACAAGCTGGAAATGTAGCTTAATGTCTCATGCTTTAGGAGCCAAAGTAGTCTAATCACAAGGTTGAATGCAGTGTTGAAACACCCAAGGCTAGAAACATTCTACCATCTCAGCCTTAGATTCCATAACAGTATTTGCTAGCACTTTTACTCTCCACTGACTGTTCTGGAAAACATTTCTGTAGTTTCCTTTTGCTCCAATGGGGAGTTTTATTTTTTTCCAATTCATTGAAAATGCAATAGGCATCTTAGAAGTGAAATCTCTTGGCATTTCCAATGGTTCATTTTCTTTTGCATCCAAACACAGACTATATAAAAAGATTCTGTTCGATGCTTGCAGCTGGTCATTTCTTCCAAGTAAATTGTAGTGGCTAGGTAAATGGAATGAAGAAAATGAGAGGACATGGACTTACATTCTGAATTTTTGTAAGCATTACCAATAACATCACATGTCTGTTTCTTGCTAAGGATGTGCACCATTTGATCTATTTGATAGCATAGCTTTGCTTTGAATCCTGGCTCCTTTCAAAAAGACCGGTATAAAGAAAGCATAGCTTCTCTTTCTGGTTTATAAAAGTTGTATCTTTCTTGGTGCTGCTGCATTCAAATTTCACTTGTCCAAAACAAGAAGAGCTGTTCTGCATGAAGAATAGGACATCTCTGTGATGAAAATCCAGTGGCAGCCAGATGATTTCAAATGTGGTATTGCAAGCATGTCACATCATATATTGCTAGTAATACATTTTCTCTACCCTACACAAAAAGAATGCAGACAGAGACTTTCATTTGGCAGTGAATGGCCAAAAAGCCCATGAATAGGAATTCACTGTTATAATATTGCAACATTTGGATTTTCTTCCCTTTATTCTTTCACAGACTGTGATAAATTCAATGGATTGAATACCCTGAGTACTAAAAAGAAGTACATAAAGCCAGCTTGGCTGACAGCATAAAATGTACTTCTCCTACCTTCTGCAAATCTGTGGATTACATTGTATATTCAGTTCAAGAGGTGCACATGTTGGCCTATAGTAGCCTATGAAGGAAGTCAATAAACCATGAGAAACTGCCTCATTTCTCTTTAAATAAGCCCAATGTGAGGCAGGTTTTCTTTAAGCCAATGCATGCAGCGCAATTCTCCTGTGGCTGTACCACTTCAGAATGAAGGATTGAGGGTGCCTGTTTGAATGTTCCACATCTAGCACACATTCACCCACAATTCCCTGTGCACAGAAGCCTAACATGGCCAAGAGAAAACTGCTAGCCTAGTATTTCTGCTAGTTCTTGGCAGGAAGGGAATGACCTGATGTAGGGAGATTGTTAGTTATGTAATCTTCCACTTCTGAAATGTAGAATAATCACAAACAGGTTGCTCCATACATATAGGCCAAAGACATGAGCCATTGAGAAAGAAATAAAGATGTTATATTTTTAGCAAGACTCCATCAGCTCTTCCAGTTTCATCTAGAATGGGTAGAGATGAATCAGCTCATACATTCAAAGCAGTGGCATAGGGATGGGGGGGCAAGGAGGGCAATGCGCCCTGGGCGGCACTTTTTTGGGGGGCACCACTGCTCCTTGTCTGCCCCCCATGCACTATAACTCCTCCACCCCACAGCCCCACACCTACCCTGCTCACACCAAGCTACACCACTGATTCAGAGCAGTGTGAGAAAGCCACACATCCAGCACTCACAGAAAAGGGCTCTGTGTTCACAGTTGATTGAGCCAGGATCCTGTTTTGAACATGAGCATGAAGTGTCAATTCTTTTCCATCAGAGTAGCAAAGCCACCACATTTTTAACTGATGAGCTTGGAAATATGGATTTAAGTAATTCATAATACCTGATGCATTATGGCTCTTAGCTTTCTTTTCTGGCTAGGATTTTAACCTGAGGATTACTTGGGCTCCCACTCACCCATATGTTCACCTATATCTGTGATCTGGATATGAAGAGAAGAAGAGAAATTAACATAGTATCCTCTCAGGGTTGTTGTTGTTGTTGTTGTTCTACCATTGCTGCTGTCACAGCAACAAACCTGCTAGAGTAGATGTCAAGAAGAAGGAGGTTTGACTTCTGGTTTGGGATGGAGAGGACAATGTCGGCTTGAGTGCGGCTTCTCAAGCCCAAGCCGAGATGGTGACAGCTTCCAGCGGCCTGTCAACACCATCAGCATGCAGAAAGAGGTGCCCAGGACCCCAGGCACCGAAGGATCCTGGAATAGCTGGTTTGTGCCCTCGTCATCACTGCTTGGATGGGAGCAATGTTCATGAGGGAAAGCAGCAGCAGAAGAAGAGTGAAGCTGTTGTACTGGCAAGCGAGGCGAACTTCTCCGCTTGCAGAAAGACAAGCCGCTGAACTTCTTGAGGATTGTATGGGAAAAACTTCTGG